>JAMJFZ010002559.1:22500-363113 GCA_026225945.1 Cricetomys ansorgei
AAGATTCTACCAGTACTGCCCGAGGGTTGCGGGTCGCTTCTTTTGTGTTAGCCTTCCTGGCAAGGATGCAGTGGGATCTCGCTGGCATTTTTCGTTTCGTGCTGGGAGTTGAACCCAGCTCTTTGTACTTGTTAGTAAGCATCTCCTCTCCTACTTACTGACCCTCCCGATCTTCAATGTGGATTTGATTTGCGTTTCCCTAATAAGTTAACTATGTTGAACAAACTTTCATGTGCTTATTAGCTATTTGTGGTTAATAAAAAAATACCCACTTGAAAATTTAGCCCACCTTTTTAAGAAGTATTTTTTGAGATTTATTTATTTTTATTTACATGTATGAGGTGCGTTGGACTGTGTACAGCATGCACACGGTGCCTACAGAGGCCAGAAGAGAGCGTCCGGTCCCCCGGAACTGAGTTACAAATGGTTGTTAGCTGCTGTGTGGGTGCTGGGAATCGAACCCAGGTCCTTGAAGAACAGTCAGTACTCTTAACTGCTGAGCCATCTTTCCAGGCCCCCAAACGTAGCTTGTTTTTAATTTGGATTACTTTTGTCTTGCTGAGTTATAAGGGTAAGGGTATGTTTCTAAAATCTTTTACTTCATTATGAGGCTAACATCCATTCATTTAGTGAAACCATTAGCTGGCAGCGTCTTTTTCCAGAGAAGGCAGTTATGGCCTTTTCAGTGCCACTCAGAGCTTTTGAGTGCTACCACCAAGAGATTGTCACAATGAAAGCAATGGGAATAGAGATTATTGATGTGCAAAGACAGACACGTGGGAGAAACTAAAAAGCCCCTGTAATACAGAGCTGGTGGGAAAGATCTGGAGAACTGAGTTTTAACCCACAGAGTCCCCTTGGAGCCTGAGCAGGCTTGCCGGAGTGCTGGCTTTACCCAACAACCGGTGTTGGTTTCTGGCACGTTGCTTAAGTCAGTTCCCTACCGGGGACACAGAAAACACATCAGCTTGTTTTGCAAGGTCTTGTGCATACCACCTTGTGTGCTTGCTGTCCCTTCCCTCATTAGGAATGTAACCAGTTTAACTAGATCCTGAGAATGATTCACATCTCTTGCATGTGTTCCAACCCCTGTCATAGCAAATGTAGACTATTGATTAGCTTGATGACATTATAGGGAAGAGCTTCGAGGAGAGCAAGTAGCTATTCAGAGTGCCTTCTCTGCACTTAGTGGCCTTAGTCTGGGGGTAACCTTTCAGTAAGAGCCTGCGTCTATTAATACGGAGTGGAGAAACAGCCTAGACAGAAGAGGTGTCAGGAGAGTGGGAAGGGGGGCAGAGAGGCTTGGAAAGAGCGCAGGCCTTGGTGCCAGACTGGGTTTCAAATCCTAGCTCTGCCATTTCCGCTTTGAGTGACCTTGGCCAATCCGTGTTCATTTCTGTGAAATTTGCCCTCTTCACGTGTAAAACGGAATGGGCGCAGTCTGTCTTGTAAGGTTGTGGTGGTAAAGGGAAGAGTCTTTGGCTGGTCCTTGGCACGAACAGGCTTGTGTGGTGCCACACTCCATGATACCATTTTTTAAATTTTCGGGAGTCAGATAATCTTATATTGTTCAAGTTGGATCCCGTCCCTCTCGCCAGGCCTTTCTGGTAATTTAGTTTTATAACATGTACATAAATCGAGTCTGGATTTCTTTCTTGGAGGATTTTTTAAAATTTTAATAAAATGTGCTTGTTTAAGGAGACTCAAGAGATTATTTTTAAGGTTCCATCTCACAGGGATGGGGAGGTGGCTCAGTCAGGCAGGTGCTTGTAGTACAAGCCGCGGACCCAAGTCCTGTCCCTGGGATGCACATAATGAGCCAGGCACTGTGTGGATCCCAGAAGCTTGCTGGCCAGCCAGCCTCGCCACATCAGAACTCCAGGCTCAGTGAGAGACCCCCATGTCAGAAAATAAGGTGGGAGAGACATAGAGGAAGCCACCCAGTGTCAACCTTTGACCTCCACAGAATATGCACGTCCACGTGCACGTGTGTGCCTACCTGGGTACGCTCACAAACACATATGCCTGAGTATTCCACGCATACAAATCAAATCAAATCAAATCAATTGGTGCTGGGCATGGTGGCACACACATTTAACCCCAGCACTGGGGGACACAGAGGCAGAAGGATTTCTGTGAATTTGAGGCCAGCCTGGTCTACATAGTCAGCTCCAGGACAGTCGGAACTACATAGAGAGGCCCTGACTCAAAATAAAATAAAATGTATCTGTTTCTTTGATGCTGGGGATTGAACTTGAGGCCCTGTGCATTGCAAGGCAAGTGTTACATCACTGCCCGGCTCCTTGTTAAACTTTTATTAGCGTGACTATTAGACTGGGCATGTGGCTCACGTATCTCCACTGGACAGTGTTGGGCTTTAGGTGTGATACCATTTACTAAGTTATTTTTTGAGAAACTTAAAGTATTAAAGTTAATGCATTGAATATTAAACCAAGATTTTAATAATTTCCTTTATAAACAAGGCTTTCGTTCTTATACCTAAGTCGATTTGTATTTGGTTAAACAGACGCGAAGGATTTTAATAAAAGGGCAGAGACCGCTAAGGAGGGGAAGTTGCGGTGTTAGTAACCGTGGTAACAGCAGTAAGTGGGAAATGGTAGCCGCGGATGAGACAGCGTGCTTTGCCACCTTTTTAAAACACAGTTTTTATTTTTTCGAGACAGGGTTTCTCTGCTGTAACTCTGGCTGTCCTGGAACTCACTCTGTAGACCAGGCTGGCCTCGAACTCACAGAGATCCGCCTGCCTCTGCCACCATGCCTGGCTTAATAATTTTTCGTTTCTTAAGTTTAAGTTTTGAGAAGAATCGTATATTTACGTAGCGGAAAGAAATACCGTAGCGTGCTCTCACGTGCCCTTAACCCGTCTCCCTCCGACGGCAGCGTTTGGCACAGCGAGGTGCTGTGCCGCAGCCAGACCACCAGCACTGATAGGACTTACCCGTCCTATTTGTACTCCTTTGGGTGTAGGTCCCCCCTTCCTGCATCACAGTCAAGATGCTCTGTCTGGGGATGAAGCTCAGGGGAGTGCTTGCCTGACCGGCCACGACACCCTGGGTTCCACCCCAAGGTGGGACGGGGAGGGGCAGAGAGGTTCCAGAACCAGCTTGTCACCCGCAGTCTCACGCTCAGGTCGTTTTGTGACCGCACTGATTTCTCACCCTTGGCAACCGCGCATCTCCGTTTTCGTAGATCTGTCACGTCAGGAATGTTACGCAGAACCACGGGATGCGTAACCTTGCGAGATTAGCTTTCTTCACTCAGCGCGGTAACCTTGTGGCTCATCCAGCTCCCTGTCTAAACCAGCAAGTTACTCCATTAGCTCGTCACTGTGGTCAGCCGCACGCAGCGTACTTAACCTTTGCCAGGATACAGCTCGGCGGTAAGAAAGTCACCATCTCCACGGTCTGTTTCCAGAAACATCTGCATCACCCTCACAAAGAAACCCACCAGTCAAAAACTCCCTCGCCTTCCATCTCTCGCTACCGATTTGCCTAGTCAGAACAATCATGCAATGTTTGTCTTTCTGGCCTGTCTCACAAAGCCGGATGGTGTTCAAGGCCCGTGGATACCGTACCGTGCATCAAACATTCGCTCCCTTTTATAACTGGGTAGTGTTCTAGCGTCCAGCATTGCTGTCACTAACATGGATGGGACATAATTGGTTGGCAAGTGCACGGATGTCATGGAGTTTGGCAGCGATACTGAAGTTTTGAGTTTTCCAAATAGAGATCGAAGATAGTTACGGGATGAACTGAGTTCATCAGGCTGCGGGAATCGATGACGTAAACTTCCACGCGTGACCCTCGCACAGCAGTGTAACTGTGAGTGGCCGTGATGTGGCTCAGCTGCCACACGAGGAGCAGCCTTCCGCCCCAGTCCCACTTGGACTCTGTTAACGGAAGCATAGCGTGCCAAGCAGGGAGTGTGATCAGCCACAGCTCTGTGTCCATGGTTGGGAACCTCCTTATCGTAAGGGTAAATATTTTAAAACGTTTTTATTTTGAGGAGAAAGCACGATGGTTTTATGGGAAGGTAGCAGCCACTCATTACTGGAGTCCAAGCTGATGTGAGTCGTGCTCTGCTGGCGTGCACAGATCCTTGCCACAAGGCTTCTGTGAGCAGCCTGTGGATCCGCAGCGTGCAGGTACATTGTCAGAATATTTTATCGCCAGCAGTTTCTCAGCAGAGGCAGAGAATGCGCTTGCATCTGCATAATACCTGCACGTCGAGAGTTCATAATAATAGAACACCGCACAGTTCTGAGTTTAAAGCGTTCATGGTTAATGGGACTTCGGAAGACTCATTTTCTGTTATGTATGCTTGCTGTAATTTTAGCTTTTATAGTGAATATATATGACTCTATAAAAAACAGTCGTAAAGCTGTACCCTTGTTTTGCAAAATAAACAATAAGACTTTAAAATAATAACTACACAAATGACTTCGGTCTGAGGGTGTAGCTCTGTTGATAGTGTTCGCCTAGCCCTAGGTTCAGTGCCCAGCCTTGCATAAACTGGGTGTGGTATTGCATGCTTATAATCCCAGCAGGAAACGAGACGGGAAAATTAGAAGTTCAAGGTCATCCTCAGCTTTTCATAGTAAGCCCAGGCTGCATGAGACCTTGTCTCAAAAACCTGCTGTGTACCACCGAGAAATACACAGTCTGTTCCTCCAGGCTTAAAAAACAACAACAGCAAAGCAAAAGAAATAGAAATCTCTTTTAGTTTATGTCACCCTTTGCGTATCCCAGGGCTCAGAAGGCAGCATGCTAAGGTTTCTCTCCGGTCTCCTCCCCCTCTCCTCCTGTCTTATATATCCTCTTCATTCTCTCCCAGGGCAAAGCACAGAAACTAGAATTCGTTCCTCCTTCCTAATGGAGGTAACAGGAACCAGAACCCTTCCTTCCAAAGCCAGCCATAAAACCCAAAAGGATGACTCTAAGCTCCCCCCGCCTGCCTGTCCCACAGCTAGCCGTAAAGATGTCCGACTCCCGTTGTCTGGTAGCAGATCGTAGGACCGTTTTACAGGGTTCTGGTCCCAGCCCCGGGACACAGAGAGGCCAGGAAGCATCTGGGAGTCTTTGGCAAGTAGTGTTCTCTCGTGCTTTTATGGAGTCATAATTCAGCATGGCTGTCTGTGCTTCGGGAAACCTAAGCCTAAAAGCCGCGTGGTTCTCGTTTGGCCTTTGGGTCTTTAATTACGTAAAATTATGATCAAATCCACGTGTCTTCTCTCCTGTTAGCCTGTCTTCTAAGAATGTTAGCCATCGCCCTTGATGACGGGCAGGAAGGGCTTACACGCGCTGCACACGTGGAGGTTGGATTTGGATACGTTGGTTTTTCTTTTGCCTTTGGCTCATTTAATGCTAGAGGAAGTCGGCTGGGCTTTGGCAGATCCTTCTGCAAACTCAGAGTTACCTTCAGCCTGCCGGTTTGGATTATTAAGTAACTAAATAGGATATCCTGACTAATTTTTGTGATTCATCTCTTCCCTGGCTGCCGCCGCCTGGAACAGTTGTAACGTCAGGAGGCTGTTGGTTCTAAAAGGAAACGGGAGTGGGAGAAAATGGTTGTATCTCCTACGAAAACATTTCCTGCTAAGGCAGAAGCAGACATCTTTGCTTTCCCTCAGATGGGTTCTGTTACATCTCGCAGAGACCAGGGGCTGGCCCTTAATGCTCATGGAGAAAGCAGGACTCTGACCCACTCTTGCCTTCTGGGGATGTTTAGGGAAAGTGTTGCTAAGATACTCAGTCAACAGGTCGTACACGGAAGCCCAAGCCACACCTCCTTCCTCATTGTTAATCTTAGTCAATGTTAGTTTAGGGTTTTTGTTATTTAAGTGGTGCAGGCCTCTCAATTTCAGTTAAGTTTTCTGAGCAGGGCAGGGGCTGTATACATTTATTGTTGCTTGACTCAGAGTTTGAAAACTGAAACAGTGAGTCCCAGCTCTTTGGGGGATAACAGCAGCAACAGGAGTTCAAGGCCAGAAGGCTGGTCTCTACTTCATAGCAAGATTGAGGCCAGTCTGGGCTATATGAGACACTATCTTTAAATATATACATATACATATACATATACATATAGACACACACACATATATGTACATGCATATATTTATATGTATATTATAAATATATTTATAATATATATTTTATATATATTATATATATATTTATATATATATAGATATAAAAATATTATGCCCTCTCAGTCTCTGGGAAGTTATCCTGTATTGTAGTTTTATAATTTAAGAATGATTCAATTACCATTTCTGTTTTAGACAGGGTATCACTAATGTAACCCAGGCTGACTTTGAGCTCTCAATTCTCTCGTCTTTCCCTTCTGAAGCTCTGGGATAACAGGGCTGTGCTGACATGCTTGGCTCTTTCAATTAGATTTTTAACTGATACATAAAAACATCAAAGTGGAGAGAGAGGTGGGGTAGATGAGAGAGTTTGGAGGAAAGAGAAGGGGAAAATGTAATTAAATTATAGTCTCAAAAAAAAAAAAAAAGACACCTCACATCAAAGCAGTGTGCAGGACTCTCACACACTTTTAAAATCCGCAATAGTTTGTCAGTGAAGAGACTCTGAATATGTTCCTTTGCCTTCGGTCGTTTTCGGCCAGACTTCAGCAGCCCAGCGGCGGACAGCGGTGGGCGCCGCGGCTCGAGGCCAGCGTGAAGCTGGCTGATGTCCGATATCCTACGGTAGGAGGAGAGACGGTTGTGTTAGTATTTAATCAGAATGCCTTCCTGGGCTGATGGTTTTCGATATCTGCAAAGTTTCTGCAAAGATCTGTTTCTCTTAAAGGTGTTTTCCTCAGTTCTCGGGTCCTGTTAACAGAGATCCGTGGCTCTTCAGGTTTAAACGACCACAGAGGTTTTTCTTGGCATCTCCTTGTTTTCTGTAAACTTCAGCAACATCCCGGTTGTGGCCGTGGGAGTCGCTGATGCTGTTGCCGTCGTAAAGGACTCGAGCGGTTCGTTTTGTGTTCTGACACGTGTGCGTTGGCAGCCGCGCGGGGACCGACGCTCAGGGTTGAAGGCAGGCCTGGGATTTGCTAAATTCCTTCTCACCTCGGACCACATTCCCAACTGGGTTTTGTGCAGCAGCGGTTTGAGCCCTGATCCACGTGTCTTACAGTTCACCCCCTTCAAGTACCGTTTGACCAGATGCTCACAGAACATCCTGTCGAATGCCAGCAGCTTTCTGCTGGCATCGAGTTGTCTAAGATCATCCATTATTCAGATTGCTCAGGTTGTGCTTTCGGCGCGATAACAGAGTGAGGATCACCACTGGTGATGTCAGACCATTATCATCGCATAGGAAAGACAACCCGTATTCATTAGTAGTTACCGCCATGCCTTGGCCACACACCCCTGTCCGCGGGTGCCTCCTTTCTGTGTCTGTGTGCTCGCCTGCTATGGAAATATTAGGAAACACCCATCCCCACTATCCAGTCACAACCGGGCAGTCCTTGACCAAACCTCCCTGCCTTTCTGCTCAACTCCTCTGAGCAGTGTATCGGGGTGACTCGCCCCTCCCCACCCGGTCCCCGCTGACCACCCAGCCCTCTGCTGACCACCATTTTTTTTTTTTTAACTTCTTACCTCTGTAAGATCATGCAGTTGTCTTTCTGTGCCTCATGGCTTTGCTTGATTGTCCAGGTTCATCCTTTGTCTTTCTAGCTGCTGTGGACAGTGTTTGCAATAAGTACAGGGGCACAGCTACCATTTCCTTAGGATGGTCATGTGTGTCAACAGTGTCCTTAAAACAAAAACCCAAAGGGAAACAGGAATCCTGAACAGAACAGCAGAAACACAGAAATAAGAGTGGTGACAGAGCAGGAAATTCATTTCAAAAAGCACCTGTTTTATTTAAAGTGAGATTCTGCATTTCTCGGTAAAAGGCTCATTGTTAGTCTTTGGTCTCAGATTCCAAATACTACACAGGCTGGCCTTGTAGCCAAAGCTGGGCTTGAACTCTTCATTCGCTGCCTCAGCCTCCTGAGCGCTGAGATTACAGATGTGCATGTGAGATTCCAGATGTCCAGGTCTGGCGTTTAAAATTCAAAACTTAGATGGAATAAAGGAAACAGTCTGCACCCATACAGTACCTGCTATGAGTTTTTAGAAGGGCGGCTGGCAGTGCCCCACCCCTCCTTTCCATCTTCTGAGCTTTGACCTGATGCCGGCACCAGGGCTGCAGGCTGCTCTCATGCCCGTGGCTACTCTGTGTTGTTCTGCTGTTCGGTTCCAGAACGTCTCTTTGTCTTCCTGCTCCATTTGATCTAACAATAGCACAAAACAGTGGGAAATGGCAGTTGCAGAAGTTTATTTTTGGTTATGTATAAAGTAATTGTTTTGTGCACTGTCGGGTGAGGGGCCACCTAGGTCTTGGCGTTTTGTATTGTCTGCAGGTGTTGGATTAATGTGGGGATGTTTGATTGCTTGTGATTTTCACACGCTATCAGTGGAAGACCTGAGGAGTTCTGTATCAATAAAAACACCTGAGCTGAGACGCTCAGGGTTCCACTGTCCAGGCTGGCGCTGGCCAGGACGGTGGTTCCCTCTGCTGAGGTCCGGCCAGCCGGGATTACATCTATGACAAACGTCTCCGAGGCTTCCGTGATGAGTGACACAGAGGTGCACTACTACAAACGACCTTTCTAGCATTTGCTCACAAGGTGAGCCCTGCGGCTCATTGTGCATAGCCCTGTTCCTGCTCTGAAGGAGAGCATCCCTCACTCCAGGAGGCGGGCTGAGCAGTGTCATGGCAGGGGCCTCCTGTAGGAGCAGTTAACTAATGTCTCTGGGTCTCAGAGACTTCATTAAAGGAAGGAGAAAGCCTAGACTGGAACTGGGACAGAATTATAGTGCGCTATAAACTACTGGGAGTGCTTTCTCATTGTTGCTGGAGTAAAGCTTGTAATTATAAAAATAATTTATTTGAGCTCAGCGGGAGGGAAAGCAGAGTAGAACGATGTGAACGCAGGCCCCCGGGCACCGAGCCCTTCCTCCCACTCTCCCCTGCTTCTTTATGAGTCTAACAAATAAATGCTGACCCTATGAAGGGTAGCCCGGCGGCAGAGCGCTCGCCTGGCTGTTCGGGGCCCTGGGTTCCGGCTCAGCGCCGCAGACAGGAGAGCCTGGCGCGGGAGGGCGCAGGCTGTCGGGGAGAATCGGGCCCCGTGCGGCTGACCCGCACCGCTCAGACCCGCAGGACTGGCTCGGATGGTGAACAGATGTCAGGACGGCGCCTTCCCTGGGGTTTGTGCTGTTGTTTCAGATACGGTGGGCCTGGAAGACAAGGAGACTTTCTAGAAAGTTTATGATAAGCAGAGTCATGGGGAATCTTAGCTATCTCGAAACAGGAAAGGGGTGCTGATGGTCAGGCTCCTGACGCCCCTTCTCTATCTCGGCGGTCACTGCCGGGATGGTGCGCACACGGCGGGCACAGTTAGCTGTTATCAGATCCTGAAGGAGACTCGCAGATGCCACTCACCGTAACTTTATTTATTTATTTATTTATTTTTTGAGGGTTTTTTTTTTTTTTTGACTGGTTGACTGATTACCAGAAAAGTCAAATGACCAGTATACGTTGCAGTGACGGTCATATTCAAACGTGAGGTAGACTGTTTCCCTTTCTGTTTGGTGCATATATGTTTAGACTTACAGTATCCTCTAGGTGGATTTACCCTGAAACGAGTATATTAGTGTCCTTCCCTCCGTCTTCTGATTAGTTTTGGCTTGAAGCCTTATTTTGCCAGATAGTAAAATGGATGCACCAGCTTGCTTCTTGGGTCCATTTGTTTGGAGTGTCTTTTTCCATCCTTTCACACTGAGGTGATGTCTACCCTTGATGGAGAAGTGTGTTTCTTGGCTGCAGCAGAAAGGTGGATCCTGTTTTCTAATCTGGCCTGTTAATCTGTGTCTTTTTGTTGGGGAATTGAGACCGTGACTGTTGAGAGCTGTCAATGAGCAGTGTCTATTCTTCATGTTATTTTGTTGCTATGGTGTGCTCCCCCCCCTTTTGATGTACTATTCTAAAATTATTTATTCTTTGTGTTTTCTTGGGAGTAATTAAACTCTTTAAAGTTTTCCTTCAGTGCCTTCTGTAGAGCTGGGATGATAGAAATCGCTTACATTTTGTTCTTTCAGGGAATGTTTTTCCTTCTCTGTTGGTTGTGATTGATAGTTTTGCTGGGTATAATAGTCTGACCTGGTGTCTGTGATCTCTTAGATTTGTATACTGTCTAGGCCCTTCTGGCTTTTAGAGTCTCCATTGGAAAGTCAGGTGTTGTTCTAATGGGCCTGCCTTTTTTTGTGACTTGGCCTTTCCCCGTGCAGCTCTTAATATTCTTTGTCTGTTTTGTACATTTATTGTTTTGATTATCGTGTGCCATGGGAATGTTTTCTGCTCCTGTCTATTTGGTGTTTTGTATGCTTCTTGTACTTTATTATAGACACCACCATTCTTTAGATTGGGGGATTTTTCTTCTATGATTTTGTTAAAAACATTTTCTATGCTTTTGACCTGGTTTTCGTCTCCTTCCATTCTTCCTATTATTCATAGATTTGGTCTTTTCATTGTGTCCCAGATTTCCTGGATATTTTGTCCCTGGAAATGTGTGTGTGTGTGTGTGTGTGTGTGTGTGAGAGAGAGAGAGAGAGCACACAAGCAAGCACATGTAGGTATTTGTCAGTTGTATACGTGTGTGTATACATTTATATAACACACATATAACATATATAAATCATATATATATATATATATATACACACACATTCTCACTTCTTCTACCTTGTTTTTAACACCAGAGATTCTCTCTTTTATGTCCTACACTCTGTCAGTGAGGCTTACCCCTGAGGTTTTTTGTTTGACTTCCTAAGTTTTTTTATTCCCAGTTTTATCTCAGTTTGGGTTTTCTTAAGTGATTCTATTTCTAGTTAAATTCTCCTTTCATGTCTTGAAATGTTTTTGTCTTTTTATCAACTGTTTGTATTTTCATGGTGTTCATTAAGGCATTTACTCATCCTTTTTCAGGTCCTTAAACATATTCATAATTGCTGTTTCGAAGTCCTTGTCTTGTGCTTCAGCTAAATAGTGTTTCTCAGGGCCTGTTTAGTCGGGTTACTGGCTGATGGAGGCACATCATCTCGGCTGTTCATATTTGTGTTTTGTGCTAGGACCTAAGCGTCCGGAGTTACAATGGTTGAAGTGTTTCCTGGCATAGATGTGCCGTCCTGGCTTGGTTGGTTGGTGTTCCGTTCTTTGGGTGCTCTTGTCCTCTCTGGATCCCAGTGGTCTGGTGGAGAGTCTTCTGAGGGTTGCTGAGTGACACAGAAGAGCTAAGGAGACCCTGGGTCAGCACCAGGGAAGGGAGGAAAGGTGGGCGAGGGCTCCTCCAGGTTGGAGAGACCGAAATGGAATGTAGCATCGTGACAGCTTCCCTTAGAGCAGACTTTCTCTTTATGAAATAGGAAAACATTTTCCCTTTTAAAAAAAGTGCTGCTTCATATTCTCCCAGAGTCTGGCTTCTTGCCAGAGGGGAGTTTTGTTGTGTGTGCATGTGTGTGGGTCTGTGGGTTAAGCAGCCCCTTCCCTTTAAAGTAGGCGTGGAATGCAATGTTGGCCAATGAAGAAAGCTAAGCTATTCTGTCCCTCACTAAATGTCTTCTGACCAGTGAGATGCCTCGCTGCGGGGAGGCTGAAGACCCGAGTTCAATCCCTAGAACCTGCATAAAAGTGGAAGGCAGGAAACCGTTTCTCAGAGCATTCGCCTGACCCCTATATGTGCTGTGGCGTGTGCCACACCCGTAATGGTAACAATCAATAAAACGTGAGAAGATAGTATCGTGTTACCCCTCCTCCCCCATTGCTGGAGTAATTGTCTCTTGCTTACTGTTCGGTGTCCAGTCTAGAAAGAGTGCCGTCTCCTTCCTCATTGTGACGCTTTCTCTTCTCGTCCCGAGCTCCGTCTTCTGTATGTGAGCGTGACTGTGAAATAGCAGACTCTCCTATTAGACACGTTTTCCCAAGCCAAACATCTTATTTACAGTCCTGAACAACAATGGCGTTGGGGGGGGGGGGCGTGCACGGTGCGGCATACTGGGATTGAGCCTCAAGCTACGTCTCAGCTTTCTTTTACTTTTTTTCTTTTGAGACAGTGTCTAATGAAGTTGTCTAGGCTGGTCTTGAACTTGCTGTTTAGCGTGGAAGGCTGGTATCACGATCCTGGAAAAATCGTGGATTTTAATTTTGTATTTCTTCTTGGCTTCTGGCTCCTCGCCTCATGTGCAGTTTGCATGCAGTTTGTTTTCTAGATTTCCGACTTCCTCTCTAGCGAGGTGTGAAAAACGTAACATACAAGAGTAAGTTCAAACCACCGGGTCCTGAGAGTCCAGCCCCTTGGCTAGGCAGCCAGTATGCTCCTGTTGGGCGTGGCTGTGTCTCTTAATGAGTTCTCTGTGGTTATGGAGCCCTTCAGTCCAGACGTGGCCACCGGGACACCAGAGCATTGCCCTAGAGACAGGCTTTCCAGAGCTAACTGATTCCTTGGCTGTACAAACCCATTCTGGCTTATTTACATCATGGAGGCTGTTCCAGCGTATATCAAGAGTTGTCCGTAAGATAATAAATCATTTGCTTATGATACATTTAATTATAAACGCAGCTCTCAACCCCCGCCCCCAACAGCTAACGGCTGTAATGATTGCGCTCACACAAAAGCCTCATTTAGACTCACGACTAAATACGGGTTCCAGCTGTGTAGACAGATTATATCAAAAACACATGCTTACGATCTGTAGCCGCTTCCTGGAAGGGGAAGCGTGTGGAGTCCCCTGTGGGTAGCGGAAGGCGCTGTCTTGGCAGGTATGGCGGGGGGCATCCATGCTGTGAGAATTCTGTCCTAAACTTCAAAGAAATCTTTGAAAATCACAGTTCAACATTTTTATTCATCTGTGTGTTTGTGTGCGCGCATGTCACGGTGCTCTCGTGGAGGTTGGAGGTCGGTCCTCCTCCTCCGCCAAGCTCATGTCGGCAGGCGAGGTGGCGGGCGGCTTTACCCACGGAGCCATCTTACCAGCGTTTACGTAATACTTCATTTCTTCCATGTCTCCTCGACAAAGCGGCTCTTCGGTGCGTGCCACGTGCCTAGACATCAAAGAGTATCGGCAGTTCAGACTGTTAACACCAGCAAGCCAATTTTGAGATGGTCTTTTAAAAAAAACATCTTTTAAAGCTGTGTGTGTGTGTGTGCGCGTGCGCGAGTATGTGTGTGTATGTGCGTGTGTATGTGCGTGTGTATGTGCGTGTGTATGTGTGTGTATGTGTATGTGTGCGTGTATGTGTGTGTGTATGTGTGTGTGTATGTGTGCGTGTATGTGTGTATGTGTGTGTGTGTATGTGTGTGTATGTGTGCGTGTATGTGCATGTATGTGTATGTGTGTGTGTGTGTATGTGCATGTATGTGTGTGCGTGTATGTGTGTATGTGTGTGTATGTGTGCGTGTATGTGCATGTATGTGTGTGTGTATGTGTGTGTGTGTGCGTGTATGTGCATGTATGTGTATGTGTGTGTACGTGTGCGTGTATGTGTGTGTATGTGTGTGTATATATGTGTGTGAATGTGTGTGTGTGTGTATGTGTGTGTATGTGTGTGTGTGTGCGCGCGCGTGCGCACACATGAGCACAGGCGCCCTTGGAGGCCAGATGAGGGCGTCAGATGACCTGGAGTTACAGGTAGTGAACTGCCTGACAGGAATGCCGGGACCCAACCTCAAATCCCTTGCAAGAGTAACTCGCATCTTACCTGTTGAGCCAGCTCTCCAACCCCAGCCACTTAAAAAACAAAGACAAACAAACAAACAAAGAAACAAAATGACTTCTCAGCCTTTAAATAATGAATGCTCTCCTTGTTCCCCCGCCCCTTTGTATTATTGAGTGCTTGGCTGTTTACTTCCTCGATTAATTGTGTGAGGAATCATACCTGGTAGCACTTGTGTCAGATTCGGTGAAAGATAAGTCAGATTGATGTTCTGCCCCGCGGTTGTCACGCTTGGAGGGCTGCCTGATAATGAAGACTCATTAGCATGTCTGTTTGTCTGAAGTGGGGTCCGGTCTGCTACCCAGGCTGTCCTTAACCCCTGGACTCAAGTCCTTCTCCTCCTCCTTTGGCCTCTCAAGCAGTTAAGACTTGCTGGTGCACCGTACCACCACTGTGTCCTGCTAAAGAGCCATTAATCTTAAAAGAGTCTGTAGTTCTCAAGTGGGGTGCAGATTATAGCCAAGTTACACTGGGGGAGACAGAAAGCTCCTGAGATGGAGGTTAGGAGCGATCTGTTTCCTGGAGATGTGGTTAGGAGGGCAGTCTTCTCTCTGCACAACCATCGCGTTGGTTTTTAAGTAGCATGCACAGCTGTAAACACCACTAGGGCTTTTAGTCAAGGCAGTCAGGGGTTGGAGAAGGAAATGCCCTACATTTGGTTTAGGCGTCCGGTGGGTGTATTTCAGAGTGTGTATGCGTTGGTATGTACGCTTGACCTCTGCATTGCCCGTGATTAGCTATTCAGGCGAGGGTTTGTAGAGCACCTTTGTTCAGCCATCTTTATGAAGGGGAAATGGTAATTTTGTGATAATTAATTCCTTTCAGCAAATACTTCAGTATCTGCTGTATGTCAGCTAGTGCTCCAATTATCAGAAGCATTTTTTCCTTGAATTGTTCATTTAAGGTTATGTTTCTACCTCTAGAGGCTTGCAGTGTAATCTTTATTAGGTAAATTATTGTACTTCGGACTTGAGGTAAATGGATAAAACTTCAATTTAAATTCATTTTGCATTATTACCTGGAGTCGAAGACTTTCATCTGAAGAATGGTCGTGAAGAAATTGTGAAGGATTTAGGCGGGCATGACAGGATTTGAGATTAATTAGGCTTGAAAATCACCTTAGCTCTGTTTAGAAACTTTCCTTCTACTTGATTTAGTGCCTGATGGAAGCCGATTCTGTGCAGAGTACTGTGCTGTTGAAAGCTGTGGTGCCGTAGCTTTCCCAGGCACCCAGCCCTTTGGTGTCTGTAGGTGTAGCTGTAGCTTAGGGTTTTCATTTGCCCTCCACAACTGTGCTTGTATATGTAAACACACAACACACACACACACACACACACACACACACACACGCCTCAATGTGTGTAGCCCAGGCTCTCCCCCAACTCTGGTGCTCTTGTTGGGATCACCGGCAGGTGCTACCACTCCTGATTCAAACCACTCTTATTATAGGAAATATTTTCTGTATGTTCTACTTTTTTGTATATATTATGGAATATATAGTTAATTCTTGACTTCGTGCATTTTCTCATCCTAGATTTGAAGCAGTTTAAAAAAAAAAAGAAAAAGAAAAGAAAAGAAAGAAAGGTATTTGGATGGTTGTTTCTTAGAGAACTTTAGCAGCAATAGCATGCTCCTGCTTTGGAACAGACTGGATGCAGGCCTGAGCAGTGGCTCAGGTCCTTCTCTCCCTCCGTCCCTCCGTTCGTCCCTCCTTTCTTCCTTCCTTCCTTTCCTCCTTCCTCCCCTCCTTCCTTTCTTTTTTTCTTTGCCAATAGCAGAGGGTTTGGAGGAGAGAAGAACATGGTAGAGTTTTGGGAACAGAACACAACAGCAAGGATGGACTGATGTCACACTGCCAACCAGTTCCTTTAATTCCAGAATCAGGCGGAACGTTTGGCTGAGTGGTCATAGCTTTGGCATAGAAGAGCGGCCCTGGTGTTCTTTGCGGAGCTGGGTTCGCTGTCCTTTCTCACAAACCTGGGTTCCGTCAGCTTTCTTTGAGCACCACGTAGCCTTTTGCTGCTCAACTGGTGTCTGAATGTCTTGGAAAACTCTGCAGGCGTGTGTAGGCAGCCTTCAAGTCAATCTTCCTATCAGCAACTGAGGCTTCATATTCTCCTTCAGCCTTGAGTGTTTAGTACAAAGGCATTTCCCCTTTGAAGATGACCTTTCTTACCTATGCTTCCTGTACGGAACAAGGTTGACCCCTGAGGGGTTTCCCCGTTGTAGAACTGAAAAGCCCCTCCCACTGGCACTTGGGAGCAGGAGCTGAAGGATGGCTGTAAGCCTGAGGCCACTCAGCAAGGTGCAAGCTGGGCAGGCCCAGAAAGTGAGACCCTGCAAACCAAAACAAGAAACGAATCGTGGTTGAAAGCACAGAAGCCAGTAGCGCGTTCACATGGCTGCAGTGTGCGGCCGCTGTGTCCCCGGAGCTGCCTTGTCTCCGCACTGATGTTAAAAACTGTAACGCTTACTAGTTTGTTGAGAATCTCATACGTCCCCACAATGCATTTTGACCGTATTCACCCCTTTCTCTACCTTTTAACTCCTCCAACCACATGTTCTCCTTTAAAAATTGTTTTTATAACCCACCAAGTCTGGTTCACGCAGCTCGTGTTTGCAGGAGTGGGGCGGTCCCCGGATCAGGGCTGAGCCAGCGTGCTCTTAGAGAAAACCGACTCCTCCTTACCTAGCAGCCCCCGACTGCCGGTAGCTCCTCAGGTAGAGATGGGGCTCGCGAGCCCCCGCCCTCCACGCAGCGCAGGCACCCGCAGCTGCTGTGAGCTCGTGAGTGGTGATGCTGTCATGCGCAGGGGACCCCGTTTTATGTTAGTCTTCCCCGACCTCCGGCTCTTACAGCCTTCACAGTCTCTGCACTCTTCCGCGGTGTTCCCTGGGCCTTGTGGGGAGGGAGCGTGGTATAGATATTCCATTTATGGCTCAGTATTCCACAGACACACTGTCTTCATTTGCTGGCTCTTCTTAATGTTTGGTATATTTCTTACCTTTTTGTTGTTGTTGTTGCAATGAAAAAATACCAGAGGAAAGCATTGTAAAGAAGGCAAGTTTGAGGATGCGGTCCATGGCGGTAGGGCAGACATGGAGATGGGTGCGGTCCATCATGGTGGGGCAGACACCGAGATGGGTGCGGTCCACATGGTGGGGCAGACACGGACAGGAAGGTGAGGTGACTGGTCGCTCTGTGTGCACAGTCAGGAAGCACAGAGATACATTCTGCTGCTCAGCAAAGGTCCTCAGTTTTACTCCACCCTGGGACCGAGTCCACAAGATAGTGCCACCCGCGTGGGTCTTCCCTCTTCAGTTAAGTCTTTCTGAAAAACACCCAGATATGTGTTTCCATGGCGATTCTAAATCCTGCCAAGTTGAAAATTGAGGGCACCCACTTGCTCCTGCCTAGACCTTCTTTCCTCGTCTCCAGTCTTTCTCCACAGTCTGGTGGTAGCAGATACGCCCCCTTCTCTCCTTCATCCACCCAACACATGCTTGTGTGTACACTACGGCCTGGAATCTAAAACGCTAACACTGTCGGTTTCAGGCTTGAATGCAGGACTAATAACCCAGCCACAGTGGCCTGGGTGTAGATTTTCAAACACCAAAAAGAAGAAGCCTCGGTGATGTATCTGAATTGTGAGTGGGCGTCGTAAAGGGAAACGAGTAGGCGGCTAGAAGTTCCTAGTGATACCACAAATCCAGAGATTAGATTTAGCTTTTATAGAAACACTCCTGGATACTTAGTTTAAGTATTAAGGAGACATAAATGTTTCCTGTGTCTATATGATTATTACCTCCCTTTCACACTGAATCCTTCTCTATGTAGGTACAGTTTCTAAACGGTGTCTGTTGGGGCAGTGTCTGTCCTAAGAATTCTGTGAGAAATCCGGAGGTCCTATTAGTGCAAAGGTCACTAGGCGTAGGGCAGTGGCTCTCAACCTTCCCAGTGCTGCAATCCTTCAGTATAGTTCCTTATGTTGTGGCGAGCCCCCAACTAGAAAAGTATTTCCATGGCTGCTTCATAACTGTAGTGAATAAGGATAATATAATAGAACGTAGCGAATAAGAATAAATATAAAGGTAATGGAATGAAATGGATAAAGAATAATGTAGCAGCATAATAATGTAAAATGTGATGACAAATAATATTGAAAAGCCAAATGTGAGTAAGCAATATTAAAGTCCAGAGACTGGGCACCGGACACGCCCGGAGGTACCCCAGTGCCTGTGTGCACATCTGGACAGTACTGATAAAACTGACCATGCCCGTGCGCCCACAGTGTGATCGGCTGAATTTAGCTTAAAAGCCCTAGTCTGGCCTCGCTCAGCGCGCCCCTCTCGAGGCTGCCCTGTCTGATCCTTCCCAAACAGCTCCGCCAAGTGGGGACCATGCAGTCAACCGTACGAGCCTCCGGGGGCCGTTCTCATTCAAACCACCGCAGTGCCCTTACCCTCTGAGCCACCCTGCCAGCTCTTGGACCCCCACCCCCACCCCCGGTGTTCAGGGCTCCATCCGCACCCTATTTTAAAGCCTCTTTAAGGTTAGAGGGTTTGTTTGTGGCATGTCTCATGCATGAAGTACACACCAGCAAACAGAAGGCGGTGGGCATGCCTGACTGCGCTCGGTGGCAGCCCCGCACGCCTGCACGGCCTTGACGTAGGGAGCCTTGTCTTTGACAGCTCGGCGCTTTGCTAGATGTCTGCGATTTCCTTTCCCCACGGCAGCCGCTCGGGTCACGTGAGTCTAGACTCGACCCTGACGGAGGCCAGCGCGCATGTGATTTGTGGAGTTTGCCGAGCAGAAGCCAAGAGTTGCACAGCTAACTTCTGTCGGTTTGCTAGGGGGCAAACGTCTCGGGTCTCGTGCTCTGTTGTGCGATGTCCTGACATAGGTGGCGTTCTCATTGATAAATTCCACATGTCTATATACACAGGCTCTCCTTATTTGTCAAACGGTGGCCGTACGTCCCGTCCCTCAGAGATATTAGGGTGGGCCGACTTGAGGCTCCACGTTTACGCCCTTATCTGTGCTGTTTGCAGTGTCAAACGTCCCTCCACAAGCTCAAGTAGCAAGGATTGCCAAACAGGTCATGTTGTTAGTCCACCATAGTTGCAGACATTCCCAAATGCCGGTTACTTTCCGAGCCACTTGTGCTCATGGCCTGTGATAGTAACGCTCTAATAAGACTCTAGAGGGATAAAAAGCGGCGGTGCATAAGGCTCTGCGTTGTAAGGTGTCTCTGTCCTTGCAAACGGTTGCATGACTCTAAAGCGCATTAAAGTAAAGCTGGGTGTGCCGAGGCATGTCAGCTTGGGAAGCCGAGCTGGGGTCTGCAGTTTGACACCAGCTTGGCCACGTGGCTCCCCTAAAAACAATCATAAAGTGAATCAAAGTTTTGTATTTGTTTGTATGGTGACATAACACCTTGTTCCATGTGTAAATCACCTTCCAGGAAGAAAAGTCTTTTTTTGTGCAGTATCTCAGAGAAGACCTGAGAGGTTAAGCTGTGTGAAGTCCACAGGACTGTTTGGAGTGGCTGGGCCTGCTGGCCTTCCCCTGCGGTGGGCCAGCCCAGTCTCCCACGCATGCGCCAGCACCAGCTACAACGGAATCCAAAGCCTTTTGGTGCTTATCCCATCAGGCGATTCTGAAGTGGACAGAACCACCCACGGTAACCGTGGCAGTGAGCCCCATGCCCGCTCGCTTGGAAGATTCCGGCGCCGATGAAGTCCAGAGAGCTTTCTTCACTTAATATTCCATCCACAGATCCATAGTCGGCTCGCTGGCGGCCGCAGCGCGAGTAGCAGTTCAGAACCAAATCCGAGCAGACATCGGGAAGTCCGAGGGAGGGAACTGCAGGAGCTGACACAGGTCTTAGCTGTTAGGGTCCTGCTGGCTGCCGGGTCACAGTGAGCGCCATTCATTCACACAGCTAGGGGCCTGTTAAACCTTCGAGTGTGCAGGCCTGCGGTAAATGTGTGTTCCTTGCAACTGAATCATGGCTGCTGAGAGATGTCAGCGTGGAATTTATGGCAATAGAAGTTTTAAATATCCCAAACATTGCAGTATGGACAGAAGGAGCTCTTTCTTAAAAGGGAGTGGGGCCAGATGTCTATTCTGAGGTTGGGATGAATCAACCATCAGGCTCTGGAGAACGCCGTCTCCAGAGGAAATGGATGCAGGCCCCTCTGTGCGCGTCTGTGGTTTCTGCGTCCCGGTGAATAGAAAGCAGCGTCTCGTCTGTTAGCTCTGTGCTCTTTTACTTTGGACTGAGACCCCTTAGGTTTGTTTCCAGCTCTCTCCAGAGAGATCGTTCTTCTTCCACGATTTGGAACGATTCAGGAGAGGACTAGGGGTGTAACTCACGGGAAAAGCGCTTGCCTAACACGCGTGAGGTTCTGGGTTCCATCCCCCGATTGAAAAAGCAGTGCAGTGACACATGGCCATGATCGTCTTTCTTAAAAAAAGATGTACCCAGACAGGAATATTGTGACGTGAAGATTCTGAAGGAGCTGTTGGCAGCCGGCCGGCCGCAGCTGTCATTTTGACATCTATTTATTTCAGATTCACTTTATGTTTGTCTGTATAGGTGTTTTTGCCTGCGTGCACGTGTGTGTGTGTGACTTGCATGGCCCGATGCCCTTGAGGCCAGATCCCCTGGAACTGGAGTTACAGAGGCTGTGAGCCGCCACATGGGGGCTGAGAATCAAGCTCCAGTCTTCTCCAGGAGCAGCAGATGATCTTTAAACCGCCGAGCCATCTCCTTGGAGTGTCTCTGGGGGCTCTGTTTGGTTTTCTTTCTACAAGTCTAAGCCAGTATGAAATCCAGGTCCCTGTGCACGGTGGGAAAATATTCCATCACCTAGCTGCATCCCTAGCTCTGAAAAGATACTTTGTAACATGGATGGGGGCCTGGCTAGTTTTATGTCAACTTGACACAAGGAGGGGCCCTCAGTTGGGAAAACGCCCCTGTACGAGGGCTGTAAGCAGGCCTGTAGAACATGGTGGCCATGGGTGCTGTAAGAAAGCAGGCCGAGCGAGCCAGTAAGATCACCCCTGCGTGATCTTCTGCGTCAGCTCCTGCCTCCAGGTTCCTGCGCAGTTTGAGTTCCTGCCATGGCTTCCCTCAGTGGACTGTGGCTTGAGCTATGTAAGCCAAACAAAGCCTTTCCTCCCCAAACTGCTGGGTCACGGTGTTTCGTCACAGCAATAGTGACCCTAACCAGGACGGACGGTGTTCATCTTGGCAGACTGACTTGTTAAGTGTTTGGCACTGTCGTGAGATTAACTTGCATCATTTTATGCCAACCCTCAGAAACCACACCAAGGCAAGTTCTATTTTCAACCATGTTTTTTAGATTGAGGAAACTGGGGTTTATCCTCGATTACAAAAGCGAGAGTAGCTAGGCAGAGTCACCGGTAGCTGTGAAACATTCCTGTCTGAACTGGAAAAAGGATCCCCTGTGGTGAGGCAGTTGGGAAGCTGACTTCTGTCTGGCCTGACGTGCGACCTGTGGTTTGCTGCCCCTTCTAGCACGCGTCACCCTTTCTCCAGGGAGGATATGTTAGTGGCTCGTTTCTGGGCTACACCGAACGGCTCTGCCCAGTGATCTCAAAGCCAGGTTTCCATGCATGTCTGGAACTGCATTTTTTCTTAATAGATGCCCAGTTAATGGAGAGTGGGGAGTTCAATGTCAGTTCTTCTGAACCTAAACTCTCTTCATGCTCCTTCTTACAATACACGCTGGTCAGATTCCAAATGACTCTGGAGCCTTGTGTTACCCCTTCCCACTCTCCGTGTCTGTGCAATATTTTGTTTTGTTTTGTTGGGGTCATAATAAAGCCATTAGGATTTGAAAGTGTAGAATGCATAATTGTGTTCTTTGTTAAATGTGGCTCAATAGTTACAGACATTCTTGGTTTTACCTTCTAATTAGCCGTGTGACTTTGATTAAGTTAGGGCCTATTGTGTAGTGTAGTTAAGAGAGTAAACTGGACTCTGTGGACCAGCTGTGTATTACAGCTGTGAACCTAGGGATTGGCTCGCTGTCTTTCAGCCTGGTGTGTAATGTTAAAGGAGACATTATAGTTCCTATCCCAACGAACTATCTATCTAAAACAGCACTTAAATTTAAAATTTGACCCAAAGAAACACGTGGCATGTAGATGTAGTAGTTACTTTGTCAGTGTTACTAACACGCAATCATTCTTAATTTATGGACGCCGTCTGGAACAGAAGGCAGCTCGGACTGCTGAAACGCAAGGATCATCTCCATCCTGATGAAGTATTCTTCTGCACCGTGCGTGCATGGGCCCGTGTACCGACAAGAGTTTGCAAGGATTCTATCCGCGTCCTTGGCTGAAGGACAGCCCTTCCACCGAAACCGACTATTTTCATCTTTTAGCAGTACTGGGTCTTGTGTGCCACGCAAACGACACCACTGAGTTCTCCAGCTCTCTGAAGCCAGTTCTTAAGGCTTCCGCAGCCACACGGTGTTTTCTGTCCACTGAGGCAATGGATGTTTGCACGCTGCGACGCTGTCAGTCTGTGTTTGGATGGCTAGCGTTTAAAGAATTACGTTTTCAGTGCACTGCTCCAGGTTATAGCCGCTAACTATTCACACATAGCATTTTCCTTTCGGGTCCTTAGTCCATTCGGAGAGCTTCTGAGGAGCCGTAATTCACCGGGTGATTGGGAGTCTCGGGGCTTGTGGAGGCTCTGCTAGCAACTGTTGCTTCTGTGTTCGGAGGCGGTATACCGTCCGAGCCGTCCCTAACAGCACCGCCTATTCAGAGCCCAGTCTGAGACTTGTGGATCTGAGTGTGCGCTGTCGCCCAGGTAGCTCCGGCCATCTCTTCCTTACTCTGATCTTCCCCGCCTGTTTTCTTCTCTTCTTTATTCCTTCCACTCATGTTAGCATGCGCCCCTCGGAGTCAGAGTTTTGATTTGAATCCCTGACCCGAAGGTTTTGCTTTTTTGAAAGAATCGTACGAAAGCAAGGTAGATGTAAAAGAGGCAAGTTAACATTTCAGAGCACAGCAAATGGTTCATGGTCAAGTAAGTGGTTTTTATTAGTCCGGATCTCAGAAAGAGAAAGAGACTCCATTTCTGGCGTTTACAGAAGAAGGACTTGGCTATAGGAAGCCCTAACACAGGCGTTGACAGAGCCGAGTGGGGTGTGGTGAGGTAATGTGGGCAGCAGCAACCGGAAGTCGCCACCTTCCCCTCCCCCAGATGCAGAGACGCAGCCCGAAGGCACAGCTTCACTGCATAGGGAGTCCAGACATCTCAGGAAGGCCACAAGTTACTCGATTAAGGACAGGTACAATATGCTCCGTCTCCTCCCTTCCCCAGAGTACAGAAAACTCTGTAAAAATTGCTATTTCTGAATGTAAGTTTTACACATTCAGCTGAGGTGCCAGCCTGCATGTCGGCGCTGAAGGATAAAAGTAGGGAAAAATACACATAAAAATTAGGATAATGGCATACAGAGAGAGAGAGTTCCGAAGAGAGGAAGAGAGTCTGTGTCTCGCTAGTAAGAGTAGAATGGAAGGATCATTTGAGAAGGTTTAGTATTATCTCCCAAACACAAGCCAGTGTTTTCCTGGTAAAGAACTGCTCTCTCTCCTTGAGAATATATATCCTTTAAAGGACTCTCCTTACCATGTGTCCACAGGCGTGTCTGCACGCTAGCACCCAGAGATGACACACTAAGTCTCTGCCACTCGGAGAAACTGAAGCATCTCTTGGAAAGCCATCTCTTCCCGTCCGTGGATGGATGAGGCTCACTGGTTAGCGTTGGCCGAGAAGTAGGCCAGCCATTTTGCCGAGAGCACCAGGGCGTCTCATTCATTGGCTTGCTTGCTGTAACACTGCAAAGGCAGTTATACTCTGGCTTTCAAAGCTCTGTTTGTTTCTTTGTCCTTGAGAAGTTGGTTTTTCTTTGGAGAACTAGTGAGTTGAGAGGGAATCTGGATTTGGAGCCCAAGCTGGCCTTCATCTCATAGCAGTCCTTACACACACGCGCACGCACGCACACACATCACACACACTCACACACACATCACACACACTCACACACACACACGCACATACATACACACACACACACACATCACACACATACACACACACTCACACATCACACACACTCACACGCACATACACACACACTCACACACACATCACACACACACTCACACACACATACACACACAGTCACACACAGTCACACACATACACACACACACACACACACACACACACATCACAGCACACACACACTCACACACATACACACACAGTCACACACACACACATACAGCCACACACACTCACACACACACATGCACACACACACACACTGCCAGCTAATGTCATTACAGGCACCAGCTGCCATACCTGACTTGATTCTTATGCTTTAACTAAACTCTGTTTTCCATAGTTGGACTTTCTATTGAAATCAGAGTTTTAAGATAGCTTGAGAAATAATGTGAGAGCAGACGATGATAATACATTCAGAAAAGGATTTTTTTTTTTTGCACTTCTAAATTGCATGAGCTTCTCAGACTACACCTGCGTATCCGTGTCATGCTCCGTCGCTGCCTGTCAGGTATGTCTGTCTGTCCCCCAAGTCCACACGCAAGATAACAGTTCTACTCATCTTCGGAACTTAGTGTGCAGTTTTAATGAACTCTGTATATTTTGCCTTTTAAAAAAAAGGCAGCACAGAAACGAGGTGATACTCTGCCGTGGACTGGAGGTCTCCACGCCCCTGGAATTGTATGTGGAAGCCCGATCTTCATGGTAGCTGTCGGCAGACAAGGCTGAGTAGATGGCAGAGGTTTAATGGGCTAAGCTTGCGGCCTGCATGACAGACCCGGCGTCTTATCAAGGTAAGACACCGAGAGCTTGTGCCAAATGCGGACACAGCTGGAGGACAGCGGTCTGCCGGCAGAAGCCCTCGGCAGCACTGCGGCCTGACCAACCTTGACCTGAGATGCCCCGCCTCCTGAGGAGTAAGAAAACCTCTCCACCCCCTCGGTGATGCTTTGTTACTGCAGCCTGAGACACCCTGAATACTGCATTAAATTAAAATCCTATACAACTTTGAAATCTCAGTTTAAGGGACGGCTTTCAGAAAGAAACATGGTGTGATGCTTAGAAGTCACACTTTAAGGCACAGGCGTGTGCACTGAGCGCTGAGCGAAGCCCTTGTTTCAGGTCAGCGGTCCTCAACCTTCCTAACCCTTCCATACAGTCCCTCAAGTTGTGGTGACCCTCGACCACAAAATTATTTTCATTACTCCTTCATAACTGTGATGTTGCTACTGTTACGAATCGTGATGTAAATATCTGATACGCACGTGGTCTTAGGTGAGCCCTGGGAAAGGGTCACTTGACCTCCAGAGGGGTCACGACCCACAGGTTGAGAACTGATGATCTGTCATCGCCCGTGAGACAGGCCCCTGAGCATGCCTGTGGGAGATTATCTTGATTACATTAACTGCTGGGAAGATCCTCGCTAACTTTGGGCAGTTCCCCATCTTTCTCCACGGGAGGGCCTCTACCCTCCGAGAATAAACCACCAGTCACAGATGCTCCTGTGGGAGGGCAGAGCGGTCCCCATCCAGGGAAGACAGCATTTTATTTTATTTCATTTCGTGCTAGGAATCAAACCCAGGGCCTCATGTATGCCGAGCGTACAATTTACCACTGACATGTAGCTTCTCCCCGAGCCCTAGATGTATTTTTTCAAATTATTTTACAATGTAGTCCTCAAAAAAAAAAAAAAAAAAAAAAAAAAAGGCCCTAGATAAGAGATATTTCTATCCAACTGTGGAGATAAGGCACCTAAGACTTATCCAAAGTCTTACGGTTAATACGCGATAGGACTTAGGTTCAGGTACAGCTCCTAAAAAAGCTCTTAAATTACGCCCTGTTTCTTTCTGTTCATCTTCTGGTTGTACGGAGCTTACTAGGGCGCCAGGCGGCGTGCAAAGACTAAGGCTGTTTTAGGGTGCCAGAATTAAGAAAGGATTTTAGGCTTCAGTTAATCCGACTTTCTTGTTTTATGGATGAAAAAGAAGGCTCAGTATCAGAGTGTTAATGAATCACTTACGATTAGGTAGTAATTAGTGAAGCGTGAAGATCAATACCCCTAATGTTCCGTAGTTCAGATTTAAACCCGTTTAAATGCTAACTCTTAATAATGACAGGCGTCAGCAGATGTCCAGCAAGAGGCAAGAGCGTAGGAGCGAGAGGTGTTCCCCTCTGCCCTCTGACGGTTTGCAGACATGGACGGACAGTGGATAGGTGAATAGCCGTAAAAGCATACACATTTATGATGCATGTGAGGCTTATCCACTTATTATTATTATTATTATTACTACCTAATAACCCAGTGAGATTAGAAGTTTTTGGGCAGGGTCTGAGAACGGTGAGAAACAGCCTTCTTAGGAGGCAATGTCAATGAACAGCTCAGTTTACTGAAAAAAGGAATCGAGAACATATATATATATATATATATATGGTAGAAGGCGAGGGGGAGTGCCTTATGTGGCCATATGTTATTGGCTAGGGCAGTGATACTAGGAGAGCCCTATTTGCACATGGGGTCTGACAGTCAAGTATGGGTGGTCACATGTTATTGGCCAGGGGCAAAGTTTTGAGGAAGCCTCCTTTGCACGTGTGGAGTTTTGCAAGGGCTGAGAGGGGAAGGGCCCTCATAAGGGCATTTGGAGGAAGGGGAAGTCCAGCCCAAGGTCCTCCAGCTGCAGCGGTGAGATAAACAGCAACCAGGCCTCACGCCTGAGAGAGGCAGGATCTTATCAGGGACCGTGTGACACAAGGCATGTCGGCACCCAGGGGAAGTTGGCTATTGTTAATGCTAGCTGGGGTCTGTCAGAGTAAGAAAAGAGGAGCAGCCGAACACCTTCTGCTCTAGGGCGAGAAATCAGGCTTCAATCCCCTCTTATCTCTAGGCTAGCCCTACAGGGAGTGTGTGCAATTTGAGGGGAGCTAGACGATTTCCAGGGGGCTGGAATGGGGTGAGGAGCAGCCTGGGTTGTAAATGAAGCTGAATGACAGGAGTGGATGTCAAGTCCAACTCAGCGTGGTGACACTCCTCTCTGCTTACGATAAAGGTACGCTCGTCTCTGCCTGGTGGAGTCTCAGGGAGAGGACTGAAGACCGCTATATGGTTTTTGTTCTTTCTCCTGGAGCTAACCTTTAGGTTGGTATGTGTGGGGTGAGCTTTTCTTGGGGCTACACAAACAAATGTCTGTTCACCCCAACTAGGGCACCAGTACAGACCAAAGACAAATTCCACGCAAGTCCAACCAGTGCCTTTATTGAGCTTGTTGCTGGCGTGCAGGGTCTCGGCCATGTATTTCCAGGTCTGGGGACTCTTGTAAAGAGTTGAAATAATATCTCACATAGACTGCAAAAGTAGCAATACAATTTTATTTGAAGCAAAGCAACTATAAATTAGAAAGGAATACACCATTAAGACTGACAGCAGATCTCAGGAGTTAAGGTACTCAGAGGCCTCAGGTATTGTCTGGGGCTTTTTTTCATGGGACTAAAAGGAGGAGCCATCTGGTTACTAGGGACATAGTGGGGGGGGGGTGTCTCTTGTGTTATATAACCACTTCTCTGCTGTGAATGTCCTATCCCATAATGCCTCTGACTTCACTCACATGTGTGCCCAGTCGTAACACAAGCATACGAGAGTAAATAGATTCTTCCTGAAACTTCACTTCTAGGGCTAGATTGACCTCAACTTACCTAGAGTGGTCTGTCTCAAATTTGATGATGGCTAAGAAAAGAGACGCGGATTCCATTGTTCAGAGAGGGGTGTACCTGCAGGTAAGGCCCTTAGGTGCCAAGCGCGTTATTAGAAGAGAGGTGTGTGCCTTGCCCAAACCCAGCGGAGTCGCTGAACTATTCCCTCTGCTTGCCAGCCTCAAACTTCCTTACTGGAGGTGAGGGGTGACTACTTACGGGACTGTGGGTGACTTGGGAAAGCTACAGAATTGGAAAGCCCCGCCCAGCATGCGTAGCCCCGCCCAACTTCCCAAGAGTCCTCTCTTGGTTACACAGCCAGTGATCTCTCGCACCATCCAAGACCACATGCAGCTGGGCATGTAAACAGATGTCCAACTTCAGTCCCAGTCATGAATACGTTCAGCTCGGGGGAGAGAACTGAGGAAAACAGGAGGGAGGGAGGGAGGGAGGGAGGGAATGGCGGAAGTCTCAGGTGAGGTTCTACCGACCCTCCCCACACCCTTTTTCTGGGAGGAAACAGGCCCAATCTTGGGGAGCTCTTGTGCAGGTAATCATGGCCGCTGTAATTAAGATGGCAATACCCCTGCTGTGCCAGGAAGAAGGGGTGACACGTTTCTACAATTTCTGAGAAAAGCCTCCTCTTACACCTGCTGGTCTCCTGTTTTGACTGTAAAGCAGTTAGCCCCCCAGAGCACCCTATCCTGGGATGACACTCCCTAAAAGCCCTCATGTTCAGTGTGGAACCCATTTTAAGTCACAAAATGAGCCTCAAGTTAGAGTCTTTCTACTCTGAGTCCTAAAGAATGGAAGTAGCTCTTGATAAGACGGACATCTCGTCTTGGAATGTGTCTGTTAAGATTCAAAGGAAGTGCCAGGTGGTGGTCAGGAGGTGGCCAGGCAGTGGTGGCGCACAGCTTTAATCCCAGCATTCCGGTGGCAGAGGCAGGAGGATCTCTGTGAGTCCGAGGCCAGCCTGGTCTACAGAGTGAGATCCAGGACAGCCAGAGTCACAACAGAGAAACCCTGTCTCGAAAAGCATTCCCCCCCCACAAAGAAAAAGATACTAAGGAAGTGAAGTCATGTTTGGCCACTTCTTACCCTTTGACGCTACGCCACTTTTTGGTTGTTTTATTTAGTTTACTGCCAGGGACTGGGCTCAGACCCTCACATACGCTGCGCAAATGCTCCGTGGCAGAGCGACATCCCCAGTGCCCTTCTGATAGTAGAGGATGACCATTGTCATTGCCTGTCACCCCGCAAGTTTGAAGCGGGATCCTCAGGAACCTCCACGCTTCCCCGTGCGGTGTGAAGGGAGTAGATGCATAGGATCAACTTCAGGAGTCATCACATATGCTCCGGTGCTCGTACAGACTCAGCCAGCACAGCGACGGGCACGTCCTGTTCCCTTCCGTAATGTGAACCGTAGTTTTAACTCTGCCTGCGAAAAAGGGAAAATCAGGTCGATTTTAGAAGGTCATAAAATGGCATTTCAGCACTTCTGAATATTTCTAAATCTGGATACAAAAGTTGAACTTGGAGCACTCGTTTGTTTTATTTGATACTTAGGCGACCTAAGCACAAAGCCCCGTGGATGAATAGGGTTAGTCCTTGCTGTTTCTTAGAACTGACAGAACTAAAAATACGTTCCTATGACAATATGTGATATTAAAACCTCTGATACCAAGCAGGCGAATGCAGATTTAATTTTTTCTTTTACATTTATTTTTTTTATTGGTGCTGGGGATGAGGGCAGTGACACTTGTGTGCACTGTCGCGAGCACGTGGAGGTCAGAGACGACCACACAGACCCAGCTCTGTGCTTCCCAGGTGGTCCCGGAACCAAGCTTAGTTCATTGGCTTCGTGACCTGTGTAGCCACGTCACCAGCACGAAAATGTGGATTTTTGTTTTTTTTTAATCCATGTTCACGCAAATTTCACAGAAGGACCGAGTTGAAGTGAGCACGTGCCCTGAGAACAAGATGGGGCAAGTCAGAAGTAAACTGACTGATAGATGTTTCTAGAATGCCCGCCAGCAAAAGAAATTCATATTGCTGGTTTGGGATGGAAGAAAAACGTTTTAATCACGGGAATAACATGTTTGGAATTAAACCACGAGCCGGTATCAGATCTGAAGTCCTGCCGAGCCCTGTGCGTACGAACTGTGCTCTACTCAGGGTCGAGCTCTGAGCAGTAGTGTGTGCTGTCAGAGAGCAGACAGGGACAGTGTAGCTTACAAAGCTGTCCCCAAGTACAGGAGGCTTGGTTTGTTTAACCAGAATCTCATGTACCCCAGGCTAGCCTCCCAGGATGTAGCCAAGGATGGCCTTGATGCTCCTGCCTCTACTCACGAAGATGCTGGAGTGCAGGCGAGCACCACCACCCCCAGGTTACGCAGGGCTGGGCATGGAACCCGGGGCTCTGCACATGCAAGGCGAGCACTCGACCAGCTAAAACAGCCCCAGTGACCTTTTCTGTCAGTTTATACTTGTGTAGCAAATCATCATGAGCTTAGTGGCTTAGTAACAGATTTATTGCCTTGCAAGTGTGCAGGTGAGAAGCTTGCCTGGGGTCTCATCGGAGAGAACGAAGGTGCCAGTCTGGCACTGCTCTCTGCCCACTCTGTAGGATATTTTCTTAGCCTTTCCTGATCTCTCCATGACACCCTTTCTCTGGCCTGGGAGCCCGTTAACACTAGAACAGAGGGTCCGGCTTCCCTCAGGCCACTATTTCCCTGATTCTCTACAACCCAGAAAGGTTTCTGGTCTCACGTGGTTAGATTAAATTGGACCCACCCTGGATGAGAGCGTAGCAATGGTTGTGGTGTCTTACCACAACCAAGTTAGCGTTGTCACAGGCTTTGGAGATCAGGATATGAACATATTCGGGGGCTGTTATTTGTTTAGCACACCAAGGGAACATGGGAAGTTCTGGCAACAACTTAATTTGATGGGGGCAGAGATACTTTTAGGGGGAGGTGAGCAGAACCTTGGATTGGATGAAGTAGAAAGCTGGCTGCTGGACTGATACACCCAAATCAGCACAGGACAAACATTTGCGTCCAGGGGACTCTCTGAGTGTGTGCAGAAGTGCGCAGGGATTGGCATACGTTTATTTACTTATTAATTTCCTATTTATGTATTTACCGTTAGAGATGCGGGCTCCCAATGTAGCCCAGGCTGCCTCATATCTGACACCCTCCTGCTTCAGCCTTCTAAGTGCTGGGATTATAGGTGTGTGCCACTCTGCATGGCTCTGAGTTTATGTTTAAGGAGCTACAAAATGTAGTATGGGGTGGTGGAGTCGGGGGAGAGAGAGACGGAAAGAAGATTTGGTCCCAGAGTCTCTGTTTATCCTGTGGATAAATGTTGGTGTGACATTGAAGTATCTGAAGCCAGGGAGTGACATGAACAGATTTCACTTCAGACTGACCGTTCTCAACTGTTGCGAGAACAGGGCTGGAGGCAGAGTGCCAATGTGGTTACCGTTCAGGTGTCTTTATGTATAATTTATTTGATTATGTTTTTGGCTTGGGCTGCTGGGTCGTACCATCTGCAGTAGGAGAGCCCAGGGAAGTTTGATGCCTACAGGCGAGTCTCTTCTACAGTCACCCGAAGAAAGCTGTGCAGACGGATGTTAACATAAATTCTCTACCTTCTCCTTCAAATGTAATCCGTGAGGAACGCTAGGCCAGACTGTTAGATTTTCTGTTCTGAAGTACAAGCTCTCTTCCCGTTGGCGTCCACACCCCATGTTCATACTGTTGACTGACCACATATTTTATTTCTCCCCCTGGCCTGTGGCTTTCAGCTCTACTCAATGATTTAAGGATTCAGGGCACAATAGAGGTCTGCTTCAATTTGCTGTCTCTCCCTTTGTTGTGCTGTGGTGGTTGAGCCAGTTTCTGGCTTGCCAAGAAGTCCATTATTCAGGTTAATGGACAGTACAATCTCGGCTGCCGAAGTACGTCATCCTTGAAGGTAGAGCAAGAGAAGGAGGGAAAGGCTGCTAAGACAGAATGACGTGGAGGCGTGGTATTTTCCCCTACAGTTGTGCAGCGCCTAAGTCTGTTATTCCACAGCTAACACGACACACAGGGTCGTTCATGTGTCCAGATATGTTCTGTTCTTACGTGCTCCGACTTCACTTACAGGCGACTATACCTTTCCATTCGGAGTTTTCCACCGTGGGAATGAGTATCGTTTGAGTTTACCGAGTTGTGGTCGTTTAGGTAGGTTTGGAGTTTGTTTTGAATACCCCTGAGTGAGACCTGGGCGCCTGACCGTGAACAGAAACTAAGAAACAGATTCGCCGCCGAGTTCTAAGACGATCCGATGTGACTCGGGCTGCGTGAAGGCGTGAGGTTTAGCGGGGATAGTCTAAGTTCCTGTAGCGTGAGCTCGCTCACCGTTCATAACAAAACGCTGTTCCGTGGGTTTGTTAGAAACTACAGATTGCAAGAGAGAAAAATGTGACCTTTTCGTAAGATAGATAGTGCATTCAGAACACGCTTTTTCTTTTTTAAGATTTACTTTTTAATTATGTGTGTGTCTGTGTAGGGTATGGGCACATGCGGGTGCAGGTGCCCGCAGAGTCCAGAGGAGGGCACTGGATCCCTTGGAGTTGGGGTAGAGGTGCCACCATGGGTGCTGGGAATTGAACCTGGGTCCTCTGCAAGAGCAGTGTGCCCCCAGAACAAGGTGCTAGTTGAAAACATCGTGTGTCACCTAATTGTCCCAGTCTACAAGAACTCGCTGTTGAATGCATTGTAAATTTATGACTGTTTAGAGATACAGTAATTAAAACAATTTTTCCCATAAAATGTTGCAGAGTCTGCAAATCTGTTTTACTAGAGTTTCTGTAGAAATGAGAGCTAATAGAAGAGATTGATGAGTAGGAGAGAGTGTTTTCTTAGCTCTTTGTTCTGTTTTATGCCACCAGCCTGTAAGGTGATATCCTGGATGTGTCCTCTAGTTCAAAATTATTATTTCATAACCTGCAGGGCTTTCTGTTGCATATCTTAAGGCCCATATCTCCTTTAATAGAGAGGGGTCCCTTTCTCATCCCCTACCATTCTTTTAAACCTGTCCAGAATAAAGCAGCTCATACTATTGTTCTCATTTCTTGAAGTTTCTTCAGTGGAGTAAAACGAACAGAAGGCTGGAACCCTAAGATCCCTTTTGTAGACTGCGTTCCTTTGTCTTTTCATGTTTGATAGGAAGAGTATGACAAGACTGTACTCTTTCCAGTCTTTGATTAAATCTAACCCCGAACGTGTGGTTTGTGTCTGAGCTTCTTAGTGAGATCAGGGCTTGCTGCCATCCCTTCGGTGACCCCTTACACTGCAGTGTAGGGAATATGTGGAATTTATGTTTGTTTTCTACGTTTAGATTATTGAGGCCATAAATTAGCAGTCTGTACCAAGGACTGCATGGACTTAAGGAGCCGTTCTGATTCTAGGAACCTTTTCCAGTTTTACCTTTAAATATTTTAAGACTATTTCTTAGGTGTTCTTTAAGGATATTGCAGACTCTTATAGTTAGGGTATTGATACTACATATTAGATCATCATTTATTTCCTGATATTTCAGTTTCTCTTTAAAGTTGGTCCTTTGTTGCCATTTGATCCTGTTTTTGGGTATTTATTACTCTATTGTAATTGAAAACCAGACTTTAATACTCTGTAGGTCCTCAAAGGAACTTAAAAGATGAGTAATTATTTCTTTGGGTTTAAGTAAAATCCATGCTAGATGTGGTCATATGTGCCTGGAATCCTAGCATTTGGGAGGTAGAGGCAGGAAGATCAGTAGTTCAAGTCCAGCCTCTGCTACATAGTTGCAGGCCGATGAGGGCTATCTGAGACCCTGTCTCAAAAACCCCAAAGAAGTGAATGGATGGATAAATAAATGATATTGATAATATTAATAGCAAAATAAAATTCATTAATCACATTTCCTCAGGAACGTAGGTACAAAAGTTAACAATCCAACGAAACTGTTCTCGTGGGAGAGATCTTACGGGTTCTGGTTTTGATGTTACATATTTTGATTCTTTTAAAATCAGTGTTACTGAGGTTTAATTTGCCATGTAATGAGCTGAACCTGTTTCTCATGTAGAAGTAATAAGTCAGACAAGCGCACATCTCCATGTAATCATCGCCGGAGTCGAATAGAGGCGCATTCCCACGGCCCAGGGGTCCCCTGTGCACTTGCAGTCAGAGCTACCAGTGGCCTGCTGTCCGCCGTTGCAGATCGGGTAGAGGCTCTGCATAAAAGCACTATTTCAAGCCAGGATTGTTCTCATATCTTTTTATTATTTTAATGGATTACTGGCTTATGATTTTAAGGGTTCCCACCGCCTGCTCTCTTCTGTTGTGTGCAATGATATTATCTCTAAACTTGCCCTGGGAGGGGGTTTCCCGCAATTGACAGCTAAGAACCTGGCACAAACATTACAGGCTCTGCAGCTGCTGGGGACCAGCAGATCCTTGCTTTTGCAAATGGAGCTCAGGAAGACTGCGAAGGGCATGAGACTATGTGGATTTGGCCGTGCCTGTGGGGTCTGGTATTAAATTGGTTGGCTTCAGCCCTTCCGTCTTCGTCTTATTAGGCTCTGGTGAATTTGCAAAGGATGGCAATGAAAGGTTCAAGGCTTGTGTGGCGTCTTGAATTCCACCCCCGCCCCTCATTTGGAGTGTCTGGCTGAAGGGTCCAGTCATCGAGTTTTCTCAAAGAAGAATTCAGAGCTGTTGCAGGAATTAAAAGGGAATGCGCGGATGGGCAGAGGTTCGTTTCAGTTTGTAAGCGCTGCACTGATACTCCGTCATCATCTTCTCAGGCCCCTGGCTTTAGTGGTTTAGGTGGATGTTTCGCGATCAGATTACCTTCGAAAAATAATCTCTAAGGGAACCTTGGAAACGTCAGGATTCTTAAAATGACTTGTGCCATCTCTTTGGAATCGAAACACTTCCAAGAAGTAAAAAGAGACTTGAAAAATAAAGACCAGTTAGTTAACTTAACTAGAGGAGAAAGGCAAAAAAAAGACATCCATTTATATTTTTCCTGTACCGGATCACCATGAATCTTCGATCTCTGGAGTCTTTGAAGCCTATTGGGTGAAATTACTTCTTTATGAAGTTTATTTCTTTTCATATTTTGATGGCCTCGAACTCCTTGTGCAGCCCAGGTGGGCCTGAGCTCACTGTCGTCCTCTGGCCTCAGCCTCTGAGAGCTCAGATCACAAGTACGCCCCGCCACGCCCGGCACCGTTTCCTGAATAATTAACATTTCTTGTCCAGGTTGCAAGATGGTTACATTCTTCCAAAATAAATGAATAAATAAATAAAGCCTCGGTCAGTAACAAGATTCTGGGGCATTCCGTTAATTTACACATTTTTTTTTTTAATTAAAAAATTTTAATTAATTTTTAATTTTTTTTTTTTTTAATTCAAGAAAGCTTTTATGCTATCTCAGTGAATTCGGAGTTTGCTCTTCATGTGAGAATCCTGCAAACTAGAATCAGCCTGAACACTGTGCCGCCACACCCCTTCAGTACAATCGGCCGAGCCGCAGGAAGGTATTGTACGCGGTGACTGTAACTCAGGCTCGGGTGTTGCGTGGAGCTAGGCCTCAGAGAGGAATTTCCGTTTCTGCAACAGTGAATGTTGTCATCTCACATTATTATTACCAGGATTTCAAAGCCCTTGTTTGGGGTTTTGTCAAGGGCGTGTTTCACTAATTCAGTACAAGAGTGAGGCCGGTGAACCACAAGTCCCTGGGAGCTCTCCTGCCTTCCCAGCAGAAGCTACCCCGTGTGGCAGGAATCAGGGTTCCGGCCACCATCAAGACCCTGGGTCTCCAAGTTAGCGCGGCTTCCCTGGGTTCATGGCCAACAGATGCACCATTACTTTATATGATAGCATGGAGAGTTATCATTAAAATACTATATAATATTTACCATGAGTTTTTGACTTCACATTTATTAAAAATATATTAAAGATTAAGTATCAAGGGGCTAGAGATAGCTTAGCAGTTGAGAGCACTTGCTCTTCTTGCTGACAATTGGGGTTCGATCCTAGCATCCTAGCCCACAATCTTCTGTGACCCCAGTTCCAGGAGATCCTGCGCCCTCTCCTGGTCTGCTTCAGCACCAGGCACATACACGGTACACTTCCATACATGTAGGCAAAACACTCACATCTTTTAAAAAAAGATTCATTGTCATTTGTATCTATGTGTGTGTGCTTATGTCAATGAACGTCATGTGCGAGGTACACTTAGAGGCCCGAGGAGGGCACCAGGCCCCCCCGGACCCCGAATCACAGGCAGTTGTAAACTCCTGACGTGTGTGCTGGGACATACATACCACAGGTCTTCTGGGAAAGCAGCAAGTGCTCTTAGCCGCCGAGCCATGTCTTCAGCCCCCGGATAAGCAGATCTCCGAATCATGGAAGAGCCTCTGCTCAGCGGGCATACGGTCGGCTGAGTTCCGTGTCAACACTGCAGCGAGACAGAGTTGCTGTTACCACTCTCAGAGACACGAGGCAGAGAAAGAAGGAAGATGCAAATGGAATTCACTGGTTCAGCCGACCCCGAAACTCCATCAGATTCTGAGTCCAGGTCTATGGCTCTTGCTTTGAATGAAGATTCTGGCTGCCTGTGTTTATATTTATTATCATAGGTTACATATTAATTACATATAATTAATTAATATAATCATTATATCATACTAATATATATTATACAATTATAATATAACATATATTTTCTATATACTATATATAATTTTATATTATGTTATATGTATTTATATATAAACATATGTTATGTATTATATATTATAATTAATTGTATTATAATTATATTTATATTAATGTATATTATTATAATTATAATTAATAATACAATTCATATATATTATATATTCCATGACAGCACGGTCCTTTTTTCCCTAACGTACCACTGTGGCTGGAGCTCTGTTGTAGCTGCTGACACGCATTCTGCACTTTCTGATGCTGGCGCGTTCTCGAGCCCAGTGTCACTGGCATGTCCAGAGAACAAACAAGACCGTAGTTCCTGCTAAAATGAACGGTTAGTGGGTCGTTGAAGGAAATGAAAGGGCTGTAGTTGACAGCTTGCCGTAAAGAACAAAACCACACTGCGCTTTGCCTGGGTCGTGACAGCTGTCAGGACCGCTGCGCGGTGTCACCGTCCTTTCCCGAATGTCCATGCACTTGATTCCAAAGAAAAAGAAGACGTTTGTAGGAAGGGGTCTTGGTGACGTTTACTGGCCTACTTTCAGTACCGTGTTGGCCTTCAACAGCTCCACGGAGATGCAGTTACAGTCCATACAATTCGCCTCGCTCAAAGTGTGCGGTTCAGTTTTTTAGTAGCTCTGCAGAATGTAGACATCGCTCCAGCAGGTTTTGGAACATCTTGGTGACTAGTAAGAAGCTGTACCCATTGGTGGTGACTGCCCGTACTCCCCCACTCCTACCCGTGGGCAGCCGCTGATATGGTTCCTACCCACGGTTTACCTATTCTGGAGATTTCTACAGCAAAATCGGGAACTGATTTTTGAGTAGAAGTTCAGGTTAGGTTGTTAATTTGAGATATTTTCAGGATAAGGTAGGGTATCTTCCAGTTTCCCTTTGATTTCTTGTTTGCTCTGCTTGCTGTTAGGGATGTGTTAACTCCCACACAGCTGTGGGCTTCCCAACGTGCCTTCTGTTGGTTTCTAATTCCGTACCACACGGAGCATGGTTCCACCCTTCCACTGCCCGCGGCCTGCGCTTGGAGCGCTTCCGCTGTTGTCTTACCAAGGCCTGCGTCTAGGGTTCACCAAGTATCTGAGTTTCCTAACAGAAACTTCAGATTTGTATCAAACTCATTTCGAATCAAATACCCAGTTGCTACTTAGAGTTTCCGATCCTTTCCCCTCTTTGTGCTATTACTGGAATCACCTCATAGTTATATATGTTGCACGCTTAACGTAGATACACCCCATTGTTACTTTTTATAGTTTTAGGCTTCTGGAAGAACGGCCTTCCAGTTTCCGTGCTGTGGTCCTGTGCGTTTATCTGTTCCCCACTGTCTGTGCTCTCCTGCTATCGGCTCTTCCCGCCCGTGTGTCCCACTTGCTGATTCTGTCCGTTTACTTGATATTTGCTGTTCAGTCCTCTCTAGTGAGTTTTTAGTTTTAGATGTTGTACTTCCTAACTCCAGACTTCAGTTTTTTTCTTTATTTGTAGGTAATGGTGTCATGTAGCCTTGGTAGGCCTCAAACTTGCCCTGTAGCCTACAATGTCCTTGAAGTCCGGATGCTTCTGCGTCTGTCTCCCTAATGATAGGATTAGAGATGTGCACCACTGCACCCAGCTAGAATTTGCATTTCAAAAAGCAGTTTCCAAATTTTATAGCCTGGTTGATAAGGCAGGCACTTTCCTTTGGAGACCCTCGCCGAGGTGAAGCCCACCAGGCCGCACCCGCAACCTCTCTCTTCTGAAGTGCTGTTTCCGTTTAGTCTTCGAACATATTTATATCGTTGCTTTGAGTGTTTTCCTGTTAAGCTTGACCTCTGGGTTCCCCAAAGGCAGTTTCTGTAGTCTGCTTTCCCTCCTGCTTTGGGGTGTTACCTAGCCTGTGCATTTTTTGTTGAAGACCTGCAGTTTGGCTAGCATTGTGGCGAATGGAGACAGGCTCCTCTCTCAGCCCCCGTACCCCACAGGGTGTTGTGTGCTTATGTGTCCAGTGTCTTGGTAGGATCGCTTCAAGGAAGCCCGTCACACTCAGCTCCAGCGTCCTGGGTGTGTGCAGTCACTCTGGGATGGAGGTGATTTCAGCAGGGCGTGCTTGGCCAGCACTTCCCTGGTTCTCTCAGGCTGCTTGCCTCCATATAGGTTGCACACCCACGCAGAAGCCTCCTAGTGGCTTGGTTGTTATCAGTAATATCAGTGGGATTAATTCTGCTACATTCACGCAATTCATTTTGGCCTCACGGGAATTTGAGACCAGTCTGTGCGGCTTGTTCTAAGGTGTCCCTGTTTTAGCTCTCTCTCTCCCATTTTTCTTAGATACTAGTAATTCTGTGGTGGCGAACCTCTCTGATAGCACTTCCCCCACCCAAACCCCGTTATTTCGTACAGTGCCAATCGCACTTAACCTTATCTACACCGTGATCCCGGAATGGCGGAGACCCGGAGCTCCTCCTCTTAGGGCCTTCCTCACCTTGACCTCCACCCCGCCGCAGCTCTGAAACCGGAGGGGCGGCCGATGCCCCGGGAAGCACCTCTGCTCAGCCTTCTGGGCCTCTTCTGTTGTCCAGGGGTCACCTCCCGGATGAGCTGGTGCCAGGGCCTGTCGGGTCCGGTATCACCGTCCTCCTGCTGGGGTAGACCAGCTAGAGGAAGTGCGCCCCAGACGTGTACTTGCCTGTTACAAGTTCTCCAACACGGAGAGGGGAGTATGAGAAATGTGGGTGGCCTGCCCCCCTTGAGAAGATGCCGGGGTCTCCTACTGGATTGTGGGGAACAGACGCCCGTTACCGTGTGAACTAGTTCATTTGTTGCATGCTTTTAGGGCAAGTTCCAGCCTTCAGATGACCGGGGCTGCTTTTTCATTACAGTTGTCTTGTTGAGCAGATGGTTTAGGGCTTCTCATGCCGCCGTTCTGGAACTCTCCACTCACGCTCACTTCACCGTCTTGCTTGCCGGGTTTGCATCACCCTGCCTTTATATTTTCCGTTTTTAATTAGCACGTGGTAATTATACATCACAACGGGCTTCATCGTAATGATCGGGTCACACGCGAATGTAACGGATTTTGATCATGCGTCCTCTGTCCCTGTCACCTTTTCTTTTTCTCAATTTTTTTTTTATTTAGAACGTTTTTCATATATTTTGGTCCTATCTCCCCTCCCCCAACGCCTCCGAGGTCCTCCCCGTCTCTCTAGTCACCCAACTTCATCATGTCCTCTTGTTTGTTACAAGGAAACCTAAAACCAGCAAAAACCCAGTAAGGCAAAACCATGTCGAAACAAGGCTGCTCTTCCAGCCGACTTCCTGCCTCGGCCGCCCTCGCCTTCGGCTCCCAAACCCTTTTATGGTGCGTGCGCGACCAGGTGAGTTTAATGAGGTTACCTGGAGGGAAGGGTTATTTCCAGGAGCAGGGAAACCTTACTGAGCTTCAGCACTGAAGAACCGCCACCCCCAAACCAATGAGTGCCTGTCAATGAGTGCCCCGCCCCCACGGTGCGCCCCGCCCCCACGGTGCGCCCCGCCCCCCACGGTGCGCCCCGCCCCTCACGATGTGCCCGTCCCCCAAGATGCGCGGTGGAATGCAGAAGTCTCAGCCCGTTTACAGAACGAGGCAGTAAGTGCTGGATGATGCTCTTGTTACCTCTCCCACAACAGTGTAGTAACACGGTAACAGTGTAAAATGGAGAAAGCCTCCAAGTAATATAGTTTAAGGATTTTTTTTTTAAAAATGTATTATGCATTGGTAAAAAATGTATAGCAGATAACCAGAGAGCAATGATGACTCACTTTGTTTCCGACTGCATTCTAAGAGTTGAGAATCCTGGAAGACCCTCAGGCCTTAACAGATGTGGGACGGAGCTTTAGGGTCCAGGCCCTCTGCGCTCAGCCTGTAACAGTCTAGAGGGGTCCCCTGTGCTGCTATGGCTTTTTATCAGGTAGAAAGGCTGTTGGGCGTGAGCTACAGGAACGTGAGCCCCAGCCTCTGATTTTCGCAGGTTTCCCAACAGTGTAGAAGTCACAAACCTTTGCTGCTCTTGGACTCTGTTGCCAGTTTGTGTCTCCGGAGATGCAGCAACCAAACAGGAGGAAGGCTGCATCCCTTTCTTGCAGACCAGTCGTTTTCTTTCTTTGGTGTTTCTTATTCTCGTGGCAGAAAACCAACTTGGAATTTGAATATCTGAAACCCCTTTTGGGGAATGATGACCAAAGCCATTTAGATTGACAGCTGCTGGGGGCTGAACAGCGCTAGAACTTTATCCCCTGGACCCAGGTCTTTCCTGGACATTACTTATGGAGCACAGGGCTTTGGTCTTTCTGGTGCTCTGCTCCCAACTGAAGCTTTCTAAAGGTTCCTAGCTACTAATTACATCATTAGCATATAACAGATACTCACCATCCTGGACACTCCCAGAGTTTTAAGAGCAGTGTGCCAGAAAGCAGAGAACAAATGTGTGTTCTTTTTGTGTGATTTAGTTTTGCTGGCACCAGGAACCAGACTCAGGGCCCTGCGGGTGTCCGGTGCTTAGGGCTCTGCCACTGAGCTTAGTCCCGAAGTCTACAAGAATGTGTCTTGTGTCCTCAGGTCACCCCAAGAAAATAAACACAAGTGACAGCGCAGTTTGTGAGAAAAAAAACGTTCTTCTGTGTGAAACCCCCAGTCTGAAGAGGGCAGAGGAGAGGAATCTGCTCTTTCCTACTCTGAGAAATGCTGCGACCCCTCTCCTGCATTTAGCCCACTTAGCACGAAGGAAAACAGTCAGGCACACTTCTGTAGTCATCGTCCAGACGGGGGCTTGTTACCTGATGGGCGCTTAAGGTGGGAGACGCGGTGCCTGACATCAGCAGGGAAGTGTGATGGCGTCTTCCCGTCTGCCGTGGCTCTGCCCACCTTCTTTCGTACCCTGGAGGTGTGTGTGTGATACGTGATGTATCTTGGTGTTAGAACTCCAAGATGAAGAGAAGGGAGCCTCGCATTTTTCTTGTTCTGTGTACCCCTAAGTCTCCTTATCAGGGAGTATTGTTCTACCACGCACATGTACTTGTTAAGGTTTCAGGTATTTACAGCCTAAATTCGGTTTTCCTTTTCGCTGAGGCGTTTTGAGCCTGCACCTTGCACACCTAGGCAAGTGGTCTGCCACTGAGAGCACCCCAGCCCCTAGACTCTCTTTATGTAGTTGGAAGCGGTAAAGAAATAATACCCACTGGGAAAAACTCTGGGGAAACGCCTTCCGAATAGAAGTGATTCACTTTCTTCCAAATTCATTTTCCAGTTGCTGATGACTCTTAGAGTTGTATGATTTTTAATCTTTAATATTCAGAGACAAAAAGGCAAATTAGCATACCCCAAAACTAATATAGGACATACTGAAAAAGATCATTCACCAAGCCAAAGAATTTAGAAATTTGAAACACAATAATAAATTATATACTATATACATTCATAACAAAGAAGGACCACCATAGAAAACGTTGAAGTGACTAAGTATATATGCTAAAATAGATAAAATTTAACAAATAAAGGTAAGAAAATTGAGAGACTTCATGAGGTTTCATGAACCAAAGGAGACTCAAATAATAGGAATTCCAGAAAGAGAGCACAAAGGGAAAAACAAACAAACAACAACAACCACCAAAAGAGCCAGAGAGAATATTATCAAACAAACACTTCCGGAAAACTTTCTGTAACTGGAAGGGCAGGTCAGCACTGAGATGGTCCACCAGTTGCCAAAGCACAAGCCTCAAATTAAAGCTATCTTTGTGAAGTTTCATAACAGAGACAAGATGATACCATAGATTAAAGCTACCATCGATTAGCTTCCGTCTCCACAGAGGAACCTAGTAGGCATTGGGGAAATGACCTCTACCTCAACCCAGATTGCACGTTAGATAAGCGAGCTACTTCCCCAACCCCAAATCTATTTTAATCTAGGATTCTATGTTTAGCCAGTCTCTGAAGTAAGGGTGTTATATGAATAAGCATCTAGGTCATCACATCAGTGACCAGGTATCAGGCATCAAGAACAGACCGAAGAAAATATTCCGTTCAAGTCTAGCTGAGGGTACCAGTGAATTTATCGGAATAGCTTACAGGAGTATAGGTGACGGGTTAATAGCAGCAGCGTGGATATCCCTAAGGCATCTGCATCCCTAGAAGTCCCATCCCAGCTGAAGCTCCCTTCAGGACTTACAGGCAGTTAAGCCCATGAGAGTTTCCTCTCCCTAGCAGCCTGGACTACACAGTGAGTTCCAGGCCAGACAGGGCTACGTAGCAGTCAGCAGATAAACCAGGTGTGGTGGCACATGCCTTTAATCTCAGCACTTGAGATGGAGGTTTATGTAGTTTTGAGGAGGGGCCTTGTGAGTCTAAGTTTCAGGAACTTCCTGAGACTTGTTAGCTGTTTGCTTCCTTGCCTGTTTTTTTCCCCCCTTCTTTCTTTCTGAGTCTTAATTGAGCTTCCCTCTAGGATGGAATGTTTCAGTTTGGAGGAAATTGCTACGTGGGGAAAGGTAAAAAGATTTTGGATGCGTATAGTCCATTTTCCCTCTTAAACACCCGTTTGCGAGAAGCCGTTGGAGCATGTGCTCTACAGAAACGGGAGAGCAGGTGTAGAAGGAAAGGGGAGCTAGGATCTCACAGGTGAAGGAAGCCCAGTGTTCTCGAGAGCAGTTCATGAGGAAGAAGTTTAGAAAGGCTCCTGGGATTTTTCTTTACGAAGGATTGGTAGGTAATATTTGGATGTATTAAAAGACTTCTATAAGTAGAAGAGGGATTAGGGTTGCATTTGTGGCTTAAACGCATCGGAAACTAAGCCCCCAAAAAACGAGTTGGAGACACTAAAGTTGTTCAGGGAAGAAAGCAATGGCAATCCAGTATGTGAGTGAGCGGTAACCGCTTTACATGGCCAGTACGATAGAAGCAAACTTATGGCATAGCTAGTGGGGTAACTGGAGAGGGGCCTGTACCTGTGGATGGGAGATAACTTTTATGTCCTTAGAGTAAAAGTCAGCTGATAAGCCAGGTGTGGCGGCACACACCCAGGATCTCAGCACTTGCAATGGCGGCACGAGGGTTACCGCGAGTTTGAGGCTATTCTGGATTGCGTATTGAGTGCCAGGCCAGCCTGGGATGCACAAGAAAAAAATTAGTCAGTCAGTGATGCACACAGTCAAAATCCCAAAAAGCAAAATGGCACTAGAACTCTATTAGAGATGTAAAGCAAATACGGAAGTCACCAACTCAAGGTGACGCTTCAGCACAGCGAAAATGAACCCCAAGCAATCACCTGCGGAGATTAGGGAGTCACAAGTAGGGGTGCGATGGGGTGCGGTCAGGACTGCTGGGTTACAGCAAATTGACAGATGACATGAAGCTTTAAATTATGTGAATATACGGTTAATTATTGAATAAATAGTTATTATTAATAATTAATAATAAAATGAAAAGTGAAAGAGAACACATCCGCACCTAGATACTTGTACTAAATTTAGAATGTGGCTCGGTGGTAGAGCTGACTGTTGTCATAGTGTCTCCCATGAGGAAAGCATTTAACTGGGTCTGGCTTACAGGCTCAGGGGTTTAGTCCATTGTCATGGCGGGGAGCATGGGGGCACACAGGTAGACACGGTGCTGGGGAGCGAGCTGAGGGTTCTACATCTGGAGCCGCAGGCAGCAGGAAGAGAGAGGCTCTAGGCTCGGAATGGGCTTTTTGAAACCTTAATCCCACCTCCAGTCACACACTCCCTCCAACAAGGCCACGCCCCCCATCCTTTCGAATACGCCGTGACTGAGTGTTCAGGTCTCTGAGCCTGTGGGGGACATTCTTGCCCATGCTTGGTTCAGCCACAGCACTGTGCAACCCGAACACTGAGAACCATTAACACACCTGTTGATCAACTAGTGTCAGTCCAGCTTTGTCTCTGTGACCAGAATAACTACAGAGCGAATAAACGAATGTGAACCATAGGGATCAGTCCTCGTAGCGCAGACAAAACATAACTCAAAATGCATCAAAGACCAGTTGTATTACAATAAAACTCGGGAACTCTTTCAGGGGTTGTTGCCCCCCCCTTCCCCCATGTGTTCTTCATGGTCTGAACTTAGTCACGTGATCTTTTGGCTGTAACGCCAGAGCCATCAAGTCATAGAAGACAAAATAAGCCGTTGGACTTGATCAGAATGATGCCATCAGTGCTGGGTGTGGTGCCACTGTACCTTAATCCCACTTGGGAAGCAGAGGCAGGCTGACTCAGAGTCTGAGGCCAGCCCGGTCTCTCTGAGTTCCAGGCCAGCCAGAGCTATCTAATGAGAGTCTCTCTAAAAATAATAAATAATCATAACGGCATCAAGGTTAAAATTAAATACAGAGCCCCCCAAATCCTGTATGTGATCAAGGACTTGCACCTAAAATATGTATTTTCAAACTCTTACAATTCAGTAGTAAAAATACGACAGCTCCTTTTGTAAGTAGAGAATGATTTGAACGACGTGTCTCCATTGGTGACGTGCGCACCAGTAAGCGTGTGAAAAGATGGTGACCATCGCAGTCGTTTGGGAAATGAAAATGAAGAGCACGGTAGGAATCCACTCCATCCTCTCTAGGAAGGCTGTAATGACAGTAGACACGATGAGGACGGAGGAGCTGGAGCCCTCCGTCGCCGCTGGGAGTGGCCAGCTCAGTCTGGAAAGCGGTCCAGCGGTTCCTCGGAATGTTCAGCATCCATCTCAGTTATGACTGAGCAGTTTTCCTTCTAGATTTATATGCAGGAGGAAAAAAGCACGTGTCCACACAAACACACGTGTGTGTGTTCGCAGCAGCGTCGATCAGAGTGGCCCCAAAGTGGGGAAAAAACCAGACGTCCATCGGCGGAATGTGGAATGTCTACGCAACAGAGCACTCTCCACTCCGAGAGAAACTATATCAGATGCTGTATTGTGAGTGAGCCTTGGAAATAAGCTAATTGTCCAGCTGCATTTGTGTGAAGCGTCCAGAATAGGCAGAGTCATAGAGACAGAAAGCAGATTAGTGGTTACCAGGAGGCAGGGAAAACAGAAAAGGTGGGTACCAACAAGTCTGGGATTTCTCTTCACAGCGAAAAAAGCCCTCTGAAATGACAAAACCACTGCTGTCTACGCTTTAGAATGTGACTTTTATGAAATATAAGCTACATGTCAAATGTATGTTCTAAAAGTCCCATGGGCGAAGGAAATGGGAAATTAAATCTGCCAGTCCTTGTAATGCTCGGCTAGTCTGTCTCTGTGCGCGTCTGTCGTGGGTGAATGAGGAAGAGAGGAGGCAAGATACTGTTGCCACCCCTTGTTAAGTAAATTTCCCGTTTTGCTTCGGGGGTTTGCCTCCCGAGCGTCTCGGTCTCTGGGAAGGTCCAGGGAAGACGTGGGATAGCGGTGCCTGGATTTCGCCATGCTGACTGCACCTAATTGTCCTCCATATAAACAATTCCTCACTCTGACAGGGGTTGTGAGAGTCAAACCAGATTTTAGGTGGGGGCCGTCAAGATGGCCAAACTGGCAAAGGTACTAGCCCAGCCGACCTGGTGGTCAGATGATGTTTTAACTTGGAGAATTATGATGGCCACCTAATGTACACTGTGATGCTCTGGCATGCAGAGACAATAATTTAGTTCATGTTTGTTCGGGATCATTTTTTCCCAATACAATTTCAAGAACTGGAGTTCCGGGGTCGGGGGAGAGGGGTGATGGTCTGTAGAAACTCAGGAAGGAACGATTTTCATGCAGGGCCTGTTCTCTTGTTGCTGGCGTTCGGGAGAATCTGGAATTGAACTTGTCAGGTGAAGGGGTTTGGGGAGAAGAACTTGTCAAGGTAGAGGCAGCTTGAAGCCGCCAGGGACCTCTTTGTTTGGATTTGGAAACTAATCATGTTTTCAGCCTGGCTGCAAGCGTTGGGGATTTCCCAATGGCTTATTTTGCCTCTGACATTGCTTTTGGATGCAGCCTCTTCGGTTTCCTGGATTTCAGACCAAGTACTGTGAAGTTAAAAAGTCCGCTTTAGCTTGGTTGGGCTATAGGTGGTACGGATCCTCCAAAGCAGAGCAAAGCCAGCAATGCCAGGAGACCGGGGTGTCTTTTGCTTCCCCCAGATTTTGGCTAAAACCAACTTTTGGAACTCGGGTTTTGGCCATCCCGATAGCTGTATGTATGCAGAGGATTTGTTTTCCCAGGAACCATTTCGACTTGGAAGGACGTCGCCTGCACTAATAACTAGGTGAAGAACGAGAATAAGTGTCTTAATTCCCAGAATTCCTTAAAACAACAGGAACACGCCCTCCTGCCAGTTCCTTCCCCAACCGCTTTCCTTGGTGGCACTGATACATTTACGGTCTTGGCAGATCAGCCAAAAGGATAATGATCCTGGCATCCATCAGTAATGTCAAAAGCTCTCCAGAAGATCCAAACAGAGCAGACACTGGCTTAGCACCGTCACTGTGCCGCATCTGCAGAAGCAGGAAGCACCCCTCATCTTCATCAAATATATGGGATCCCTTCCATGAGAGGAACTCTGAGTGCTGCCAGGACTCTCCTGGATCAAGATTCTCTGCACTGTGGTCCGGAATCTTCCATCACCATTGCTGATTAAAAAAAAAAAAAAAAAGCCTGGCCTCAGGAAGGAGGAACGCTGAATGGCTGGTGCAGCGCCGGCCGCTTAGGTGTGTTCATTTCTGTGCCCCTGAGTGCCTGCATCCCTGCCTTCACAGTATGAGTGGTCCCTCCCTCATCCTCTCTTGTTCCTCTCTGTGTACAAATTCCGCCTGTCCCAGCCCTTGAGGGACTGAAGCAGGAGGATCAGGCCAGCTTTGGTAGCATGGAAGTTCTTTGTCTCAACAAAAGACCTTTTCTATGGAGTTCATTCACTTCATCAGAATACACATTTAACCGTTTCACCCACTGGGTTTTTAATTCCTTGCAAATGGCTCGTGTGTTAGCTCTCCAGCCCAGGAGCAGCCGAGATTACCCTGAGCAGAGCCGCTGTCTACCCTTGAGCCAGCATGGTGCAGACCCAGCCAAGGAGCGGAGGCTGGTGGTGACTGTCTGCAGCCTGCAGCTCTGTAGGGAAGCGTGAAGGGAGTCCCCATCCATAAAAAGGGAAAGACTAACTCGGTTGGAGTTTTGCAGAATGCTCTTTAAGCATAATCAATATCTACTGTAAGTACTTCATTGAAGAGCTTGATTGAAGCCACGGCATTGTACACACTCCATGCCGGCTAGAATACAGTTGGATCGTATCACTTGGTGTGGGGATACTGTCTGCTTAGATTTCTAGTCCGTTTTCTTCTGTGGGAGAAGCAATGTCCAGTTACGCCTTACAGGATAAAAAGAGACTCGGAGGGGGCCTGTTGTAAACTGTTAGTGTAGAGCAAATACAACTTGCTAGGGATTGGTAGGGAGAGAATGGGACACGTTCCTTTAGGGATGCTGTGGGAAGGATCTTCCAGGGCTACCTCCAGTCGTTGGGGATGCAGGGAGGGTCGAAATGTCCAGCCGCCTCTCCCCTCTCTGTGTTCTGTCTTAGAAGATCTTTTACTTTGTCCTCAACTCTTCAGTTTCAACAGCAGGTTAAGGAAAAGCTTATTAGAGAGTCGGAGGCCGTAGGCATTAAAGAAATTACCAACCCCCAAAAGTCAATATCCAATTACTGTACTCTTTCGGCTGTTCCACATAATTAACCCTGCTGCAGAGTCCAAGGGAAGCCGGGGAGACCCACCCTGCTGGGTGCTGAAGCTTCTGGCTTAGCCCTTTGTGTTGAGCTGCAAGGTCATGTCTTGGGGAGACCCACACTGCTGTGTGGTGTAGCTTCTGGCTTAGCCCTTCCTGTCTTGGGGAGACACACCCTGCTGGGTGGTATAGCTTCTGGCTTAGCCCTTCATGTTGAGCTGCAAGGTTGGATAGCCCAATGGTCTGGCTCTGAGGTGGAGGTATTTTCCAAAAGACTTCATCCCACTTTGCCTTGAGCACCAGTGTGAATAATATGCAGCCAGGAGCCAGGATTTGACTAGATTACAAGGGGAGCGCAAAGACTTTGCTTTGCTTTTGTTTTTCAATTCCTATGAAATCAACCCCGCCACATTTGGGGGGTGCTGCTCAGCTTTAATAGATCTCCGTGAGGAGTGTCTGTCGGTGCAGGTAGCAAATGGGTTTCAGTGGGTTTTCAGTACATTTAGCTGTACAAGAGGCTGAAGAATTGGCAGCAAGCTTGCTGGAAAGTCCCGCAAAGGAATCGTCTGCAGGGATTAAATCTCTGGCTGTCCTTGTCTGTCAGGGAAAGCCCTCTGGGTTGTGGGCAGCTCCCATCAGTATTAATGTGGTGCTGTCTAGGGAGGCCAAGCCAGCAGCCTCTGAAATGAGCAGGCTGCGGGGAAAGCCTGGCCCTAGGTGTGCGTGGGTGAGAGCTGGGTGCACTCTGGCTGAAGTGTGCCGCACAGCAGCCGTGGCTTGCCACGGGGATCCCTCCCACCCAGAGCAATTAGGGTAATTCCTAAATGCTGATGCCTTTCAGCCCTACAGTGACAGTGCCCCCGGAGTGAGGAGCAGGAAGCATGAAGAGAGTGATTTAAGACATCAATCAGTTTCTGGAGAATGCATCTTTTGGTAGCTTGGTGAAGCTCTTCAAGCAGGATCTTGCCATTATCAAAAGAGTTGCAACCCCACAACGAACAGGGGTGGCTCTAGTTTTCCCTCCCCCGGGGTTCTCCTGCCTGTAGATGCTGGGCACGCCGCTGCCCTCTCGAGATCCAGCAGGAGAATCCTCCTGGTTTCCACATGTCACACAGGGAGCCGTGCTGCTGCCAGCACTTTCCTAATAACCTTGGCGCTTCTGCAGCAAGGTTAGCGGCCCCGTTCCTTGCTAATGCTCTGCCAGCACCCATCAGCTCCTCCCCAACCGCCCCTCCCACCGAGGTCAGTAAACTTGTAGGTGGTTTGCAGAGACCAGGAGTGGCAGTTCAAAAACACGCTTCATTTTTTTTTTTAAATGGGCATAATAGAAACCCCAGGGTCCAAAAGCATTCTGTGACTGCCACAGTCAGGGGCAGATTAAAGAGCCCGCATATGACTGACAGGAGCGGCCTGCGAGTGCGCATTGTGCAGTTGGGAACTGCGGTGGTATTCTCTTTCAGCCTCCGTGTAAAATCCTCCAACTGAAAACGAGAGCTCGCTTTATCTCTGAGTGTCCCTGGCCCCGTCCGCTGTGAGACCCTCTAAGGCGGCAATTCCCGTCTTATTTTAATTTGTAAGAAGAAACACTGCCGTGTGTGTGTGTGTGTGTGTGTGTGTGTGTGTGTGTGTGTGTCCGTGTGTCCGTGTGTCCACTTGTTTTAATCTAGCTGTCAGTGTGGTAGTGATAATGAATGAAGAGACTCCTGTTAGAAAGGACTTTTTTTTTTTAATCTAGAAATCAAAAGAGCGTTGCTCAGCAACTCTTAATCAATTGTTGTTTACTGAATGTATACTATGGGATGTGCCAAGCAATTCACAGATCCTAAAGAATAACAGCCCCCTTCTCTTAGAGCCGCTTCTAACCAGCTTGAGAAGAGAGTTAACCACGGAGCAGTGAACCAGACCATGAAGTAAGGCAGTTCACCCCAGGGAACATTCAGGAGGATGGCATGTAGTCAGCCATCATGGTGGCGCACACCTTTAATCCCAGCACTCGAGAGGCAGAGGCAGGGGGATCTCTGTGAGTTGAGGCCAGCCTGGCCTACACAGCGAGTTGCAGACAGCCAGAGTTCCATAGTGAGACCCTGTCTCAAGAAAAAGGTGGACTGCCCCGCCAAGAGATCGTCTGTGCAGATGTGAGCTGCGTGTTCAGAGCGGGCCTCGGTGTTCGGTTTCAGGGCTGTGGAATTTTGGCTGGGTCGGTTCAGCCGCGAGCCTGCTTTGAGTTGTATTGGAACGCCATGGAGTAGGCAGCCACTGTCCTGTTCTCCCCGCGAGTCGCACAGTGGAAAGAGGGGTGTGCAGAACCAGATCTGTCTGATTTTAGACTCTTTGCTTTCCTCTTCTGAGCGTCAGTGTTTACTGAGTCGGTGGGAAGGATAGTTGCTAAGTCGCAGGCATGCTGGGGTTGAGTCACTGAGGCACGCGCGTGCAGGGTCCCGCCTTCTCTGACTTATTCCGCCTCCCCGGAAACACGCCACTGTAGGCCAGAAGTCTAAGCCTGAGCTGCCTCCGCACTCCCCGTCCGGATCACTGAATTCGTGTTCCCCTTCTTTCTTTCAAAATCACCATGGCCTGGATGTCACACGGCAAAGAACATTTATGCGCAGGAAGGGAGGGATTGCTCAGAGGCCGTGTTTTAGTCTTAAGCTTAAGATAAATTTTCTCTGAGTTTAATAGTATACATTATCTTTATATCAAGTTGATGAAAATGTAATTTGAAGGACAATTCTGCTGACTTTGCACCTAATGGCACATAATATGATAATATGTGTCCTCTCTGGGCCTGGCTGGGGTGCTACGGGAAGAAGTCTTCTTTGGCCACTCCAGCCCATAATAGTCTTCCCTTACTGAAAATTTCACTTCTCTTGGTTGCATAGACTGAGCTGAACTGACCTCCCACTTCCGTATTTCCATAAGCCAAGGTATATCTGTTATTACGAACGTATCCTACCTTGGCAATCGGATCCCAGCCCCTTAGCAATCACTGGCCTTGTGTTCTGACCTTTTTTCTTCCTGGTTCGCCAGTGATACTTTGTACATAATAGGCGTGTGAGTTGACCATACCTCGCCCTTGAGTATGACGATGATAACCGTCAGGGAGCAACAGCAGACTCTGCTGTGTGTTCTAGTCAGGGTGGAGAGGCGCTCCTTACGTATTCAGTCAGTATCCAGCCCCTTCCCAAGCAAACAGCAGTTGAGTTTGAATGTACGTCTCTAGTTGGGTCAACGAGTCTAGCCTAGCTCTGAAATGACCGGACCATGGTAAACGGACTCCGGCAGGAGGCCGGTACATATGGGAACTAGCAATAGATAAACCTTATCCAGAGTATTTGGAAATTCTGTACCTTGCCCACATTGTGTGGAGTGTGGCAGCCTATAATCCAAGTCCTAGGTACCCAAAGCAAAAGGGTTCTGAGGTGCAGGCCCGCTGGGAAAGGAGTGTGATGTCTCAGAGCTGCTCGTGCTGTTTTCATGAATCTCTTATGACTTAAAAGTACCAGCCTTACGAGTCCTGCACTGGTTCATTCGTGCTTCCTAGAGCAAGTGTCGAATTAGTTCTTTGAGACTTGGAAGGAATAGGTTTGTGGTATTAGATAAGAAAAACCGGAAAACAGCCAGTCTAATTACTTTCCTATTGCTCTGACAAAGCACCCTGACCAATACAACTTACAGAAGGAAGAGTTTAATTGAGCTTATGGTTGCAGATGCTGTGGTTCACTGAGAGCTCACATCTAGACCCAGACCACACTGAGAATGGCCTAAGTCATCTTAAGGCCTCAGAGCCTGCTCCCGATGACACACCCCCTCCAACAAGGCCACACCTCCTAATCCTTCCCAAACAGTTCCACCACCGGGAACTAAATATCCACACATAGGAGCCTATGGGGAGCCATTCTCCTTCAAACCACCACAGCCTTCTAACTTTCCTTCGAGTCCCTCGATCAATCTGAAAAGGAAACGGAATGACTGGAGACTTTGCAAACAGCTTAGAAATGTAAAACTATAATCTTAACATAATGGGTTGTAAGATGTTGTAGATTTAAATATTAAATAATTCATGTGTTCTTCTTGGTAGTAGAACGGTTAATGACCGACAGAGCCGAATGGCTTGAATTTGAGCTGTTACCATTACATATTGTAGGGTTTCCAAAACGTGTATCTTCTGTGGAATATTTAGAACTGGGATAGTTTAGCTTCATGTCACGTACGCGCTTGTAAGAATTTGCACTGTTAAATTTGGTATCTTGTTATAGCCCAATCATGTTCTGAGCTGTCGGGTTTTTTTTTATGGGGAGCTGTTCATTCCTCATACTGTATCCAGATGAAACAAGATTGAACCGCGTTTGACACACAGTTTCAACTCTTTTAACCCCTTCCCCGCAAATGTAACACTGGCGAATTTTCTCTCCAGGGTTCTTAACTTCCCTTTTCCGTTTCCCATCAGTCCTTGTTAAGACCCGCCCCTTCGTTATTCTCCATTATATTAGGGTCCACGTAAGGTCATCAACGTGTCAATGTTCATAATGTTCCTAGGCTTCTGAAACCAGATTTGTATCTCTAGTCATAACAGGAAAATCATTGTCCTCTTTGAACACAATTTCAGTCTGAACCACACCGTGTAAACAAAGTAAGCAACTGTGCAAATGTAACATAGAGCACCAGGAGACACAGGAAACCCGTCCAGGGTGATCCGAGATCGCAAAAGGATGACTGGTTCTCTTCCCACCCCACGGCCCTCCGGCCACTTTTGGTCGCACGTGTGAGGTAGATCTTCCAGTGTTAGCTCTGATGAGAGAGCGAACCATTGCCGCAGACTTTATGGGAGCCTGGTCTGTGCCGTGCACATCGTAGACCACTTCAAATGAACCCTCAGGTTCCCAATTCTGAACTCTTCTGAATTGGTCTTATGCCTACTGTTTGTCTTTCATGTTGCGAAGTTCAGGAACATAGACAGGAGGAAAAGATGACCGCTGACCTCTATCCAGTGACTGTTAACGCTTTTCCAGAGAAAGTAAATCATTTTTAAGTAATCCCCCTTCTTAACTCTAGTTGATGATAGAGGGGGAAGTATAGTCTTCCCAGGAGCCTAGTCACACGTGTGAAGATCGTTAGCCAGGTGAGATCCAGGGTGAATCATAGCACCCCTGGAAATCTTGTAAGGAAGGAAGTTCTCTAAGACAACTCCGATGTGTTTCCTGTTTAAATTGTTATTTTGCAGATGAAAATATTGGGTATGCAGGTGAAATACACAGCTCCTGTTAAATGGAATGTTTGCTTGAAAATAACTCTGGGTATTCCGAGGACTCCCTGGTGCTTATTTATTTATAGACCCGTATCCAGGGAGCGCGGCAGCAGCGTAAGGAAAGCTATGGGGCATGCCGTATGCCACTGCACTCGGGGGCTTTGATTGCAGTTCTTCTGTGAATAAGGGCATTTCTGCTGAGAGCTAATCTCCTAGGATCTTAAAGCCAGCATATAGTTTAACTTACAATAATGCTTTTCATTTTGAATATAGAGAAACACGAAACAAAAAGACATATTGTGGTTTAACAAAGAGAAGACAGGTCGGATGCTTTGGAGGCTCTTCAAAATCTTGAAAGCCTTGCTCTGTTGGCACCCGCTTAGTAGATGCTCTGCAGGGTCATCGATTCTCCCCAGAAAGTGATATATGCTTGTCTAATATTAGCAAGTGGGAGGGGGGGCGCCAGAAATGAGCCTCCCCCTGGGAGGTTGCCCTACCCCGTCTCCAACATTTTTATAAGATCAATGAGTCTTTTGCCATTTTAGATCCTTTAAATTCCAGAATGATTACAGTGTTTTAAAATTAAGTCTCTTTGTGTCAGCTGCTGTCTCTTATCGTAGCTAAAAAGTTGTACAAAATGGGCAAAAGAGAAATTTAACTTAATGTCATAGACTGGCTGTAAACCATAGTCATTAGTGATTACTATTTCTCTTCTTTCCTTTTAAATTAAATTTAAATAGAACAATCTTTTCTAATTATTTGTTTTAAGATTATAATATGGTTGTATGATTTCCCCCTTGCCTTTCTTTCCTCTAAACTGTTTCATATATCCTCCTTGCCCTTGTTACTACATGTGTATATGTGTATATGTATATGTGTAAATATATGTGTGTGTATGTATATGTGTGTATATATATGTGTGCGTATATGTATATGTATGTATATATTTGTGTGTATATGTATTTGTGTGTGTATATGTCTGTATGTATATGTGTGTATATATGTGTGTGTATATGTATATGTGCATATATATGTGCGTATATATGTGTGTGTATATGTATATGTGCGTATATATGTGTGTGTGTGTATATATATGTATATGTGTATATGTATATGTGTGTATATGTATATGTGTGTATATATGTGATTATGTGTGTATGTATGTGTATATGTATATGTGTGTATATATGTGTGTGTATGTGTGTGTATATATGTATGTGTATATGTAGTGTATGTATATGTGTATATATATGTATGTGTGTATATGTATATGTGTGTATATGTATATGTGTGTGTGTATATATGTACGTGTATATGTAGTGTGTGTATATATGTGTGTATATGTATATGTGTGTATATGTATATATGTATGTGTATATGTATTTGTGTGTATATGTATATGTGTGTATATATATATGTGTGTGTGTGTGTATGTATATTATATATGTATATCCATACATATTTCTAAATATAACCTGTTTGGTCTGTACAGTGGTCTTCATATCTATGTTCCTATGGCTGACTACTTTGTAGTGGGTACCCAGCATTCCTCCTATTTCTGAGTTTAGCCCTCTTCATTAATACCCCAGTCTTTACCTTGATTTTTTACTGTAAGGCAATGATTTTTATGTTTTAGATAATGTTTTAGACAGTATTTCTGTTTTTTAAAAGGCTCTACTTTTTTCTGCCTTTGACATTTCTTCTTAATCACATTGCCTCTTTAACTATAGAAATTATTTTTATTATTTTAATCATAAAGAACCCATTATTTTTTTCAGAGTTCTTGAAATGCTACAGTTCACCAGGTGCAGTTCATTTGAATAAATACTCTCTGCATGCAGGTGCACTGACTGAAAAGTCATCTCTTCACCATTACATAAAAATATGAAGGGAGGCACAGTGGCGCACACCTTTAACCCCAGCACCCAGGAGGCAGAGGCAGGCGGATCTCTGTGAGTTTGAGGCCAGTGTGGTCTGCATGGCGAGTTCCAGGACAGCCAGAGCTTCATTCAAGACTCTGTCTCAAAAAAGAATTTTAATTTCCTCTTTCAGTGTTTTTTTTTTTTTTTAAATTAGGAAATTCTTTGCAAATGCTAAAAAGCTAAGTATCTAGAAGACATTGCTGCCTCGGTCCCCTTTATCAAAATGCCGTAAGTATGGTAATGATAGAGTTGAGCTTTTGAAGTCAAATGTGAGTACTGGTTGAATCGTTTCCGGGAGTTTGACTCTGAGACTCAGTACCCCTAGGTGAACATTAAGCATGATGGCGAGGCCCCTTCGGAGCCTGTGGTCGAATGAGGGCAGTGCACACCAAGGGACAGTGAACCTCATGGCTTGCTATTCCGTAGAAATGGTGGTGGGTTATGCTGATTTCAAGGCCTACTTCAGTTATGCACCCTGGTACCTAGAAATAGCTATTGTCACAGAGATGAAGCAGAGCCTGCCCCAGGCCGCCCATTGGCAGAGAAAAGCAACATATGGAGAGCCAGATGTTGAAACCACTAAAAAAAACAAGAACCATGCTTAGCACCCAAAAGGAGAGATGGGGAACAAGGGAAATGCTTCTGAGAGGCTCGGTGACCCACTTAACACTCTGTGCGCCTCTGTGGACACGAGGACACCCTTTGTTAAACAGAGACAGAAGGCGTGTGTGGTGGTGCACGCTGCAATCCCAGAACTCAAGAGGCAGAGGCAGGTGGTCACTGAGCGCCAGGCCAGCCCGGGTTTGAGTTGAGACTGTACAGTGTATGAGACCGTGCACTGAGAGCAAAGCCGGAAAACCAAACAGATACATTGACACGTGGTCATCCATTGCTGTGTAACAGATCACATCTAGTGACTCAGGATAATCTTGTTTTGGGTTTTGAGGCAGGCTCTCTTTATGTAGCCCTGGTTGTCCTAGACCTTGCGATGTAGACCAAGCCAACCCTGAACCCACAGAGATCTGCTTCCCTCTGCCTCCCAAAGGCCCAGCTTGAAAACAACCATTCTTATCATTGTTTGGCAGTGTTTTGCATTTATTGGACCCAGGAAAACGGGGTTATTCTGTTTCGTTTTTAACATAAGGTCTTGCTCACCACACCTGGAATCCCGGAAACAGAAGGACTGGGAATTAAATGAAGGCCATCCTTACCTGCAACCGTGCATTCCAGGCCAGCCTGGGCTACGTAAGACCCCATTTCTAAACACTAAAAAATACCAAAAACAAAGCCGAGAAACCGGGATCGCGTCCTGCTGTGTCCTGTTTGCTAGTTCAGACTAGCCTTGACCTTGTCATCCTCCTGCCTCAGTCCTCAAATGAGGTCATGTGCCACAGCGTCAGAGCCAATGAGGCAGTCTTCGTTTGGTTTGTTTGTTGGTTTGCATGGCATATCTTACGTGGTTGCAGTCAAACGGTAGCCAACGCTTACGCCGGACCGCTGCTGCGGGCAACAGTCTGTCGGCGTCTGGTCTTTGTGCGTGACTTAGGTTTCTTAACTGCGTGGTAGTTAGATTCCACAGCTGTCCCGAAAGCACCCAGTGGAAACTTCACGACCTCCATAACCTCGTCTTAGGAATTCCACATTTTTCGCATCTGTAGGCCTATCCAGATTCAGAGAACCACTGTCCTACCACCTCAGGGAAGGAATACCGACTTCATCGTGCTTTGTGAACAGTATATAGTCTGGGATGTACTGTGGGCACCCACCTGCCAGCCTGACTTTTGGCCATAAGAATTTACATCCCTCAGCCCGTTTATGACCTCTGGGTAAAGCACTTGCCATACAAGCCTGACAACCTGCGTTCAGTCCCCGGAACCTATGTGAAAGGGGAAAGAGAGAACTGGCTCCACAGAGTTGTCCTCTGACCTCCTGACTCCTGTGACACGTGTGTGTGTGTGTGTGTGTGTGTGTCCGTGTGTGTCCGTGTGTCCTATCCGTATGTCCTATGTCCCATCCATACATCAAACCCTCTCAGCCCTTCTGCCCAGACGCCCAGTCATTTCCTTACCCTCTCAACTTTAAGTCTGTGACCTTATGACCCAAATCAAGTCCACGTGCATTTGAGGCCCCTCGGGCTCGCTCCTTGCACCCACTCCTGGAGAACTGTGCCTGGATTTGAAGGCCTATTACCAACAGGCTGTGTCACCTGACCCACAAACACAAGGAGTGGAGCAACCACTTTGAATCCCGCTGTTCCTTCACAAGGGAAACCAGGAGATTAGGAGCATTTCTGGAATTGAGGCGAGCATGCTCCCTGCCTGTTCTTCCATGGAGGCCATGGCTCTGCCTGAGGGGTGTCTGAGGGTGTCTGCGGCTGAGCTGCTGGGCTCCCCACTCCACCGAGCACCCTTGCTCTTGTATGAAAGCATCCTGGTTTTGCATCTTCATAGTTCCCTTGGCCGTCTTTGGCCTCTACAGCTTCTGTCGTTAGGTTGTGTTGTTTCTGCAGCTCGGAGCATCAGAACCAGAGTCTCTCACGTGCTGGGTAAGAACTTCACGATGAATCTCACCCAGAGTCTACCCTGTTTTGAGTTTTTGAGACAAGATTTTGTTGTGAAGACTAGACTCTTCTCAAACGCACGCTCCTCCTGCCCCAGCCCGCCCAGTGCTGAGGCCCATTTCTTCCTGTAGAAGTCCAAGGCCTTCCCTGGGTTTGCTCTGTCTCTGCTTCCTTCTGACCCCACGCTAATGCGACCCATTTCATTAGACTGGGGCAGTCCAGAGTCTGCGGACGAGCCTCGAATTCCTTGCGGTCCCGCGTGGGGCTGTGCCTTACATTTCTTAGAAACGCTGTTTAGCCGTCAGGGTCTGAGACACACCCTTAGGTTGTTTAGCGAGGCCTTTTCTTTTGTTCCAAGAGGTCTATAAAGTACTGTAAATTTGAGGTCCTACTAAGTGTCACAAAAAGTCTATTCTGGGCATGACATTTGCCCAGGGCCTATTTGAGAAGCGATGGACTGAGACAAAGGTTTGTTTAATTTTTCATTTCATTTCATATCCATCACATACCTCCCTTCCTCCAAAAGCTCTTTGAGGGAAAGAAAAAGTCTGGGCTTTTGTTGCTGCTGCTGCCGCCAGCTCACGTAATGACTTGTATTCTACTGTGGACAGTTGGAAGGTGGGCAGAAGTTGGGAGCTCCGCCCCCAAGTCTCCTCTGGAGACAGAGTTCATTAGGTACATCCCCTCCCCCTCCACACACATTCTCAAGGGTAGCAGTGTGCCCAGCCTTCCACCATCCCACCGGGAAGATCCTCTCAGTTTCCAGAAAGCCTTTCTTGGCACTTCCTGAGCCCTCCTACCCTGCAGCTGCCCCAGCGTCCGCGCCGCATGCAGTCATGCCAACCCTGGATTGTCACCCAAAGCCTGTTGCCTGCTCTTTACGCTTCACGGAAGTTAGATGGTACAGGTATTTTCATTAAAACTCATTTCATTGAAACGACTTCAACTTGAAAATGAAAATATGTATCTGACGGTATGGTTGTGTTTTTAAAAAGATCTTCTAGAAATACTGTGACCGACAATGGGTTCCTCTCTTGAGTCTAAAGCCAAAACAGGCACAGCCAAGATGTAAGAGGGGAGAAGGATTACCTGTGTAGGAGACATGGCGGTTATCTCCAGAGGCGTTACTGGACACTTAGATCCATACACCAGCTGCCTTAGTTTCCCTGTGTTCAAAATAAATCAGAAAACAGAAATTGGCAAGGAATAGAATTTTATGTGTTTCTATTGAAATTTTATTTTTCACTTTTTGTTACCAGATGTATTTCATGTGAGTGTATATTGTACCCATACCCTGCAACCCTGCGTTTCTCACCCTCCCCCACTCCCGTTGGGTCGCCCAGAAAATTTCACTACTATTTTCAGTTCATATATACACACACACGGTTTTCTGTAACTATATAAAACCATGGATGAGAGAATGCTTATCTTTCTGAGGTGGCTTAACTGCTTAATAAGATAACTTCCTGCTGTGTTCATTTTCCTGTCAACAGCACAGCTTCATTGTTTGTTTGGTTTGGTTTTTCCAGACAGGGCTTCTCTCTTGTAGCCCTGGCTGTCCTGAACTCACTCTGTAGACCAGGCTGGCCTCGAACTCACAGAGATCCCTCTGCCTCTGCCTCCCGAGTGCTGGGATTAAAGGCGTGGGCCGCCACCACCCAGCAAGTTCATTCTTTTAAGAAGCTCTTTATTACACGCCCGCGTGTCACGTTTCCTTTATCCGTCCCCTGCTATGATGATTGGCACTGGAACAAGCATTGCTGTGGGTGTCTCTGTGGTGCTGACTCTGCAGTGTCTCTGTGGTGCTGACTCTGCAGTGTCTCTGTGGTGCTGACTCTGTGCGGTGTCTCTGTGGCGCTGACTCTGTGCGGTGTCTCTGTGGTGCTGACTCTGTGCGGTGTCTCTGTGGTGCTGACTCTGTGCGGTGTCTCTGTGGTGCTGACTCTGCGGTGTCTCTGTGGTGCTGACTCTGTGCGGTGTCTCTGTGGTGCTGACTCTGCGGTGTCTCTGTGGTGCTGACTCTGTGCGGTGTCTCTGTGGTGCTGACTCTGTGCGGTGTCTCTGTGGTGCTGACTCTGTGCGGTGTCTCTGTGTGCGCTGACTCTATGCGGTGTCTCTGTGGTGCGCTGACTGTGCAGTGTCTCTGCACAGAGCTATTAGAACTCACCCTAATAGCTGTGTGACCTTGTGTATAGTCTAACCCTCGTGAGTTTCAGTGTGACTATAAAACAGTACTCAGTACTCCTGTGTATTGAGATTCTCAATTTTTTATTCTTTTTTTTTCTGGCTCAAATTACAAAGATAATAATAATGGCCAAAATGTATACAGCCCATGAATGCATAAAGGGAAGACACAGCCCTGCTTGAATAAAAAGGGAAAGGAGAAATATCCCCAGACCATAAACGGAAAAATACTCAGCCTGACACCTTAAAGAGCAAACTAATGCACAGAGTGAGGAGAGCCTGTAGTCTCCACACCCACAGCGACCGCCTACATTTGTGTGCATCCTCCAGGACTGGCTTCCAGGTGCCTCTATTCTTTTTTAATTTTTATAAATTACTTCTTATTAGAGTAGTATAAGAAACTTATAAACAAGTTACACAACACTTAAATGTGCTGCAGAATACAGAGCAGAAAGCCTCTCTTCTAAGATAATATTATTAGCACTTTCATAGAGATTCGTTTGCATTTTAAACACAAAAGAATCGTTCTGTGCTATAATACACATAAAGTCAAACAATATTTTATAACAAAGTATAGGTATTTTATCTTTTAACTCTAGCAAGCAAGATCTTAGTGATAAACTTTCGTAGATGTGTATTTGGATTGAATTCGTTACTATTTGTTTGTGGGTTTTGGGGTTTTTTTAGCTTTAAATTTTTTTCTGTTATGTATGTATGTGTATGTGCATGTGAGTGTAGTGCCCTTAGATGCCAGAAGAGGGCATCGTGTCGGCGGGAGCTGTAGGTACAGATGTTTGGGAGCTATCCAGAGAGGGCGCTGGAAACTAAACTCAGGTTCTCTGCGAGAGCAGCGGGTGTTCTAAACACTGAGCCGCCTCTGCTCCCACTCTTCTTTTAAAACGTTGAATTCTTATTTTTGTTTGTGTTTGTTTTTTTGTTTGTATTGTGGTTTTTGGTTTTTTGTTTGTTTTTAATGGGGTCTCACTATGCATCTCAAGCTAGCCTCCAATTCAGCATCTTCCTGACTCTGACTTCTGAGAACTGGAACACAGGGCTGTGCTTTGTCTCATTTTTAACTTGTTATTACTGATGCAATTAAACACTTCTCAAGCTTCTTACCATTTGTATTCCTGATTTTATGAATTATCTACCCACGCCCTAAGGATCACGAATAATAAATAAGAGCGTCGTATGTTTCTCTCGAGACCTGTTGGACACCCAACATTTGTTTCAGTGATTTTTAATCGTTTTTTGTAATCAATGTGACAAATAATGCAAAATAAAGATGGAGAAGCCTGTCATTCGTGTCTAAACCAAGATTTATCTGCTGAATGGCTTCGGTGAGTTTGTACACCTCATGAGATCCTTTCTAAAGGTTGCAGGCTCTGAATTGTGCTCTTATTTGCAGGGCTGCTGATGGCAAGGCAATACAACACATGGAAGAATACGCTAAACCCAACGAAGAGAAACTTGGCCTCTCCTACACAAATCTTTGAACTGAACTGTGTTTATGTGATTTATAAAAAAAATCAGGATAGAGTTGGACGTGGTAGCACATGCCTAGCACAGGCAGGCAGTTCTCTCTCTCTGAGTCAAAGGCCAGCCCAGTCTACAGAGTGAGTTCTAGGCCTGCCAACGCCACATAGTTAGACCCCATCTCAAAAAGCAAAAATGAGGAAAACAAAAAAATCAGTAAAGCATTTCTCTAATGTAACGTGCATAAATAAGTCTTGGGTATTCGATTATTTTAAGTCATCTCATTGAAAAAAGGAACTGAAAGTGTATCATTAATTTGGGGGGAAGATTTGAGGAAAGGCCTGGAGGACCGTACCCTTAGTCCTTGATCGGCTTCCCTGGAGAATGTGCGGTGCTTTCAGTACCTTGACGTGATGGCAGATAGTAGGTAACGGCATTTCAAAATAATTCTATTGCCAGTTCCTTCGGAGACATCATTATGAGTATGAATCCATTTTTAATCACCTGCCCGTCATAGTACAGAAACCGCAGGCTGGAAAAATGCTCATTAGAATTTTCTAACCAGGACCTTGGAGGTCGTATGATCCAGTCTTCTATCACGAAGTGCGAAAGCAGAGTCTGGAGAGGCGAGGGCTCCGAGAGAGGTCATAGACCTAGCCAGTACTGGGGCTAGCGCCGACTGGTGCCGGCTCTCTGACCCTAATTCTGCGCTCTTTCCATGACTCCTCCTTCCTCTTGAAGGGCCTGGACTGGCTCTATAACCCATGGACCTTTGGTAACTCTTTGCCAGTTTGTTTGCTACCTTAATCTAAAGACAGAAGATAGGAAATGTTCTTTTAGATGAGGGTTCTGGGTAATTAGTTCCAGCAGCTCCCCAGCACCGTGTCTGCACTCACGTGCAGTTCTCTTCAGGACGCTGGCCTTTGAGGAATTCAGATAACAAAGTGTTGTGCCCAGATAGAGAAACTCTTAATGTGAAGAGGCTGGTCCCCTCTGTTCTGGAAGTCCAAGGCATTTCCTGGTGGCCTTGTGGGTCTCACCCGCGCACTTTGGGGAGACAGCTTGGTTCTAAAAGCAAGCTTTTAGTGTATTGTGTTCTTTTGGTGGTCGGTGGAGGCCTGGGGTTGAACCTACGACCTCTCACATGGCGGGAGCACGCAGCCACCTGGAGATGCCCGCCCGTCTGTCTGTCCCCTCTGCGATACTGATGTGCCATTGCCCCTTAACTTCAGCCCTGCGTAGTGTACAGACTCGAGCTAAAAAGTAAGTTGGACAGTTTGTTAGTCTCTGAGAGAATTTTGTACTTAATCAGAATATAAATGAACGCTGTTTTTTCTTTACAAGAAAAGAAAAGGTTTATGAACAGCCCAGGACTAACAGTTTTTTGGTCAGGAATTCTTCACCGTGTCTTCAGTGAAGCTGGACAGAATGTGGAGGTCTGTCTATAATTAAAGAAACTGGAAAGGGAAATCACAATAAAGGCAAGTACTTAAATGTCTTCCGCTGGAGGATCCAAGCCCCAGAGCGTTCTCTCCTCAAATAAAGGGTCAGTGTCTCTACAGTGTTTTCTCTTCGGTTTAAACGGTAAACACAGCATCAGATCTGTAAAGCTTCTCTTTCTGTTTTGTGCCCTTACCTATACATGACTGTGGAACGTGTTCTGGTCAGTCGTTCACAAAGTAAACGCCACTAGCTCATACTTAGTCTGAGGCGTCTGTGGCTCGGCTGGTAGACCGCCAGCAGCGGCTTCGTTCCCCATACATCCTCCAGGCCTTGGGCCAGGAGCACTGCCTCTCGATTCGTTCGTATTATTCCTGACTCTGTTTCTGTATTCCTCGTACAACAGAACAGCACTCCCCTCGTCTCCTTTCTGGGTTTCTTTGTGAGACAAGATTGACTTAAACAATAATTTCCAGGAGCAAAACAAAGTGGGCCTTTCCATCTGGGTCATCCATCTTGGTTTATATTATTGTGGGGACAATTTAGCTTGTAGAGCGGTTCGTTGGCAGTGTTTGCCCTGCTGGTTCTGTTTGTTTTAGAGACCATTTCTCTGCAGATTCTGTAGCAGTTCTCCTCCAATACTTCCCATGCTACCTCTCTCTCACTGCCGCTCACTCCTGCTTGGCTGTTGCGCTGTCTGATGAGCAGACAGCTGCAGAAGGTTCACCTCATAATGCAGTAACGAGGAGAAGGGGAACACGCCGCCGAGAGTAGCTTGCTCCTTAAACCTCGCCTGTTTTATTTGTCCTGGGCCCGTCTTCTGTTGACGACTCTGTACACACCCAAGGTGGGGTGGTGGTGACCGAGGGCTTTTCTATGCCTGTTCTCTGGTTCGGTTTGGTTTTTTAATGACAGATAACCTCCATCCCATAGTCTTAGTGCTTCATTCTGAAAAGAACTAGTTTAATGAATCTCTTTTCCCTTACTTTGTTAGTTCTTATTTTTTTAAAGGCAGGGTCCCTTGTAGCCCAGGCTGGCTTGGAACTTATGTAGTTGAGGATAACCTTGAACTCTTGATCCTCATGTCTCTTCCACCTTCCAGATTCTTCACTTTCTCTCTCTCTCTCTCTCTCTCTCTCTCTCTCTCTCTGAGACGGGGTTTCCCTGTTGTAACTCTGGCTGTCCTGGAACTCACTCTGTAGACCAGGCTGGCGTCGAACTCAAAGATCTGCCTGTCTCTGCCTCCCGAGCGCTGGGATCAAAGGTGCACGCCACCACCGAGCGGCTTCTAGATTCTTGAATTCCGTCCTGTGGATAGTCCTGCTGTGTTTTCGTCCTCACTCACTCACTTCTCACACATGCCGATGCTGGATTAGTTTATGCAAATTGCTCATCCTGTCGATGTTTCCATAAATGCTTCTGGAATCTAAGAATAGCCACTATGCCAACATCAGATGTAAAAATAGCAACGCTTAATTTAATAGCATCAAATATCTAGTTATCATTTAAAGTTTCCTGATCAGCCAATCGGTGTTTTCAATGAGTTTGTGTGAAACAGAGTCCGTACAAGGACCAGGAAGGGCTTCATAGGCAATTACGTGGAGGCCTTTTTTATCATTAATTCACTCAAAAGCATCGTGATTGAATGAATGCATCTTCTATGCACCGGCACAACCCTTGGTGTCAGCAGTGCAGAGCGGAGCCACGCTTGGTGATATGGGCGGGGGTGGGGGTGGGAACAATAACCAAATAAAGAGAGGAAGTGTCACAGAGCGAGAAGTGCCAAGAATAGAGTGAAGCCGGGCAGTAAAGCTAAGCCGCCTTACACGGCGCAGGAAGACCGCATCCTTGGAGGTCGGGATGCTTAGTGAAACCCTCGCGGTGATGCTGACCGCCATGTAAAAAACGAGCGGGAAGGACATTCCGACAGAGAAAAGAAACTGAGACCATGAGGCCAGAGGCAGCTGACACCATTCAAGGACATATTGGATAAGAAATGCAGAGGGAGGGTAGGGAAACTCACGGCTCTTACGTAGCTGTGGCCGGCCATTTCGCAAAACCAGTACAAATTTAAATGGCCGTGATTTTATTTGATAGTGTTTTGCTAGAATTCCGTTCCGAATTTAAAATAAGAACGTGAACCAGATGGCCTCCGTTTCGACTCTCTGAGGTCGGCACGCACGCATTCCTGTGGCGTGAGGATTTGATCTTTCCTTCTTTGGAAAGTATGCGCAGCCTGTGTGATCTCGTGTCGCCTGGCGACATGGGGTCTTACGAATACAGCGGATAGATGCAGACGTGGAGGTGAGTGTCTGTCATCCGGCGTGGGTAACGCGGCCTTAGAGGACGATGTTTACTTCGGTAGTTGTGTTAGCCAGATTCCTATCGCCGTGAGAAGTACTTGATAGAAACAATTTTAAAAAGGAAAGATTTATTTTGACTCATGTTCTGGTCCTCGGCCAAGCTGGCTCCATTGTCTCTAGGGCTGTGGCAAGAGAGGAGCTCGGAAGAAGTGCTGTTGGTTCTTACTGGCCAGGAAGGGACAAAGGGACAGAAGGAGAAGCTGAATCCTCGTAGAGTACGCACCCGGTGAACGGCTTCCCCCAGCCAGGCCCGCCTTCTGCTTCCCACACCAATCAGGGTATGGATCCATTAACGGCTCTCTCTGCTGCCTAGGTCAGAGCCCGCAGAATCCAATGGCTTACGGAAGCCCGTGAGCCTTCAGGAAGCATCTCAAACTCAGACGTAACAGTAGTAATGTGGTTTCTTACACCACTGGGAAGCAATCATTATTGAGGGTCTAGGTGAGCCCAAAGCCTGACTTGATCCATAAGTGGATTCTGTTATAAAGTGAAGTGTCCAACGAGGGGTGGTGGCGCACGCCTTTAATCCCAGCACTCGGGAGGCAGAGGCAGGTGGATCTCTGTGAGTTCGAGGCCAGCCTGGTTTACAGAGTGAGTTCCAGGACAGCCAGAGATACATAGTGAGACCCTGTCTCGAAAACAAAACAAAAAGAAAAACAAAACAAAGGTAGATAGGTAATAGACAGGCAGACAGACAGATGAAGAAGTGGAGTGTCTGTTCAGTGCAGAGAAAGGGCACTCACACAGCAATGTACACAACTTAACACAGCATGAGTAGCCCAGCTCTGAAAATGCAAAACCTTAAATGTTCCAAAATCCAGAACTGTTTGGGCGTGGAAATGACGTCACAGGCAGGAGATGCCATGCCTCGCTCTTGTGGGGCCACAGCGAAGACCCAGGAGCAGCACAAATGCCGGACAGTCCTATCTTGACACCGCGTATGTAAGGGCGTTGAATCGCAGTTTAATTCTGCGTTCAGATTTAGTCTTAGTACCCGTATGCAGATATGCTAGATGTGAGACACTGAACGGCCCAACCTTCAGTATCTGAAATGCTTCTGGTTCTAAGCAACTCAGATAAGGACCGTACTGTCGGTTGAAGTCAAACTTAAGAATTCTGAAGACGAAATTATCTAAGGTTAATAACATTTTAATGGCTTTCATTGTGCCAAGTGCACTTGTTCTGAACTCTTTCTTTAAAAATTGCCTGCGGTGCTCGCCCTTGGAGCTGGTAACTTGAACATGTTTTATTCCAAGAGAACTAATGAAATTTGCTAAAGTTCACTGAGTTCCTCTTTTTATTAGACAAAGAAGTTCTTCATAATGATATAATCGGAGCCCGAATTTTTGGTCTGAAGCAATTCAATTTTTATTCATCCGTTGGAACAGAAGTTAACTTTATTCCACCTCCTTCCACTGCAGACAGACAGACACACAGACATAAATTCCTGTCTTTCTCTCCCCTCCTTCTCATACATAAGCATCGCGCTGGATTTTTCTTTTTAATGGAGCAGCTGGAGCAATAGCTTGGTTTGTGTGTAGCTGGGATGAACAGGCCCTGGTTCAGTCCTCAGTACAGCGCACCCTAGGGGTGATGGCAGAGACCTGTTATCACAGCAGGAAGATCAGGGGTTCGAGGCTATCCTGGGTTATATAGCCACTTTGGGGTCAACCTGGGCTATATTAGACCTGTCTAGACAATAATAATAAATTTAAAACGAAACAAATTGTGAAAAGGCCTGATGGATATCCCCCACCTCCAATTTTTGATTACCTGGCCTGATGACAGCCAAGAAAAGATAGGGCACTGGTAGTCTATTTCCCATTCAGACGGATGCGCTGTTCATTAATAACATTCTGTTAACATGCATTTGCAAGTTACTAGTAGGACAGTCTAAGGAAATAGAGAAGAAAATGTGGAGACTCCTTGATCTCTGTCCAGATGCTGTTTGCTTGCTTGAACATTTAATTACCCTTCTAAATCAAGGAGGCACTTAAACGTAATCTCATCAATGTCTCAGCAATCTGAAACAGGAAACTTTTAAGCAATCTATTGATAAGCTAATTTTATTACACGGTAGACAGGTGATTTCTTTCAGAGATGCTTAGGAGAATAACCATTACTTAAGGAATAATGATGTTTCCCATGCTGTCTGTGCACCACAGTGCACTCCAGCCCCCTTCTGTCAGAGCTAGCAGTTGGCCTGCCTTTTCTTCCACCTGCTACTTTGAAACTAAGCCAGCCCCTCCTGTCTTCTGAGGCAGCGCTCATTACTGACCAAATGAGAAGAGACTCAAGTAAATGTCTACCCTGGAATTAGATGATCCTTCCATAGACTATAGGACAGCCATGCACTCAAAAGCACTTGCCACAAAGGCTTGCAGAACCCCGAGAAATAGTTTACAGGTTTACCTCAAGAATGAAGTTTCCAAGAGACACCATTAAAGTTCAGGGTATCCACACGGCACATAACTGTTAGGTAGGAAAGTAAGGCTCTGCTGACACATATCGAAGGTCAGTTTTAGGAGATATCCTCTAAGCGTCTCCAAGTGTTAGGACTGGGGTCCGCTAGACAACTGGACTGGCTTTGTCCGTAAACAGCCAGGGACCAGTGCCAGTGTCCGAAGACAGTGCGGTGTCACCCAGTCCTGACGGAGGGCGCTCGGTGCCCTCTGATATATGTACCAGAAGGACCGAGGATCAGGGCTATTGCAGTAACGTGATGAGAGTGACTTTCAGCATGGGGTACTCTGCTCAGTGCTTTAGGAATCAATGCTTTGGCATCTCCGGCATCTGGATTTATAGATGCAGAACTGAAGCTTAAAGTCACAGAGCTCAACAGTCACATTCAAAGCGAAGGGACCAGGACTCAAGCGTATGTGTGACTCTTAGGCAGGAGCCTTGTTTGTTTTCCTCCGGGTGGATATGTAGAATATCTTAACAGCTATTTCTAGTGATTGTGGCCGTTTGTGTTCTTGCCTGATATCACACTGGAATTTGATATATGTTCTTAGGTGGGAGAAAGGGTGCTTGAACAATAGGTAGTTATTTCCGCGTGCTTCTGGAGGCTGAGAGCCCAGGCAAGTTCAAGGTGCGAGCACTGATGAGGGGTTAGCGTGATATTTCGAGATTCTTATTGTTCTCTTTCCCGTCGCAATGACAAAATACCTGAGAATATCAGCTTTAAAAGAGAACAGCGGGGCAATGGCGGCGCACACCTGTAATCCCAGCACTCGGGAGGCAGAGGCAGGCGGATCTCTGTGAGTTCGAGGCCAGCCTGGTCTACGGAGTGAGATCTGGGACAGCCAGAGTTACAACAGAGAAACCCTGTCGGGATGTTATTGTGCTTAAAACAAAATGTGTGTGTGTGTGTATGTGTGTGTGTGCGCCCGCGTGTGTATGTGTGTATGTGTGTGTGTGCGCCCGCGTGTGTATGTGTGTGTGTGTGTGTGTGCGCCCGCGTGTGTATGTGTGTGTGTGTGTGTGTGCGCATGTGTGTGTGTGTGCGCGCGTGTGTGTGTATGTGCGCCCGCGTGTGTATGTGTGTGTGTGTGTGTGTGTGTGTGTGCGCGCGTATGTGTGTGTGTGTGTATGTGTGTATGTGTGTGCGCCCACATGTGTGTGTGTGTGTGTGTGTGTGCGCGCCCGCGTGTGTGTGTGTGTGTGTGTGTGTGTGTGTGTGTGTGTGTGTGTGTGCACGCACGCGCACACACACACATCTGCACATTGCTTCAGATCAGATCCAGGGCCTCTCATGCTCTGGGCAGGTGTTCTCCCGCTGAGCCACAGCCCAGCCCTCCACTGTGGACAGAGCAGGAAAGAGAAGGAAGAGGGGTTCACTCCAGAACGGGGTGGAGAGCGCCGGCTCTGAAACGACGCTAGCGGGCGCGGGATCTTCGCTGCATCTCACTGAGTGACATTTAGTCTGTTTAGCTTAAAAACGAGATGGGAGATGAGGGCCTTTTTCTCTGAGAACTTTCTGTTGTCACTTGAACCAGCCTGTGGAAGGAACAATGTAAAAAGAAGCGACTTAATGTTCTCTCCGACGCTTAGGTGTCACTGTTGCGGGCTAGCGTCCGCCCAAGCTTGGTGGACAGGAGCGTCCAGCCCCCGGTGGACTCAGCCGTCTGCGGCTCAGAGAGTAAAGCTGTGCTCTGTCACACCCGATGCCTGGATCGCTGTCAGCGCTGTCATCTCCGAGCTGCGCTGAACAATGAACAGCCCGACGGCTCGCTGCCGCCAGCGCTGGGAATGCAGTATAGTTCCCGGGCCAGGGTCTCCCTCCAGCATCCTGCATGTGTCATAATTTGAGGCTGACTCGTGGCAGGAATCCAGCTAGATTCCCCATAGGAAGCTGAAACGAGACAGCTTTTAGCAAGATGGGCAGAGTCCATTAGAACACAAATTCCAACCGTACTGCCAGCTGTGGGCTGCTAGTGAGCAGCGGCCGACCAGCCAATTTGGAAATGGACGTTTCGAGTCAGTATCCCCCCCCCCATGAACAATGGCATCAGCTGCATCGTGGCGTGGAGTCCAGAGCTGTGAACGGCTCCACGGAAGCCCTACGGATGCAGAGCGGCGAGGGGATCAGGCTATAGCTATAAGTGCGTGTTCACTTGAGGGCCGTCTCTCCTACACGACCGATACCAATTTTAGTGGTTCTGCTACAGATTGTGCAATGGTATATAATTGTTGCGAGCTTCATGGCGGTAATCTCCTGTGGATCCATCGCATGCCCCTTCTATGGTACCGAGACACTTAAAAACCTAACTCATCTATACCGAAACTAACAGCGTGATATTTTAATACCCAGACACAAAGGTCTGAAACCTTAAACATTGGCTAGTCTAACCTCCCAAAATTATTACGGAAGATGTTGAACTCAAGCGAAAGGTCAGATCCTCATACCCGCTCTGACAAGCATTTTCCTAGCTGGAGTGTATCTAGCCCGCTACACGGGACTCCAGATCACACGAGCTGGTCGTCTTAATCCTAGTACAACGGTGAGCCACAGAAGTCCCTCCCAGTACATCATCCTGCAGTTCCCCTGGGCCAAAGGATCCGAGCGAGCTGGCTCGGCTAACTGGGTGGATCTCTGCACAAGTGTTCCTGGCACAGACCCCCACACCCACACACAGCTCTTTCACACTGCTGATGGCTTTATGTGTCAGCGTCTGACGCACGAACACTCCTGTCTATAGCTCATCTCTTTAGAGATAAGCTCATCCTGAAATACGCATGAGGAAGACACCAGTTGTTGCACTCTTCCCCACTCTGTTGGAAACTCACAGAAACAAGAAGCTAGGGAAGCAGAAGAGATGTCCGTCCTGGGGGAACTGAGACACAAGGGCTCAGGTATAAACGCTGAAACAGGACGGGCTAAGAACTGCAACAGCTCGGCCTCTGGGCCGAACCCTGCAGGGCGTCTCAGGCAATGCACCATTCAAGGTCTCACCAGTGAGTCTTAAGTTGTGGTGGTGGGTTTTTTTGTTTTGTTTTGTTGGGGGGGGGGGTTTAAGTTTAGTTTAATTTAGTTTTAGTTTTTTGCATTTTTTACACACTCACATGTTTCATCCTGGTGTTTCTTTCAAAACAAGATTTGTTTTGTTGTTCTGCCCCTCTCTTTTTCCATCTCCCTCCCTCTGTTAAAAATGATTTTAAGAGCCAGGAGGTAGTGACACACTCCTCTAACCCCAGCACTCGGGAGGCAGAGGCAAGTGGATCTCTGTGAGTTCGAGGCCAGCCTGGTCCACAGAGTGAGTTCCAGGACAGTCAGGGCTACAACAGAGAAAACTTGTCTCGAAAAACCACATGCACGATCTTTAAAATAAGAAGTCAATATATTTCTTTGGATAGCTAATACACTTTAGAGTAAATTATGCTTTTAGAATAAATTATAAGCTTACAAATTTTGTTATTAAAATAATGATAATCATATGAAGCAGGATGAAATAGGGAGTACAAACTCTTTGTCTTTAATAATATCTAGCTAAAAACACCCTGACGGTTGACCAGGGCTAAAAGTCACGCCAGTGTCTTAATGTTTTTATAATCATTTTATTTCTTAACTCAAGAAGGATCTTTAGCAACTGTTACCCCATGATTCAAGGCTCATAACCAAGCCTGCCATTTCTCACCAGGTAACTCTCTCAGATAACTCAGTGAAAACATTAAAATACTTTAAACACAGCCAGGTGTGGTGACGCACTTGGGAAGTTGTCAGAGGATCGTGACTCAGCCTGCCTTGGCTACGGAGAACATTTCAGGCCAGCCTCAGCTACAAGCCCGTGGCTCAAAAACAAACAAACGAACAAAACTTTAAAATAAATATCGTATAGACTCTCCCTGGGTAGAAATGGCAAACATTTGCTCACCCTAGGTAAGACACCAAAGAAAGGGTTCTGCTCTAGTCTAGCTTGGGGAGCCAGGGAGTTCAGCTGTGGTTATTTACGGAGTGTGAGCCCCTCTCTGGCTGCCACGTCCGGGAAGGGAGAGTCTCCTCTCACGCAGTCGTCACTTCTGTATTCCCAGGTCCTCCGGGTGCCTCCTGAGCCCCTCATGACTCATTTCTCCCTTCCACCAGGGAACGTGGCTGAGCCTGATCTTGTGAGGGGCTCATGGCAGTGATCACAGCTGCTCTGGTTCCAAGACAACCGTTGCCATGCACAGAAGACAGTGTCCCACAACAATTAAAAAAAAAAATTAAAAATAGCATGAGGGATTTAGTCGGTTGCACAGCAGTCACTGCAGCAAAGAGGGACTCCCTCCGGCTTCCCGGGGTCAGTGACTGAGGGCTCTTCCCTTGCAGCCTGTGAGTGCATTATAAACACCTCACTGAATGACCACAGTAAAGATATAGCTTAATGAGGTCACTGAGCTTAACGGCCAAACAGCTCTCTGGGCATCCGGGAAGTCAGCGTGTTTATGTACATGTGAGGAGGAATGGAAGCACAGTGTCGTTGTTTAAATAGTGGCATTTAACAACCCCGTTACTGATAAGAAGTGGTATGCAGCCAACTTGCTGATGATATGTTTTTTTTTTCTATTTCATTACCGGTGACTTTATAATTACTTATTGCTACTTAACAGGGTCACTGTCCTCATATCCGTCCCCCGACGCACATTCTACAGACCCTGTAGTGTTCTAGAGGGCAGCCTCTGGCTTCTGTTTCTCTTCGTCTTCTGCTGCTCATCCCACAATTCCTGTTGCATCAAACACAGGGCCTCTCCATTCAGAGCAAATGCCTGTTGGATATTCATTGCAGGCAGGGTAAGTCCTGTGGCCAAGCTGCCCCCTGGGGTGAGGGCAGCAGCCTCTGTGTCTAGACCTGTTGACAGGGTACCTTAGCACTACACACCGCACGCATCCTGTTCTTGAGGGTCAGTCTGGCCTTGTTGAACTTACCAAACGCCCCCCCCACTACTCGTTTGCCCAGTTCTCGAGGTTGAGTCTAGAGCTCTGTTTCTGTTTGTATCCAGAACCTTCCCTCCTTTTAAACGCATTTGTGACTGAGGTGCCCAGGCTGGCCACCCTTATGTCCCAGCCTACACCGCCAGACCCAGCTTCTTACCACGTCCTCATTAGGGCCTGCGGTGTGTCAGCTCGTATACTAGGGAGCTGCAGAACACGAGTGTTCCTAGTGGTGACTGGGAATGATCACTAGGGGAATACGATGCTGTTTCTGTTTTCAAAGGACGTAGAGTCCAACGAGTGCAGTCAAAGCTGGAGGCGTTCCATCCTGCTAACGCGGTAACGGCACGTTAGACATGTCAGTGGCACGGGGGCCTCAGATTTTTGTCGCCACCACAATGAACATCTAGTGAGTGGCCTCGCAAGTACCCTGCACGCTTAACAAAAGGTACTAACTCTAACCTCCGGGTATGGAGAATCCGTTGGCTTCCATTATTCTTTTAGAATTTCTAAAATGGAAAGGAGCCGTCTGAAAATACGCAGAGTCAACAAGTGCTCTGTTTCCCCCTTGGAAGGGAATTGGACAACAGGGAAAGAACAGGGGCCGTGAAAGGCCCCAGCTGCTTGTGATTAAGCCAGTCCTCTGGCTGTAATGGATTTGCAGAATGCGACTTGGAGCGGGAAGACGCTCTGGGTCACGGCTCTTTACCGTGACCTTCAGATTTCCGCAGGCTTCAAGGTGAAGTGGTGGGAGGGGCTAGGCCGCCAGCGAACAAGTCACGGTGCTCTGCAGTGCTTGTGACGTTTGTTTCCCTCATTTCTCCCTGAATACAAAGAAGAGAATACTACCCTGAGACGCCGGCGACGTTCCTCGTCCTCCTTGACTCCCGTGATTTCCATCTTAAAAATGTAAACACCCTTAACACGCCCTGATCAGAGAGGTGGCCGGCCTTTACTTACTGTAATTGTGAGTGAGAATCCATTATTGCGTTATTTAGTAGCGTTGAATCTAAACGAGGGAGGAGGTGATATTCTGGCCATCCTCAAGAACCTTGTGTTGTCTTAGTGGGTGACGTTACACACCGTGCACCGGAAATGAAAGTTACTTGTTACACTTAATGGTCTTCTCTATAGAAACTTGAATTCATCGTGTAAACGTGGACTCCGTTTTTAAGTTTACCATCTCCCTAAAACATTCTGCTCCGTTGGACAAGCAGAAAAGGATTTAAACTTCTGGGTATCAGACGGCGTGCAAGAGTTTCAGGAAAGCAGTCCACGGAAGAAGCGTGACATTGGGGGCAGCTAGCCTGTCCAGATCGGTGCAGAAAGGGATTTAGGCCAACATCCACCTGACCGAATAGCCTAAAGGAAGAGCTGCTTAGAGGACGCTGCTTTTATGGCAAGCTGTATACTTTGAGGAGAAGGGAACGGGTAAAGGAGGCCGGAAACAGATGTCATTAGCCACCCACACAGGCCTCTGCGTCCTCATGCATTTGATGTGGTGTCATATGTTTGCATTTGACGTAACACCAGATAGGTCTTAGGGATGCGTGTTCCCTCGAGGCAGCACACCGGTGATCTCCGATCGGAGGGTGATGGGTGAACTTCGGAACCGAGCCAGCAGGCCTCTCCTTAGCCAGCAGGACAGTCTGTCGTGGTTCTCACAGTTCTACCAGGCTCACACGGGGAACGGGTGCATTGCTCCGGTAAGGCTGTGGGTGTTTATGCTCTTAGCACGTCCCCAAACCGAAGAACCTGTTTTTGAGGTACAGGGCTTAAGTAAGAATTCAGACCCATGCCCACACATGGCGCACGCACAGTGAAGACCGACCGCTGGTCTTTTGATTAATTGTTGCTGCCCCTGTTGACTACTGCTCCCCCTCATACCAGCATACTAGGTGTTCACACCCAGTAATGTCAGACGCTGGCACCCTTTGAGATGGGAGTCAGGCAACGGCACACCAAGACGCTTTCCTGCTGTTCGCATGTGTGCCCCTCTCACGAGAGCGCCCTGCCTTCCGTGGCACTTTTTACATTTTTAATGGGTGCTTTCCTTCCTAAGTTTTTGTTTTGAAAAAATTCACATTGATAAAAAAGTAACAATAGCCAGGCAGTGGTGGCTCACGCTTTAATCCCAGCACTCGGGAGGCAGAGGCAGGCAGATCTCTGTGAGTTCGAGGCCAGCCTGGTCTACAGAGCGAGTTCCAGGACAGCCAGGGTTACAACAGAGAAACCCTGTCTCGAAACAACAAGAGCAAATTATAATAGACACCCAGACTCCTCTCAGCTGCACACACTTGTTAGCGTTTTGCCAGTGTGTCCAGCCTTCTGAGAGCCATGATTGACATTTCATCCACAGAATGTTCAGTCTCCTAAGAAGGACATTCTTCAGGCAATCTGCTGAAAAAAGCAAGTGAGACAGAGTTGTTGGCCTGTGGAAAAGCCTTTTTTATGGCTTTCTAAATGAGGAACACATTTCTTCCTTGCTGGCAAGGCTGAGGGGCAAATGTTGCTCAGTGACAGTGGGTAACACGCGTTTAAGACAGGGTAGGGAGTGATTACCGTGCCCGGAGTAGGTGGTGTTCGTCAGGAGTGTGTCAACAGATGATCCATTTACCTCCCGTTTATGCTTCAAAAAAATTCATCTGTGCTGTGCAGGTGTATGATACATACTCACACTCTTTATGGAGTGTGAGTGTGTGAGTGTGTGTGTGTGTGTGTGTGTGTGGTCTGTGCATGTCACATCACACATGCGTAGGTCAGAGGACTGGACTCTGGACTGTGTCCATCCGGGTAGAATTTCTTAGAGGGTTACAACATGAACGTTAGGTCCATCAGTGTCCTTCCCGTGTCCCATGCATCTCTTCCCGGACTTTCCCCCAGAGGTGACATGGAACTAGACTCATCACGACAGTCAGTCCCGTCATCCAGTCTCGATGTCTGAGCTTGGACTCTATACATCAAATTCTATTTCTAGGTTCTTTTTAACATCATCCCCTTTCTGTAAGCTTTCTACTTCTGATCATCGTTGCCATCTGCGAGAAAAGGTGCCTTCCTGAACTGTTGGAAACAGGCTGGAAAGGGAGCCACGATGATACTTAGGGAGCTTATAGGTTCCTTAAGCTTAAGACTTTTATCATACTAAACATTGGGTTCCTCAAATCTGCATGAAATACAGAGATTGACACTTTTCTAATGAAGTGTTCTCTTTATATAAAATGTAGTGAAGTAGTCAGCTAATTTTAAATTTCATCTGGTGTTTAAATATTTTGAATTGTATGTGAGAAACGTTTTGAATAATGTGTATTTCTTCTAAAAGGCTGGTTTAAGCCATGCATGTTAATGAACACTTGTAATTCAGCATTAGAGGGGCTCAGGAAAGAGATTGGGTGTTCAAGGCCAGCCTGGGCTACACAGTGAGATCCTTTTCAGTCTGATCCTTTCATCCTGTGTTATTCTTAATAAGATTAATGTGCGTGTCTGGATTCTTAGCAGGGAATAGGCCGTTGTCAGGAAACAAGCCTGGGCCTGGGCAGCAGCCCAGTCAGTAAGAGCACTTACTGCACAAACATTTAGGACCGGGTTCAGATCCCTAGTGTCCATATGATAGAAAGTGGCTGGAGAGATGGTTATGAGCACTTGCCACACTTGAAGATGACCTGGGTTCAGTTCCCAGAACCCACATCAGGAGGCTCGGAACCACCTCTAACTCTAGTTGCAGGGGATCCAGTGCCCTCTTCTGGCCTCTGGGCAGACATACATATGCTCAAGGTGCATGTATGCACATATAAAAAAAATTAAAGCCATGAGTAGCCATCACCCCTGTAACTCGAACATGGGGGACAAGAAGCACAGGGTCTGGAGGATCACTAGGGCTTGCCATCTGTCAGCTTCCTGAAATAGAGCACCCAGCATCAGTGCGAGACCCTGTCTCAAGTGCATGAGGCAGAGTGATAGAGGGTGGCACCCGGTGTCCTCCTCTGGTCTTCACACATGCACATGGCATGCACACCTGCATATATACATGCACACATGCACACATGCACACATGCACACACACACACACATGCACCTACACACATACATACACATATGCACACATACACACACATACACACCTACACACATACATACACATATGCATACACAAGAAAGGAAACAAACATGGCTTTCTGATTTTCACTCTGAAGAGGCAACCTATGGTAGTTGGGATATTCTTCACAGCCTCTTGTCGAAGGAGAGCTTTGCTGGGGTTGAATAATTCTCAATGCAGTCAAGAAGCAGCTAAGCCACTTAACTGTCACACACACACAGCCAACTTTCACTCATGCTGTTAAAAGCCCTTACTGTAGAATGCTTCCTATCTCAAGTACACATGGAATATTTTCTGAAATTGACCTCAAATGTTAATAAATTCCAAGGGATTGAGATCATACAGCATTTTCTCTAACCACAGATGAAATCACTAGCTGGGGCAATGAATCATTTTCTCCAGGAATCCTTCCAATATTTGAAATATGTATCAGAGGAGAAATAATAACCATACTAAGAAATCAAATGTATACATAGTTTCGCAGTATTAAAAGCAGGAAGGAGAGACATTGTTACAATCCCTACAGTCACAAGCAGCAGCCTGGGTGCTGCTGAGCAGGTACAGCGTGAAGCCTTGGGCTTGGTACCAGCACTGGGGAAAAATTGGTTAGAATAACTTGATGCCAATAAACTTAAAATTTCACACCAAAGTTCCCAGAGCAGTGGTTCTCAACCTGTGGGTCAGGGCCCCTTTGGTGGTCGAGCAATCTTTTCACAGGGGCCGCCTAAGGCCACCTGCATATCAGATGCTTACATTATGATTGGTAACAGTAGCAGAATTACTGCTATGAAGTAGCAGTGAAAATAATTTTGTGGGGTGGTCACCAGTATGAGGAGCTATATTAAAGGGTCGCAGCGTCAGGAAGGTTGAGAACCACTGTCCTAGAAACATGAGCTTACAAAACTTAACAGTGAACCTTAAAAAGCAAGCCTGATTTTAAGAATGGTCAAGAGATCAGAACGGACATTTCTTGCATAAAGATGGCTACTTTGTGCACGAAACACTGCATAGCGTCACTGGTCACCAGAAGAGGGAAATGATCCACAGCGAAATACTAAGAGAGATCTCGTAAGAAAGATGAATAGTGCGAGGTGTTGGTGAGGATGCAGGCAAGTTGGAACTCTCGGAGCAGGCGAGCGTTAAAACGGGCACAGCGCAGAGCCTTGATCATGAATATTCATGGAAGCATTATTCCTAATAGCAAGAGAACCAACCTGTGTCCACCCGCTGATAAAAGAATCCCGTATCTCCATGCAGTGAGCCTTATTTGGCATTAAAAGAGACCGGAGTACACGCACATGGTGTCGTGCGGTTCTGCGTTGAAGACATTACGCTACTAAGTAAAAGCCACTCAGGAAAAGGCCACATCCTGTGTCACTCTGCTTATATGAAGAATCGGGAACAGGCAAATCCATCAAAACAGAAAGTAGGTTAGTGGTTTTCAAGGGTTAGGGGTAGGGAGAAACAGGAAGTGGTGGCTAATGGCTGTCAGGTTGATGAAAAGGTTCTAAAACTGAGGTAAGCCAGGTGGTGGTGGCGCACGCCTTTAATCCCAGCGCTCGGGAGGCAGAGGCAGGCAGATCTCTGTGAGTTCGAGGCCAGCCTGGTCTACAGAGTGAGTTCCAGGACAACCAGGGTTACAACAGAGAAACCCTGTCTCACAAACAAACAAACAAAAAGAGTAAATCCTAAACTTCTCCAGAGAATATAGAAATGTGAATAATTTATAGCTTCCTGTCCATTAGGGCATCGTCACGCAGATAAATACACGTGCTCTCTACAAATGAACAAAACCGCCACGGAAACCTTGCGCACAGGAGGATAGATGAGAACTCCTCATCTGAAATGGGTTATCTATCCCAGTGGCAGTAGCTGTTGTAGTTGATGGTGAGATATTGGAGACTTGAAATCAAGATCCAGGCTGGGGTACGGATCATTCACTTTTGGACGTAAAGGCTCATCCAGTTCAGTAAGCGAAGGCAAAGAAATGAGCTTCAGTCCGCAAGGTAGCTGCGCCTGCCTTAGACCTCAGCCCGTGGTCCCGTGAACATAGGCGTGTCCTTAGGCTTCGAGTTCCTGTCCTCGCTTCTCTGAGTCTGCGTGCATCCCTGGAGATGGGCGTGTCCACTGTGGATGTTCCTCTGATGGACTGAGTGATGGTCGCCTCACCGTGCAGCAGTAAGAGCTACGGCTGTGAGTTTGGCGAGGCCAATGTGGGGCAGCAAGTGCCAAGACAGAAATCAATAAATGCTGTCTGACCCTGCTCACGTATAGTCCCGGCCCTCGTCAGAAGAGAGCGTCCCCAGCTTTTGGCTTGCGTGGAGTCAGAGAAGACTCTGGAGACAGGCAGTGTTTATAAACCAGCTTAGGAATAGGTCTACAACTTACAAAGGGTCGTGTGGTAAATAACCCCTATCCTTACTGCTCGTATATATTCACATTTTGTCTAATTTGCTGCAAATATGTTTTTAAACTGAGAAAATGTCTTAGTTCTTTTCCTGTTGCTGGGATAAAGCACTCTGAGGGAAGCAACGTAAGGAAGAAGGAAGGTTTATCGGGGCTCACGGTTCAGGGAAACCTCTGACTGGGAATCGGTCCTACCCAGTTAAGATGGGTCTTCCCACGCTGATTGCTGTAATCAAGGTAATGCCTCGCAGACATTCTAAGAGGCTAACCCTCCTGTAGCTATCTCCCCACGGGTTCTTGGCGATCACCTCCTGGGTGATTTTAGATTCTGTTGAGTTGACGTTTAATACCATCACAGAAACTAAATATCACAATATAGTCAAAGCTGTGTTCTCATCCCCAGTTCCCAAACCTTCCAGGGTTAGTAACTGTAAAAATGATGTGCCATGTCCATATGCCTTAATATTCACCGTCTTCACATATTCAGTTAGTTATTGTATATATTTATACACCTGTGAAGGTAAAATAATGTATTTGTGTGCTAATTCATAAGGTGCTAGAGTTTGCATATGCTATACCTCTTACACTACGTTGTAATTTATTCATGTTTAAATCAATAGTTCTGGTACTAAATGAGCATTATCAATTAGCATTCCCAACTGTCTGTAATTCTTAGAAAATAAGAAGATGGCAGTCATGTCTGTAACAGGAATCGTTCTTAATATGTAACTGAGCCTCTGTCTGGCTCAGATGGTGAAGCTATAACTGGAACTGTTTGCTGAGAGTTGGGTCGCCACACGATGCCTAGGCAGACGGTGGAAAGCAGCTGGCTTCAGGCAGAATGAGCCAAAGGGCCATTGTGAGTTGAACTTTCAATTATCTGTGGAAATCACCCTAACTGCCTTCTGTGCTCTTGCCCTTAACACTGGTCTGTGGTGATTTGTGAGACTTTAAATACCGGCTTTCTTGTGATCGTCCTAAGGAACGTGTTAACTCTATGAAGCTTAACTCAGCAAAATAAAACAGATCCACTTAGCATCAGAGAAAAGGAAGAAAGTCATCGTCGCATTTTTATGAGACCCGGGTACTAAGAACAAACGTCTTTAAATCTCTCATTAATTAAAGTGAGTTTGTTCTGGTGGCATTGCTGGGGGAACTCTCGAAGTGCTGAAGCTGCACTGGCAGCTACAGGTCTCTGCTTCTGATGACATTATTACAGCTTCCGGCTTAGCGGCAGTGCATTGTGTGTGTGTGTGTGTGTACACACACGAGTGCTCTATCTGCAGGTACACCTGCATGCTAGAACGGGGCATCTGGGCCCATTGTAGATGGCTGTGAGCCACTCTGTGGTTGCTGGGAATTGAACGCAGGACCTCTGGAAGAGCCATCTCTCCAGCCCCAGGACTGTGTTTTTAAATAGGTAAAATGAAGAGTAAACTGAAAAGGGGGGTGTTGAAGCAAAATGCCTACTGCGCTGGAACCCCCGCCTGCTGCCCTGCTCTCCTGTGATAGAAACCTGTACACTCGGTGGCACGCGGGAGGAGAGAGAGCGAGGCCATGGCAGCTGCTGTATTCCTCTAGCTGTGGGGGAATAAGGGAAGCCTGGGGCTGGCTGTTTCTGAGTGGTAGCTGCGTTCAGGATCAGCTGAAGCTGGAGCAAAGATGAAAGTCACTTAAGCCTGTTTGTCGGAAATAATATTTTTAATTTTAATTTTAATTTAAAAACAATATTTTTAAATTTAACTCTCTCTTCCTCTCCCTCTCTCTGTCTCTCCCCCTCCCTCCCCCCTCCCCAGTCTCCCTCTGTGTCTCTCCCTCCCTCCCCCCTCTCCTCTCTCCCTCTGTGTGTGTGTGTGTGATGGATACGCACACGTGTGCATGCTCTGGGGTGGGGATGGGGGCTGCAGGCTGACCTCAGGCCTCCTTAGTCCTCACCACCTTATTTTTCGGTCTCACTCAGCCTGGAGCTCCCTGCTCGGCTAACTGGATGGCCAGTGAGTCCCATGGATGCCCCCTCTGCCCTCCCCCAGCCCTGGGTTTGCAGGAACGAGCTGCCTGCGAGCGCTTGCTCGGGTCTGGGGGTCTGAACCCGTGGCACGCACTGTTGCCTCTGGCCGTCTCCTCCCCGTGGCAGGATATTGCTTACGTCATTAAAGAAGCATCGCAGGAATGCAAGCTATTAAAATGCCCTGCTTCTAACTTTTCCCCATTCCATTCTAGCTTTTCTGATGCTTTTTAAAGTTTAAAAAAAGTGAATCTTATACATTTTACTTGTTTAAAAAAAAAAGAAGAAGAAGAATTCAAGAAGCTTATTGGGGGTCAGTGAATATTTACGTTAATGTTTTTCTCCCTCGGCTTTTTGTTTTGAATATTCTCAAATCTAAAAAAATAGAGTGAACTACGCGTATAGTCTTACAGCCCGTCTAGATCGATGTTATTAATATGTTGCTACACTTGATTTGCTTTTTGTGTATATATAAGTACAGATATGCTTATATGTGTTCACATGTCCACGTGCACATTAGTTCATTTTCTCTACGTGTGTGCATCACGTGTACACATGCACGTTGTTTTTCCACGATCCTCTACCTCTGACCACTTTAACCCTGCTTTTCATGAGAACACTAGCATTCTCTTGCTCTTGTGCAAACTGCACAACGTGCTTTCACCTCTGGAACTCTTTCCTTACCTGCGTTTTTGTCTGTTTCAAGCACAAAGGGAGCAAGCAGGAGGGGTTATTAATAGCAGCCACCCACTGCCTAAGTTCTTCGCCACTGTGCTTCTTCCAGAACTCAAGTGTGAAAACGCAAGAGGCTGAGCCTCAGTGCCGAGTAAATATAAAGTCTTTGAGAGACAAGGCCCTGAAACATTACTCAGGCCCGGTCTCTTGAACCGTTTCTCCCAGCCACGTAAACCATTAAATCATTTCCCTCAGCTGCTTCATCATATGAGACATGTGTCAGGAGAGAAAACGTTGCCGTTTGTTTCATAGCTTTCAGAGTTGTAAAGTCTCCCGGTGTCTGAGCCATTCATTTTACAGACGAAAAGTCTGATGCAAGGTCATGGAGCCGATACGAACCGTGAATCTAGTTTTCAAGCGCTCTGTGCGCTCTTTCTATTATACCACGGCCTGTGACACTCAGCTGCTTCTGCCAGGGTCTTGATCAGTGAGAGAGGTCCAGGTCTGAGAATACCACCGGGGATAGCCACCGCAGCCCCTCGCGTCCCAGCTGGGTGAGCTACACAGGACTCCTCAAACTCCCGCGTGCGTGGGAATTTGCTCTACTTGTTACAGTGCAGGATTGCTCGTGCAGGGGGGCCGAGGTAGGGCCCGGGCGTCTGCATCTCTGGCACGCTCCCGGGTGCTGCTCCCCAAGGTGCTGAGCGGTACAAGGAAGACTGTCAGAACCAGCACAAGTTCTCGTAGCCCCAGGCTTCACCAGAGCAGGGAAGTGTACTTTCAAAAACATTGTGCAACACTGTACTTTATAAAACACAGGGAACAATGTAATTAGCTCCTGTTTACCTACCATCAAGCTGAAGGGAAACACTTTCAAGAGCTGTCTAACTTTCAGCCACTTCAGAGAAAGTTTTGTTTCGGTGTGTTAATTTAGATGTAACTGTCTCTCAGCATCCGTGAACAGAGACTCCGTAGATGTGAGTGGTAATGTCGAGGGGACCACGGATTCAAGTGCCTTTGCCAAGTAGACTTTTCAAAAAGAGCAACGCATCACACCCCATTCTGTACCCCCAGTACACCGCATTTTCCAAACTGGATCTGCTTATTCAATCTAAAATATCTCGTTCTGCCTGGAATCCCTTTTAAATTGTTTAGATGACTATCAAGTACAACTGCTAGTTTTTAATGTGACAATAAGTTCCTTAGGATTTTGTGGTTTGGGTATTTTGTTGTCTAAAAATAATTAACTGTATAGTTATTAACCCACCTCAATGTAACGTGGAATGTATACAGCAGCCAAAAATAAAACAGACCTTTTATGTATAGGTGAAGAAGTGGACACTCTAAATACTCCCCAAATGCCTGTGGATATCATAAAATCGTAATTTATTCTTATTTCTCGGGATCTCGGAGTAGTGAAGCAACACCTCAGTAGTGATAATTCCCCAAGGAAAACGTAGAGTACAAAGCCGAGTTATAAAGCTTGTCAAAGAAACTGAAATATTAAAAAAAGAAGGCACAGCAACTCAGTTAACTAAACATTTATGAGGTTTCTACTTCCTCCTGCATATTGAGAGGCACTGACACGGAAAGAGATTAATGCGATCTCCTATCTGACCATAACCCTGAACGGGGTCAGTCATCAGAACAGAACAGGAAGCAGCACGGTGAGAAAAAAGAAGTGCAGACCGTCTAGGGACAGCGTACAAACGTTGTAAAGGAAACGGGCTTGGGAGACGTGATGCATTTAAAAATAACAAGGAAAGGCTGGGGCCGAGGTTAGCCAGTAGCCATGCTTGCCCAAGGCGTACAAAGCCTTCAGTATGCCCGGTGTGGTGGTCTGTGGAGGTAAAGGCAAGATAAGGAATTCAAGGTCATCCTTAGCTACAGAGAACCTAGAATCCTTGTTCGAAACAAAATCTCTCTGTCCTTTTTTATTTGTTTGAGACAGGGTCTCATGTAGCTCTGACTGGCCTCAAACTCACCACCCAGTCAAAAGGTAGCCTTGAATTCTCGATCCTCCTGCCTCTGCCACCCAAGTCCTGGGCACAATGGCTTGAATCACCATCCGGGTCCCAGCTAAGATTTTGGATCTTTTTTTTTAAAGATTTACTATTTTTATATGTATGTGTGGGTCCTTGTGAGTGTGTATGTACACCACCTCTATGCAGGAGCCTGAAGACTCCAGAAGAGGGCGCTGGATCCCCAGAGCTGGAGTTCCAGGTGGTTGTGAGCTGCCTGGTGTGGGTGCAGAGAACCAGCCTGGGTCCTCTGAAGGAGCAGTGAGCATCCTTACCTGCTGAGCCAGCTCTCTGGCCCCTGTGAACAAATATTTTTAAGTCACTTCACTTGATAGATTTAGTATCTTACTTAGGAATTTGACGTTGAAAGAGTTCACAGAAGGCCTTGCTGTGGTTCTGTTTTGTAGCTGTGAAGTTGCCTTGGGAATTAAAGGCATACACATTAAATCATGACTTCTTTTAAGAAGATACACTGTAGCTAGTGGGAGAAACATTAGTCCCTATGTATTAAAGTATAATAATCATTTAAATAAGAAAAAGACAAGTAATTTTCTGATATTACGGCATGATATATGTTTTAAGTCACAAATATTACTAGCACTCTGACTTAAACCGCATCCAACACTTAAACCGCATCCAACACTTTGCTTGTTATCAGGAGAGCAAGATATGTCCTGCAGTTAGGCGTAATTGTCTTTGTTGCTTTCTTAAGAGATACTTGTGTGAAACCTGGAATGTCAGCCTTTCACACGATGAGGGTTTACCGTATACAGATATCAGGGTACGGAACCTCCTGCTTTTGACAATACAGTGCATACTTCCTGGCTGCTTTCCAGTAAGAGGCAAATCCGCTAAGGAGGTGAACTGCTGAGTTTCTGTCTCTAGAGAAGGTTAAAGTGCAGATTCAGGGTGTCCTTCAAGTGTCGTCACCCACCCTGAAGTGAAGTCAGCATTACGAAATAGTCAGCGGAGGTCGTGTCCGTTTAACAGACAGGGAAACTACATCTTGGGGGTTGAAACTCTGGGTCTGAGTCTTCTAAATCCAGGGTCCCCTTGAGTTCTGGGCTTTGAGAGCAGAGTGCTGGGGTTGGTACGTTGGTTGAAGGTAGTAAAAGTCTATTGCTGGTGTGACGCTTCGGTAGTTTATGCCGGGGACAAACGTGGAAAAAGGAAACTCCACATTGAGGGTGCCGTTACAAGGATGCTTTGCTGTAGGCCACTGCGATAGTTTTACCCTGTTGTTTACAATGCTCATAAACTCGGGATTTTCTGTGTGTGTGTGTGTGTGTGTGTGTGTCTGTATTCGGTGTGTGTGTGTTGTATGTCTTTGTGTGTGTGTGTGTCTGTATTCAGTGTGTGTGTGTGTGTGTGTGTGTTGTATGTCTGTATGTGTCTGTATTCAGTGTGTGTGTCTGTGTGTGTGTTGTATGTCTTTGTGTGTGTGTGTGTCTGTATTCAGTGTGTGTGTCTGTGTGTGTGTTGTATGTCTTTGTGTGTGTGTGTGTCTGTATTCAGTGTGTGTGTGTGTGTGTGTGTGTTGTATGTCTCTGTGTATATGTGTCTGTATTCAGTGTGTGTGTGTGTGTGTGTGTGTGTCTGTATTCAGTGTGTGTGTGTTGTATGTCTGTGTGTGTACGTGTCTGTATTCTGTGTGTGTGTGTGTTGTATGTCTGTGTGTGTACGTGTCTGTATTCAGTGTGTGTCTGTGTGTGTGTGTGTGTTGTATGTCTGTGTGTGTACGTGTCTGTATTCAGTGTGTGTGTGTGTGTTGTATGTCTCTGTGTGTGTGTCTGTATTCAGTGTGTGTGTGTGTGTTGTATGTCTCTGTGTGTGTGTCTGTATTCAGTGTGTGTGAGAGAGACAGAGGACAACCTTGGGTATCATTCTTCAGGTGCCATCTACCTTTTTTTTGAGACAAGTTCATTCGTCAGCCTGAAGTCCTACAGTTCAGACAGGCTGGTCAGCAGGTCCTCAGGTCCCTCCTGCCCCCCGTCCCCCAGCGTCAGGATTACACGCATATTTCACTACCGGGCTGTAAGGGGGTTTTATAGACAGGTGATACATACTTGTATATAACACATTGCGATTACATTCACCCTCCCACCCTCCCCGCACCCTCGTCTCCCACCAGCCTCCTTCCCGAGCGACCCTCTCCTACCTGTGGGCCTCTCTGCCTTCCCTCCCTCTTGTGAAGGGAAGGGTATGCAGGCAGGCACGGCTAGCATGTGTTCCTGATTCCAGTGCTTATGTTCTATCTGGAAGACAGCACCCCACTGCACTGCTCCCCATCTTTCAGTTCCTGTGGGCCCTGTACCAGTTTTCTCTGGGCTTTGGAGTCAGTGACCAATGTCCCATTCTGTCTGGGGCCAAGCACTTGTGGCTTCTTGGGGGGAAGGGGGTGGTAACTGAAGCTCAAACTCAGGTTCTTACAGTCCTTAGGAGGCAAAGCACTTTGTCCTCTGAGCTATTCCCAGCCTGATGGATACTCCGGCCTTGAAGAAGACACTTTTGAGACAGTAGCGAAAGGAGCCATTTTTATAACCCTTCTAGGTTATACTAATAGAGGTGTAACAGGGACATAGAGCTTGGCATAGACTTGTGACAGGGTGAAGCTTTTTATGACCATGTTTTAGCCTTAGACAAAGATAAAATTATTCCGTCTAAAGCCGTTTGGTGCCGCTGATGTAGTATGGGGTAGTCACTAGAATTTGTTCCCTAATGAAACAGACTCGTCTTCTCTTCAAGAGAGCTGTGTTACGGGTGGATCTAACCCTACAGCCTCTCTCTCCTTCCCCCCCTCTCTCTTCCTCCTTTCATCTCATGTCTAATTGGCTGTGAACATTCGGGGCTGTTGGAAGGTTTTTTAGGCTTCTAAGTGTCTTCCCAAGGGGCTGGCAGGTTTGCTCTTCTGGCTGTAAAAGATGAACACAGGCAAGTTAATTTACGTCAGCAGCAAGGGATCTGAAAGTAAGCGTTAGCTTGGACTGTCATTGGATCTCAGGACATGAAATGTCCCTTTTTAGTAACGGAAGTTTTTAATTAGCTTGAGCCCTGTGACTTGGGAAATAAAGTTACAGTATTTTGATGTCTAAGCTGACCCTGCTGGGCATGTTTCTTCCAGGGTGAAGAGGGTTGAAGGGAGCCCGTTGCAGCGCAGTGCAGCAGGGTGGGCCGCATGCAGTCCTTACGTTGCGAACCTTTGCTCCTCTCTGACGTTCTCCAGTTACTTAGCAGTGTGGGCTGCCCCTTAAAAACAAACCTGCATTTTCTGTGCAAGGGGCTGTGGATAGCATGTCTCTCCATTCTCTGGGTGTTTTTATACCTTCTGAGTACTCTCTTTAACTTGATTTTGGTCTCCGCCTCTGAAATTTCAGTATGTGAATGATACGTACTGTTTACCTAGTATTCTGATAAAATTCCTTTCTTTCTTTCTTTTTTTCTCTTTCTTAACATTTTGTTTGTCGTTTGGTTGATTGGTCAGGTAGTTGGTTTTGTAGGGTTTGGTTTTGTTTTGCAGAGCTGAGAATCAAACCCAGGGCTTAGGCATGCTAAAGCATGTAGTCTTCCACTTGGCCACACCCCTAACAAGCTAACAGAATTTTGCTTTCTTTTGGGGTTTGCTTCTGTTGTTTAGGGCAGTCTCAGGTAGCCCAGGCTACCCCCTGCCTCCATCTCCCAGGGGTTGGTACTATAGATCTATACCATCACCCCTTGCCCCCAGCAAACTTCTTGACGCATTTTTTAAAATATTAGCTTCAGCCAAATATTTATTAAAAGCTTGTTACTTTAGAAGAAAAGAAAAAATTAAAAAGTTTATTATTTTCCTGTGACATACCAAGAACAAAAAGACACAGCCCAGATACTTCTAATTTGGGGAGCACAGGATGCAGGGTGGGTTCAGTACTTGGTGTTGAACACCTATTATCCGTTTCTTGCTTGTTTTTGCTTTGCTTGTTTTTGCTCTGCGTTATTACCACATTCCGAGGAGAAATGGCTAGAACAAAGTCCTTTTTTATTTGTGTTTGTTTCATCAGACTGTAAGGCTTAAAGAAAAATAAGGGCCTGTATGTGTGTCGGGACAATTTAATAAGAATCTGGGTGTGGGAGCTGCCAGTCACAGCTATTTGAGAGGCTGAGGAAGAAGGTGGCCCATGCCCAGGAGCTTTGAGGACAGCCTATGCAACCCAGTGAAACCCTTGCCTCCAGATACGTTTTTTAGTTGGGATTGTTAATGTCAGTATAGAAGTGGTCTGGAGAGTTCCCCCCACCATATAAGCTTTGTTCTATTGCAAGGGCCAGCTAAGGCTTTCCCAAAGGGCTGGATTGTAGGCGTGTTAGATTTCTAAGACCCCCCGAGGTTTCCGTTGCAATTACTCATCTGTCTCATCGCTGCTCAGCAGCTGAATTCTGCTGTTCAGAGAGCACGTGGGCTAACCAGCTGTGGGTATGAGGGAACCTAACCGTGCTCCACTAAAACTCAGCAGGAAGAGGGGACCGACCTGCCGACCCATGCTCTCTAGCATCTAACAAATCATTTCACAGAGATGTACTGATGCCCTACAAAGAAAAAAAACATCGCTTGGGATAATTTGAAAAATTATAGAGGGCTCTGGTTTTCACACTGTCCGAGCAAATGTCCTCTGAACTATTTCGGGTGAAGTGTTAAGATGGTTGGGGTGTCCTTTACGATGTTCTTGGTGGGGGTGAGGCGTGATAGACGGACAGACGTATAATCCAAACACTTGGGAGGTGGAAAGGAGGGCAAGAGGATCAGGAGTCCAGCATCGTTCTTGACTACAAGGCAGGTTTCAGACCAGGTCTGCTTATATGGGACTCTGGCTCATAAACATCCAAAGCAAGAAAGAGGCCAAGAGAGGGTGGGGGCTCTGGAGAAAAGAAAGGAAATAAGGTGAGTCTAGAGGAGCTGAGTTGAACAGAATGTTGGTAACTACGGGAGTGAGTAATGGGTACGTGGGGTTTCTTCCCCTTCACCCTCTACTTCTGTGTGTTCACAGGTCGTCATGGTAAAGTCATTGCATAGCGCCCGGCAGTGGTGGTACACACTTTTAATCCCAGCACTCAGGAGGCAGGTGGTGGTAGTACACACTTTTAATCCCAGCACTCAGGAGGCAGAGGCAGGTGGTTCTCTGTGAGTTCGAGGCCAGCCTGGTCTACAGAGTGAGTTCTAGGACAGTCAGAGCTACAACAGAGAAACCCTGTCTTAAAAAAAAAAAAGAAAAGGAAAGAAAAGAAAAGAAAAAGAAAAAAATTAGGATAAAAGTCACTGCATAGCAATCAGCCCCTCTGTTCTCTTCTCACACTGTAGAATAGGAAGGAGAATGAGAAACAAATTCTAGGTTCCGTCTTCATCACCACCATCCAGCAGTCCCACAGCACGCTATACAGAACGGCCTTCAGATCTGGTGAAGGTTGAATGGTGTGCGGGGAGACCTCGGGAGGTGACACCTGGGTTGCAGATCCCCAGCAAAGCCAGGCAAGCACAGTTCTCCAGAGCTGGAGAACAGTGGCTGGCCTCAGACTCCCCAAAAGCAATATTCAGGACTTCACCAAGCCCTCCAGGAAAGATCAGGAGCTAACATGTCAGGCTTCAGGAAATTCAGCTCCCAGGAGCCCTTCTCCAGGAAGAAGTTTGGTCATCCAAGCAATGAAAGAAGAAACTGTAGCTACGGACTTGGCAGCAAGCATGGAGCCCGTTATCTATAGAATCAAGATAGAAATGCAGAATTTATAGTCACGGAGCGGAATCCGCATCTTTAGATGTGGGGAGGAGAAGGCCCTGGTATTTCGTAAACTCACGCGTTAGCACAGCCGCCAGGCGTGGTCATCAAGACAAACCCAAAGCTTACGTAATAGGGGCCGGGTCAGCAGGTGGGCAGGTAGATAATTGTCAGCTGAGTGACACGGCATGGGAAAGCACATAAACAGCCTCAGCGCTCACAACAGAGCAAAGGTTGTTTTAACATAAAGTATATTTTATACAGCTGTAATTATCAAGATTTTCTCAGCATTTCTTTGATGAGGAGATGTTGCTTCACAAGTCCTATGGGTCAGAGAATATAGCAATAAACTAAGTAAATAATCTATTAAAAAAGAATTGGATCTTCCCCCGTTGTGTTGGGTTGGGGCGTGAAGATGACGGGGAGAGGCAGACGCCGCATCAGTATGAAGCCAGAGAAGGTCTTACCCAGCAGTGACATTTGAAGAGCTAGAAGGAGCCAAATAGCCATGAAAACTAACATTAGAAACTAGAGCTTGCAGTCCTCCTGCCTCAGTTTCCTGGGCGCAGGGACTACAAGTATGCTTCACCATGCTTTGGTTTAGTCACTAAATAAACTATTTTTAGGAAGAAAGCAACAATCAGAACGTGTTGTATAAAATTTCAGGATACAGCTAGGCAAAGCTTGCCTATCGTGGTCGGGGCCCTGAGTTTAATCCTCCATATTGACAAAGAGAAAAAATAAAATAAAAACAGAACTCTAAAGTTATATAGAGGAGTTGGGCGGTGGTGGTACATGTCTTTGGTCCCAGCACTTGGGAGGCAGAGGCAGGCAGATCTCTGTGAGTTGGAGGCCAGCCTGGTCTACAGAGGGAGTTCCAGGACAGCCAGAGTTACAACAGAGAGACCCTGATTCGAAAGCCACAGAATTAAATAAAATTACATAGTGGAAATGATTATATAAGTGTTTTATGTAACTATTAATAAATGTCAGGAGGCTGGGCTTCCCTAATGAATGATTCCCAGATTAGACCACAAAGAAAACAGACTCAGGTCAGTAAATTGAAGGCCAGTACAGCTGGCAGGTGTACATGCAGCAGTTAACAAACTAAAAACTAAGACTAGAACAGACTCAGGTGGTGAGTTTAGATGAGATCGCTCCTGAGACAGATGCAAAGTGTGTGTGAGGAAGTCTATGAAACGCTTCTCTAGAACACAGACAAAAGAGACGTCTGCGGGATTCTTGGGAACAGCAGGTACAGCAGGAACAGCACACGCCTGTAATCCCAGCCGCCCCCAGACAGAGGCAGGCAGATCTCTGTGAGTTCAAGGCTAGACTGGTCTACGAAGTGAGTTCCAGGGCAGCCGGAGCTACACAGTGAGACCCTGTCTCGAAACGCAAAGATTGCAGGGTATGAAGACTAGAAGCCGTAGAGATGACAGTTTCCCTGATGCTAACCAATGGAATTAACGTGGTCTCAAAACAAAATGCTTGTTCACACTCATTGGGCCCTTAATGTATGGCAGGTGCTGTGCTAAATGCCTCGTGTGTGTCACTCACGTGGTTCTCACGACGAGGAACCGTACCAGGTACCAAAATTTACCGTAAAACTAGAATGCGGAGCCAGCGTGGTTACCAGGCACGAGCAGACAGATCTCCGGACAGAGTAAAGGTTCAGACATAGATCCAAATTCATATAAATACGTGGAAATGACGAAGACGCCCCCCCCCACCGTGGTAACGTGACGTCGGGTCGCTGGACCGCTGTGCTGCAGCGAGAGGGGGTTAGCGCTATCTCGTTCTTAAATTTGACCGAAGTTAATGCCTAGGAATCCAGACTTTAAACCCGAAACACGAAACCATCCCCAGACCTTCTGTCCAGTCATTTGAAACGCGTTATTTACGTTTTCCCAAACGCCAGCGTCTTTGTTACTGTTCTGTTGCTCTGAAGAGACGCTGTCACCAGGGCGGCTCATAAGAGAGCATTTAACTGAGAGTTTCAGGAAGCCTGGCGGCATGCAGACAGGCGTGGCACTGGGGCAGCGGCTGAGAGCGTGCTTCTCATCCACAAGCTACAGACACAGGGCCTGGCCTGGGATATTGCAACCTCAAAGCCCACCCTCCGCACGGTGTCACACCTCCTCCAGCAAGGGCGCACTTCCCGATCCTTCCCAGACAGCTCCACCAAGGAGGGACAAAGCATTCAAACACAGGAGCCTTGGGGTGCGGGGGGGTGCGTCCCGTGTCCTAAGGTCCGGTGTGCATCATCTCAGAATCCTAAAAGGTTTTCCTTGTCTTGGTGTGGGTTTCAGATACTTCATGCCTTCCTGTCCTCTTCCTGTCATAACTTTTGGGGCCTGGGGAAGGAAAAGGTAGAAAGGACGGACCTAGTTGGAAATGTGTTCCGTGTTCTAACTGGAGCCTAATTGAGTTCTGAGAACTTCAGGCCTGGACACACAGGCAAAACGCTGCCCTTAGAAGACGCAGTAAATCAGTGTGGCTGGGGTTCCCTCTCATACTCTGGGCCCGAGCACGGAGACTGCCTGTCCTGGTTCTCGAAAAGGAAGTACACAGCAAGGGCCAGTGCCTACTCAAGGCTGTGAACGACGGTGCGCCTTGTTCTCATAGTTGATGAGACAGGAGGAGATGCCGACCTACGGGCTAACCGGAGGAAGAAGCGGGAAATGTAGACCGGATAACGCTTAACTAAAACTGCTTTTAAACGTTGGTAATAACGGTTTGTCAGATACAACCCCTCGTTTTGCTCAGTGCAAGACTGTACCAATCTGCGTGCACGAAGATGTGCTTCTAATATGGGGACACGGAAGTGCTGTTGCTGGGAGCTTGGGGTGCTAGGGATTTCCTGTGCTGCTTCCTTCATTTGCATTTTCAACTCTTCCACGAAGGATCCTTGTTACTGACACACGCAGGAGCTCGTGTTATTTGGGGCACGCGTGTCTCCCATTGGTCTGTCCTGACAGTTGTCCTGGCTTCTATCTTGTAGGCGCACCAGAGGCCAGCTTCCTGGCCGAGCGTGGGAGCCGCCTACTGCAGTACGGCTGTGCCCTCTGATGGTGAGTCTCGGCAAGTCCGTTTCTGTGTTTTGTTGGGTTTTTTTTTTTTTTTTCCCCTCCCTAGCTTAGTGTTTCCAGACTTTTTTAGTCAACACACAAATTTATTTTAAAATTATTTTTTATTATATTTACTTATCTGGAGGGGTGGAGCACGCGTTGCATGGCATACATTTGGAGGTCAGAGGACAACGAGAGAGGGTCAGTTCTGTCTTCCAGGATTGAACTGAGATGCTGACTTGGCAGCCTTGACGGGCCGGGCTATCTCTCCAGCCCAGCTTGCCAGTTTACAGACCATACTCCCCCTCGTGGTTCCCATGGAGGTCAGGAGAAGGGGTGTGGACCTGGGGTGAGGGTCTGGTGAATCAGAGGGTTAACCACGAGCACCTAGCATACCCTCCAAGTCTCCTTAGGCCCCTGATGTTCATTCATGTCTAGAAACAGGCACCATGGTTACCGAGCAGCAGAGCACCACTTGGTGTTTGCCACCCTCCAGGTCTTCAGGGTCTGGGTACTGATCCAGTGCTGCAGCCCTTTCATGGGACCCTGACAGTTCAAAGTCTGCGTGGCCCTCTGCTCTAGTCTTTCTCTCTCTCCTTGGGCTCAGGTTTCCCCCTCCCCCTTCCTTCCACCTCCTCCCTCTCTCCCCTCCCCACCTTTTTTTAAAGGGTTGTTTATTTTATTTTCTGTGCATGAGTATTTTGCTTGAATGTATGTCTGTGTACACTTGTGTGTCTGGTGCCCGTAAGAGGGTGTTGGATACCCTGGAACTGGAGTTATGAGGGGCTGGGAGTCTCCATGTGAGTGCTGGGAATCAAATCTGGGTCCACTGTGAAAACAAGTACTCTTCCTTTTTTCTTTTCTTTTTGCTTTGTTTTGTTTTTTTTGAGACAGGGTTTCTCTGTTGTAAGTCTGGCTGCCCTGGAACTCACTCTGTAGACCACGCTGGCCTCGAACTCACAGAGATCCGCCTGCCTCTGCCTCCCGAGTGCTGGGATTAAAGGCGTGCGCCACCACTGCCCTGCTTAAAAACAAATACCGTTGACTGCTGAGCCACCTCATCTTCTGTCTCTCATTCAGTGAGGGAGGGGCTAGCAGATGCTTGGGAGATCACATAGTCTCCTTTGTAAATATCCACGATACTACTACAGACTGGGCAATAGGATGCAAACCTCACGTGTCCCTAATTTTCACTATCATTTCTACCATAAACCGGGTTTACATTGGTCGACTTACGTGTGGATTGTTTAATATTTATTTTGTATAAACCTTAGTCTGATCTTGTTCTGAATTCAACCACATAAGTCCCAATTCATAGACGGCGTGCATTAAAAAAAGCATCTTGCAAAATTCACAGGGGCACCCAAACTGAAGCAGCCCCAGATGCAATTCTTAGGGTCCCTGTATGTTGTCAGTGTGAGTTTCACAGCCACCAGAATCCTTTCCCCAGTGCTGGGTGGTCTGAATGCCTGAGAGCGTGCTGGAGTCTGGTGAGTCCTCAGCCTCTGGGGGAAACCCTTTTGTGGTCACTCATGTATAGAGCAGAGAGCTTGAAAGGAACATTCGGCTGAAAGTAAAACAAGGGAAATGCTACCTGGCGTTCTTCTTGTCCCTGCGTCCTGGTGACTGACAGCTGCCAGAGTCACGCTAATACGTAAGGTAAAGAGCAGCGCTCTGCCGTGCTGCAGCTGGAGGACAGATGTGTGCCCCCGGTCAAGGCTTGGTACCAACAGGCACCAGACAGCAGGATTGTCACATGGCCGAGAGCCAGAGGTCCGAAATGCGACAGTAATACTCCCTGTCTCCAAGAGTAAGAGAGTATTTGAAGCCGGAGGGTTTCTCTTCCCCCAACGCTTACACACCTGAACACAGCTCACCAAGTCTGCGCCTGTGCCACCCCTGGGTCCCTTCCTTTCTTCTGCTGGAAACCATTAGCCCTTTCCAATTGAGAGATGTTCTCTTCGTGTAAGAAATAGTCCACAGTGCTGAGTCTCTTAGCTTGTGCCAACTAAGAGTATTTCATTAAAAAATGTCTAGCCTTGCCAGGTGGTAGCGGTGCACGCCTTTAATCCCAGCACTCGAGAGGCAGAGGCAGGTGGATCTCTGTGAGTTCGAGGCCAGCCTGGTCTACAGAGTGAGTTCCAGGACAGACAGAGTTACAGCAGAGAGACCCTGTCTGGAAAAACCAAACAAAACAAAATGTCTAGCCTTTATAATTTATGAAGTTGTTATATATTTAATATCAACCAGATGACGATTTCAGAGGAAGCTTGAGTGCCGTTGGTTGGTGTGATATTCGTGGTGATTAATTTGGGCTAATGAATTCATATAGGAATTTGTATTAACTTTACCACTCATCGACTATCAAGCTATACGGAAACACCACCGTTATTTAATGGTGACAGAGGTACAGGGCGTGACTGGACGTTATCCCAACTCCGCCAGATGCTGAAAACAATATTCGTATTCGTACAAAAAAAATGACAGCATGGGCTGAAGAAGTGGTCGGCAGTTAGGAGCGTGTGCTCCTCTTGCAGAGGGCCTGAGTTCAGTTCCCAGCAGCCACATCGGGAGGCTCACAACGGCCTGTAACTCCAGGGATCTGACGCTGTCTTCTGGGTCCCTCAGACACTGCATTCATGTGTGCGTGCTCCCCCCCCCCCCTCTCTCTCTGTCTCTGTCTCACAGACACACATACACCACGGCTTGTACACATCCACAGACACTTACAAAATAAATACATAAATGTTAAAAAGAACAAGTTACATTAGTTATTAAGAAATAAAAGCACAACACCATTTGATGTATTGCAGCTCAGTATTCTTGCTACCTTCCAATTGCACATCTTTTTATTTCACCCCGTCCCCGAGTATGTGTGTGTGTGTGTATGAGTATGTGTGTGCATGTGTGTGTGTGCATGTGTTTGTGTGTGTGTGCATGTTTGTGTATGTGTGCATGTATGTATATGTGTGTGTGTGCGTATGTTTGTAAATGTGTGTGTGCATGTGTGTGTGTGCGTGTGTGCATGTGTGTGTGTGTGCATGTGTGTGCGTGTGTGTATGTGTGTGTATGTGTGTGTGCATGTGTGTGCGTGCATGTGTTTGTGTGTGTGTGCAGGTTTCTGTATGTGTGCATGTATGTATATGTGTGTGTGTGCGTATGTTTGTAAATGTGTGTGTGCATGTGTGTGTGTGTGCATGTATTTGTGTGTGTGTGCATGTGTGCGTGTGTGTGTGTGTGCACGTGTGTGTGCATGTGTGTGTGCATGTGTGTGTGTGCATGTGTGTGCATGTGTTTGTATGTGTGTGTGATGCTAGAGACTGAACCCAGAGCCTTACAAGTGCTAGGCAAACACACTAGCACTGAGCTGTACCCCAGCCTTTCACTACAAAATTAATTTGGCCTCAGGTCGGTAGAGAAACTCTGCCTGACGTATGAGCACTCTAATAAGAAAGTTAGTCGCCATTACCAAACATTCCTCCCGTCATTCACAGCCCTTTGTCGTTATTGCTGGGTGGTGTTCAGGATCCCGTGGTGAATTGGGCCTCAGTTTTAACATGTACAGCTTAAAATTATACATTTTACCATTATAGATGTAGAGACGCTGCCTCCCTGTGACTATTAACTGTAACATTTGGAAGATCTAATTACAATCACGTAATCGCTCATGTAAAACGGAGATGATCTCAAACATTTACCTTCTCTACCACCAGCAGCCTGACGCGGCCCTCGCTTGTGTCACGCGTGGTAAACACGCGAGGGCTGAGGGAAAGCCCTGGAGCGGTTCCATGGAGACAGTCCCCACCCCCACAGCCCTGTTTCCTGTCAGCGCTTAAGGTCCCATCCGAGTACGAGCCACACGTGGGGCCCGGTTCTGCCGCGGGGCCTCATACACAGGAAGGGACTCTTCACGGCCCGCTGGCTCACTGTGAAGGCACGACAGTGGGGGACACCACTCGCCTTGCGGAAGGAGCGCTCGTGGCGATAGCAGAGCCCCCACATCTAAGGCGGGCCCAGCGTCTCCGCGGTCCCCCACACCCTCAACTGTAAATGGACCTGCTGAAAGCCTTCAGGGCTCTCCCTCATGCTGACGAAAGCCAAGGGCGAAGGTGATTCGGACATGGGTAGCCTCGCTAAGGTTGGACCCTCCGCCCTGGATACTTTCGAGAGAGAAAAGAAGGTGGTATTCAGAACTTTCAGGTCAGCTGATTTGTGTAAGCCAAGACCTCATCTTCCTCTCTATCCGGAGAGTGAGACCTGAGCCAGAGAAAGACGGAGAGAAATGGGCGGTGCCGCTGCCTCTGTCTGTGTCCGGAGACGCAGCCACGTTGCGCTGCAGGAGAGTTGTGTCCCCCCCCCCCCCCCCCCCCCCCCCCCCCCCCCCGCGTCGGCTTCTGCCTGTTACTTTAACTTCATCTCGATTGGATTTTTTCATAGAATTTCTTACGTGAGCAGTGTATTCACATCGCTTCTACCCCACCCTCCAACTCCTCCCAGGCCCCTGCAACTTCCTATCAGATTCATGACCTCTTTTTCTGTAATTGTGATCATTACACACACGTGCATGCACACGCGCGCACACACACACACACACACACACGCCACACTGAGTCCATTTAGTGTGGTTGGTATGTGCATGTGTTGAGGGTTGACCTCCCCGGGGAAAATCGATCGTCCGTCTCTCAGCAGCTGTTAGCTGCCTGTGGCTCCTCACCTAGGGCGGGGCATGTGAAGTTCTCCCGTGTCCGTGCTGGCATGTCAACTGGTGCTCTAACTATGTAGGACTTGGTTGGGCGGCCATAATGTGCAATTTCACAGTCAGTTTCCCTGCCATGTCTGGAAAACACTGTCTGGCAGGAGCTAGGGGGGCAAGGTGGCATTTCTGCTCTTACTATTGAGCTGTCAAGAGTTCCGTGTTAGTCGGGGTTCTCTAAAGGAAAGAACGGCTGGAGTGAATGCATACACACACACACACACACACATATATATGAATTATTAGAGTGGGTCACAGGCTGTGGTCTGGCTAGCCCAGCAGTGGCTGTCTCCTGATGGAAAGTCCAAGAGTCCAGTAGTTCTGTCCACAAGGTCGGGGGTCTCCGCTGGCCTCCTCTACGCTGGAATGCTGAAGACGCAGGTTGCTAATACCAGCAAAGGAACGCCTCAGCAACAAGACAGATGAATTCAGAGAGAGTGAGGGCAAGCAGGCAAAAACCAAAAGCTTCCTTCTTCCACGCCCGTTTCTACAGGCTGCCGTGGATCTTCTGACCTGACCCGAGAGCATCTCCCACAGCTGTGCCCACATGCTTAGCCAAGTCAGCCGCCAGTACTAGCGCTTTATCTTTTCTTGTTTTCTCGGAAACAGAGACGTAGGCTGACCTAGACCTTAGTGATCCCCCTGCCTCAGCCACAGGAGGGCTAGGATGGTAGGATCGTAGCCACCACACCCAGCTCATGTTGTGGAACGCCCGCCTCGCCTGCAAGGAAGACGCCACACACAGGATTCTTCTGGTTCACGCTTTATTGAGGACTGTATCTTGATTGAGTGTTGAGAGCGAAAGACCCTGAATGTGTGAGGCACCCTGCTTATATTGGCAACATGACCATCAACGATTGGATGCATGTCCAGAACCTCATTAGCATAGGGGGAGGCGGCAAACAACGTGACCATCAACAATTGATGCATGTCCAGAACCTCATTAGCATAGGCGGCAAGGATTACTCAACTTGCACCTGCGCTGTTACTTGTTTACTAAGAACCCGGAAACAGGAACCGGCACCATCTTATAATGGCGTTTCAACTCGGCTCCCAACATCTCCCCCTTTTATATTAAATTGAGGACAAAGGAACATGCTAAGTCACCGATCACCCCCTCCATCTACGGAGGTGAGGATCAAGGAAGTTAAGCATGTCCTAAATACCCAGGTTACCTTATCTCGTGCAATGAGGAGAACCTCTGAGATGTGCAAAGGCTAACCTTGGGTCGAATAAGGGATGTGCCTATTCTTGGTGCAATGGGAACAAGCCCTCAGGGTGCAAAGGCCACATACCCAAAATTGTCTTGAAAGAAAACATGTGGGGGAGATGGACTTCTGTCTCCATGGCTCACACAGCTTAACTATTAATAAGAGGGTTGGACAATACATATCAACCATCGACCCAACAATTAAGCGTTGCTAACCAGGCCGCAGGGGAATGTCCCACATCAAGGGCAGCAAATGCTTGAATAATACAGAAGCAATCATCATAATACCCATAGTTCCCCGACCTGCCCATTCCTTGAGATACATGGTAGCATCCTTAATCCAATCCCAGAGTCCTGCTACCATGGATAAGTCCACACGAGTTGAATTGACATGTGCAATGGCCAGTCTTAGGTCCCTCATAGTAGCATCAAATTGTGATGACCAATCCGTCTTGAGATATTGAGAAAGTTCCCGTGACAAATTTGCAGCAACAGTATAATTATGATATTGAACAGATGTCACACAAAAACCAAGCATCCTCCATTCACAACCTAATTGAGCCAATTGCCATAGTACAGATTTTCCCCTATACCACTATTTGAGACTCATAAGGCAAATAGGCAAGATCAAGACTAGAGTTCGTCATGCATCACCGCATTGGTTTGGGGAGTGTTGTTAGTATTCCCCATCGTTGTTCTGTGCGTATCGGGGACCACTTTATCAGGATCATCTGTAGAGCCAGTAGCGTTTTCAAGATCCTCATCCTGCTCTTGATCCCCTTCAGGCTCCAAGGGCCGTTCCACTGTCCTCGTCAGACGAGCAGGCACCAAATGGGTTTTTCTTGTCCTGAGGAAAAACACAAAACAGCTCCCCTGGATCTTATTAAAAACTTGATCCGGGCCCTTCCATTGATTAGACAATACAATCTTTCCACTTGACATTTTCTAGTGGAGGTTGTGTAGACATAGCATGTCTATCTGCTGCAGATCTTCCAGCAGCATCCAAATTCAAAAAATTTTCTAATAATTTTTTCCTGCTTGCTGGACGTTCATTTAACATGCCAGTCAAGGGAGTTGTAGCTGTGGCTGATAACAGGAACATCTAGCCACTGCAATGCTTTATGGGTTTTGTAGTCCACGACAACCGGAAGTTTGGAACTTTTTTCAAACATTAACCATAAACAAACTTCCAAATACAGGTACTGGAGGACCAGGACCAGTTGGCTGAATTTTTGGTCCAAACTCCTGAACATAGCGAAGCTTGTTATTTAGCAGCCATAGCCAAGTGGCTGCTGAGAGAAAAACTCTAACACAGGCAGTATAGATTCTGCCCAAGCTTTTTGAGTTGCTTTTTGCAATGATCCATTTTAAAATATTGTCTTCCTTTTGTATCATGAGCTCAGTAGAGGAATTATCAGAAAGCATACCATCAAGCTTGAGATCTAGGTAATTTACATATGCATTCTGTAATCTGCTTTCTACCTGAATTAACTCCTTTTCTGTTGCTCTGGTTAAACTTTTTTGACTGTTTAAATCTGAATCACCGTTCAATGCTTGAAATGAATTATTTAACTCTTGAGTAGTTAACCCAATGGTAAGTTCATTCATTAAACCAGATATTAACTTTCTGTGGCTTTTGTACAAAATATTGACATAAGGTGGTACTATCTGAGAATTCTTGGGGAATGACTTTCCATTGATACCTTTTAACAGGCTGAGTTACCGTCTGTGATTGTTTTTGGTAACATTTTTTAATATCTTTATCAATAGCATCTTGAATCTTACAGGTTGTCTCTGAGATTAAAGTAAGGTTAATCTGTACATTCCATTGTCTTAATAGGTCTCTCCCCATAAACTTATAGCTAGATCTGCCACATATGGTCTTATATTTCCTAGTTCACTTTCTGGTCTTATGCATTTGACACTTGTTATATTCTGTTTTAACTGAGAAAAATGTTCCAGTTTCTAAGAACTGAGTAGATACCTCTTGAAGAGGCCAGTTTGGATTCCAGGAGTCTTTTGAAATGACTGTTACATTGGCTCCTGTGTCTAACAATCCTTTAATTAAAACTCCATTTGTTTGTAATCTCGACTTAGGTCTCTGATCATTTATAGTTGCTTGCCGAAATACCTGTTTTTTCAGTACCTTTTAATTCACCTGTTTTCTCAGCTGCAGTGACTCTGTCCTTGATAGCAAGGTCTAGAGCAATGCTGTCTTTAGCTGCAGGTACTACTGTTTTAATCTCTCTGAGGGTGAGTTAATCCGTTGTTGGTAAGAAATTGTTGGCTCATGTTTTCTGTGATAGGCACTTAAGCCAGACCCCCTAGGGTGTTTTCCCCGCACAGCAAAGAGTTACCTCTGTTACAGATCTACACTCATTAGACCAATGTCTGCCTTTTCTGCACTTTGGACAGATGTTAGGTATCTTTACTCTACTGTCTCTGTATATGTCCTCTCTTTCCACATTTGATCTTTTGTGCTGCGAGCACTGCTGCAGCTATGCCTGCATTGGAAAGCGGACCACCCCTGCCTCAGCCACAGGAGGGCTAGGATGGTAGGTCACCACAGCTGTGCCCACATGCTTAGCCAAGTCAGCCGCCAGTACTAGCGCTTTATCTGTTTCTTGTTTTCTCGGAAACAGAGACGTAGGCTGACCTAGACCTTAGTGATCCCCCTGCCTCAGCCACAGGAGGGCTAGGATGGTAGGATCGTAGCCACCACACCCAGCTCATGTTACTTCCGTTGCTGACTTCCGTTGCTGACCCCTCGTGCACAGCTGGAGTTCTCTATCCGTGGTCATTATCATATCACAAGTTGAGTACGCATGTCACATACTAAGTACATGTGTCCTATGTCAAGTACACACTCCGCACGCTGAGTGTGTATGTCACGTACCGACTCCAGGTACCGCAGATCACACAAAGGGCACACACATATCAGCTCCGTGTACCGCAGATCAAGCACACCAAGGACACACATCAAGTACATAGCTTTCATTCTAACTTTAAAAAGCCGTTTGAGAACAAAGAGAAATGAGAACAGGAGGCTGCTGAATGGAAGCCGATGGACTGCAGAGCTCCGACTCCACACACCGAGAGCCCACTCCCGCGTGCGATGCTGTAGAACTAAAGCCCCTCATATTTTTCCATTTAAAAGATGTGTTGGCAATTTGGACTCTCTTTGACGACAAGAGAATTACATCCTGATACCTTATCAAAATGTAAAGCTGGACGCGATCCATCACAGGACCCTTTCCCCAAGGACTCTTGGCTCATGTTGCTGAGGAGAGCGGCCGTGTCACCCTAGGAGGGCTGTAAACCTCCGGCGCCGACAGTCTGTGCCCAGGCTCAGCTTGGGGGAGAAGCACACTTGGGTCAGATTTCAGGTGACAACATCCGTCCCAGCACGGAATTAGAAACTGTCTCTTTCCCAAATACCGCTAGATGAAGTATCTGGCCTTGCCCTAAGCAGTGGGTTCTTGGTTTTTCTGTTGATATGCATGCTGATTCAAAAACACCCCTGATGTGTGAGTCTCCGGTGGAATCTGGAAAGGCTCTCTCGGTGAACGGCCACCAGCATCTTTGAAGGAACATTCCATCGCTTTGCTAAAATAACCTCGAGGGAGGGAAGAGACTCACTGACTATAAGGAAGATCTCAGTACTCTACACAGACGGTACATTCTCCTTACTTAGCAACTTAGATACTCACATTTTTATTCTAAAAAAATAAATATTTAAAAAGCAACAAATTATATCATTAGAAAAAAAGTAACTCCTGTACCCACCCCTCTTCTCCTAAATACAAAATTCCCGTCCAAACCTACGCAAAGAATTTTATATTTTGATCCTCTCTGTGGATAAAACAAACAAAGAAAAAAAAAAAAAAACCCTTGTTCTCATGACATGGACACCTGTGAAAGTAGGCCAGACTTCATCTTGGCCTGTTAGAGGAGTCTTCAGAGCCCACACGAGCTAGAAGAAACAGCATTGTGCTATTACACGGGAGCCTGGCCGCCTTCTCCTCCAAAATGTATCTAAGTTGCAAAAACCCTGGAAGCAAACAAGATGTCTTTCAGTAGTGAGTGGACGGATGAAACTGTGGCACATCCAAGTAACAGCTACTTACTGTTCAGTGCTCAAGGGGAAAAACAACAGAACAGAACAGAACTGCGGCCAGGCGTCAGGATGCGCAGCCAGGCACCCGGGAGACAGAGGCAGGAGGGTCTTGAATTCAACAACACATACAGCAAATTAAGGTCAATCTAGACAATGAAGAGAAACCCCGTCTCAAAAATCTACCCTTAGAGGAGTTGGAGAGATGGCTCAGAGGTTAAGAGCGTTGGCTGCCCTTCCAGAGGACCTGGGCTCAATTCCCAGCACCCACGCGGCGGCTCACAACTGTCTGTAACTCCGGTCCCAGTGGATCCAAAGCCCTCTTCTGTGGTGCACAGACGTACATGCAGCCAAAACACCCATTCCCATAAATATAAATCTTGAAACTTCTTTTGTTGAGGTGTGGTCTTGCTCTAGTTCATTTCAAATTCATGGGCTCCTTCCTTTGCCTCTGGAGCCACCAGGAGCACAAGGGCGTGCCACTGCTCCTGGCTAACGAGCGGCCCTCCGGTGTGGGTCACTAAGTGGAGGAAGTCAATCTGAACAGTCGGCCGGTGTGGCCCCTCCTTCGTGACAGGCTGGACCAGGCAGGACTGTGACAAGGAAAAGGACAGTGGAGCTGGGTGCCCCAGCCCATGCCTGAGATCCAGCACCCAGGAGGCTGAGGCAGGAAGACTGCTCTGAATTCAAGGCTAGCCACATAGAGAATTCCAGGCTAGCCTGGGCTACAGAGCTGGAGTCTGTAATCAGGAAAGAAGAAAAGAGAAGGGGGGGGAGGTGAACAGAGAGAGGAAGAAAAGTAGAGAGAAGGGAGGAAAGGGGAGGGGAGGGAGAGCTGGCCAGGAGCAGTGGACATTCTTAGTGTCCACATTGTCTCCCTAGCCCTGTTTTTAGAGACATTACGTTATACAACTTCAGTTGGCATTTCTTAACATTTTTGGTTAATTGACCTCTGAGAACCTGATGAAATGTAGACTTCTTTAGCTCAGTTTCAAAAAAAAAAAAAAAACTAAACAATTTGCACATAAAACTTTTATATATAATTTTACTAATTTCCTTCATATTGCCTGTTCGAAAAATAAATGCTCATGAAAGCTGAATTTTTTTTCTCACTTTAAAAAAAGTTAATCCTAGCCCTAGCGAGTGGTGGCAGCGGCGGCGGTACACGCCTTTAATCCCAGCAGCACTCAGGAGGCAGAGGCAGGCGCATCTCTGTGAGTTCGAGGGCAGCCTGGTCTACAGAGTGAGTTCCAGGACAGCCAGGGTTACAACAGAGAGACCCTGTCTCGGAAAACAAAACAAACACACACAAAAAACATTTAATCCTAAAAGTTTAACGTAATAAAATTTAATTCTATGTGAAGGATCATTTCAAGGCTGCTGTTACTTGGAGTGAAAAAACAAAGTCCAGGTACAGTGTGATGGCCCGTGGCAGTCATCCACCTTTTGGAAGATTGAGGCAGGAGGATCACGATCTCTAGGCCAGCCTGGGCTATGAGTGGAACCGTGTCTCAAAAACACAAACAATACAAAGGCCCAAACAAACAAACGAGGGCTTTCGCCTCGGGCCTGGCTTTGGAACTGGTAATTTGAGTGTCGTCTTTGGCACTGAGGGTGCTTTGCTCTTTGATGTCAAGTTCTGTAGTTGACGAGGGGTGCGGTGAGAAAGGCAAACACAGGGCTGCCTGAGGAGGGGCTTGCTTGAGGAACCTGGGGAACCTGGGGAACCCCATGGAGACCCCAGGACTCTGCTACCCTCAGGATGGAAGTCTCACCACTGTTTTGATGCCATATCGCAAATAGGAAGTTGACAAACCCACATCCCAATTTGAGGTCATCTTTCTGATAGAGGTAATCCTCAGAGCTCCTAGGTTTCTCTAAACACCTGCCGACCAACCTTCCGACTTCACTCCTGACGACAGGGACACTTCCTCCAGCAGTGGGATTCACAGGCTTGTCTAACTCCCTAGCTCAGAGACAGCTGAGCTACAGACTTCATCATCTCTCCATCAAAACAGTATCGGCTGTGAGGTCAAATGAGAAGATCACACTCATTCACGGAGCCCAAATATCCTCAAGCAAATCCAGCCATGAGAAGAAAACTCCTGGGCTGGAGAGGTGGCTCAGCTCTTCCAGAGGTCCCGGGTTCAATTCCCAGCACCCACGTGACAGCTCACACCTGTCTGTAACTCCCAACTCCAGGGGATCTGGCACCTTCACAGACATGCGTGCAGTCCACACACCATGCTCTCCGCCATGATAGTGAGGTAAGCATCTGAAACTGTAACAAGACCCCCAAGTAGACTTAGCCTTCTCTAAGGGTTACCTTGGTCAGGGCGTCTCTTCCCAGCTAGAACACTGACCAAGATAATGGCCTTTATTCCGCACAAAAGTTTTTGACGCTTACCGCGGATTAATTACTTTCCTAAATCGTAAGAGAACTACAGTTAGGAAAGGTAGCCCTCCACTGTGTTATCGTGCATCAAAGGATGCCCTTCTAAGGTTCGTGATTTAAACCTCACAGTGCCTTGATGGTATTCTGCGCGATTCCACAGAGAGCCATTTAGCTACAAACTCACTTGAAGTACACAATAAAAAATATAGATGATGTGATTGAAGTCAACTTACGTGGCTGGTGAGAAAGACGCAAAGCACCTCTGCCTATCAGTCATCGATGCGAATGCTGTCTTGTAACTGGATTTCACACGTAAGTCCGCAGGGCTGGCAAGATGGCTCAACAAATAAACATTAACATGGAAACGCTTACCCTCTTCTGGTTTGTGTGCGTGCTGGAGGTCAAACCCAGGGCTTGTACTTGCCAGGCGAGTATTCCACCATTGCGCTGTCCCCCAACCCTAGTGTTTCAGTTTTGTGTTTCTGACGGGATTGCATTGATTAGAGGGGCCACTTATACCGCGTACCGTGGCACACACGGGGACAGCAGAGGACAGTCAGCACGCGTGAATTCTCTACTCTGCCAGGTGGGGTCAGTGGTATTGATTGGAAGCAGATGCGTTTATCCACTAGGCCAGTGGTTCTCAACCTGTGGGGCACGACCCCTTTGGGGGTCAAACAACCCTTCCGCAGGGATCCCTAAGATCATCTACCTATCCGATACTTCCATTACAAGTCATAGCAGTAGCAAAATCACAGTTATGAAGTAGCAATGAAAATATGTTATGGTTGGGGGTCACCACAACGTGAGGGACTGTATTAAAGGGTCACAGAGTCAGGAAGGGTTGGGAACCGTGGCACTAGGCCATCTTGTCCACTCAACCCTAGGTATTTTGAAACAGAGTATTGCTCTTAGGTCAGGCTGACCTTCAGCCTACTAGGTAGTCGAGGCTGGTCTTGAGTTGGCAATCCTCCAGCATCTACCTCCTAAGTGCAAGTACGCACCACCATGCCTACCCTAAGAAGCTACTCTCGGTGTAATTATTTCCGTGATGTTGGTATGGTCCAGTGTGATTGGCTCCAGCCAAAACCCTTGTAGAGCGTATTCCCCTGATGCAGTACTGTCAGGTGAGGAGACCCCTGGGAGGTGGGTAGGCCTTGGGGTCTCCACCCTCATTAATGGTTTCATGGCTTTCTCAAAAGGTTGGGTCAAGTGTCGAGAAACTGGGCTAGATATGTCAAGAACGGGTGAGGCTTTCCAGGAGTTGGGTTTTTCCTGCAGAACTTGTTTGGCTCCCTAAGAACAGGCCAGTACAAAGCTGGGCTCCCCCTTCACCCCTTCCGCGGTATCCACCAGCTTCCATACGAGTCCGGTGTGAGATATCATTCCCCGTGTTATGGAGCTGCATTAGGTCTTCAACAGTTGCTGGATTCCAGACCGTGAGCTAAATGAAGCTCTTTTCCACGATTTAGTCTCAAGTGCTTTTTTATAGTGAAACAGAATGACTTAAGACATGATTGCCTTTCAAATGAGAAGGAGACAGATTTGGTGATTTTAACATCAATGTATTATGAATACTTTAAAGAAAAAATATTTTTGCATAAGTGATCCTTCCGAGGTTATTTTGAGATAAGCGTGTTTTATTTACATGTGCGCATTATAGGCATTCCAAAACATGGTATGGTGTATAAAGAGACCTTTTGTCATCACCAAAAGAGAAGCTAGTTCATTCTATGAAACTGTTAATTTATGCTTAGCCTAACACAGTTTGACCCAGACCTATGCCCCTAAAATATGTTTCTAGATGTAAAAGTAATAATAGTGTCTGATACTCAACTAGGAAGAATAAACTGTGTTGAAGGACACAGAAGATAGATTAAATGTGTAGTCAGGCACGGTGGTACTCATGGAGATGGCCCTGCCAAAACCGCTCCTCTCCCTCGGTGAATTTGTACACTGGCTTTAATACTAGTCAAACCCCAGCAGAAACTGACGAGCTTGCTCAGAATTCACATGGGTGAGTAAAACTGTACAGACAGCCCAGACAGATGTGGGGTAGGAAAGCCAGGGGCACGGCTTACCAGACAGATGTGGGGTAGGAAAACAAGGGGCACAGCTTACCAGACAGATGTGGGATAGGAAAGCCAGGGGCACGGCTTACCAGACAGATGTGGGGTAGGAAAGCCAGGGGCACGGCTTACCAGACAGATGTGGGGTAGGAAAGCCAGGGGCACGGCTTACCAGACAGATGTGGGGTAGGAAAGCCAGGGGCACGGCTTACCAGACAGATGTGGGGTAGGAAAACAAGGGGCATGGCTTACCAGACAGATGTGGGGTAGGAAAGCCAGGGGCATGGCTTACCAGACAGATGTGGGGTAGGAAAACAAGGAGGCACAGCTTATGTAAAGTACGTATTAATTGCTATCATCACAACAGCGACATGTTGGCGTGGGAAGGTTATTGCATCAGATCAGAGAAACCTTGTGCCAATGGAAATTCGCCATGTGATAGAATTACCTTTGCAAATTAGAGGCAGAAGAGCAGACTATTCAATAAATGGTGTTATAACAATTGACTTTCCATGTCAGAGGAACACCTTCCAGGTGCTTAAGGAGTGAGATGTAAAACACATAGCTCCGTGAGGAAAAGCATTGTATTGTGATAACTCTGTCAGCCTTTTGTATTTATAATGAGAAAAGTAGGTGGTGGTTGTTGTTGATAAATAGTGCTGTATTCATATAATGAAATTCTGTTATAAGTGTTTAAGTACATAGCACAGAAATAAGATTCAACCTGGATACATCTCAAAACGGCAGCGGGCATTAAAGCAAGTTGTAGAAGGTTGTACATGGCAGGACCATTTATTCATGTAAGTTCTAAATACACAGAACCTGTATCTGACTCTGGTGAGTTACTGCAGAGGGGCCTGGAGCATCAAGGACCCGTTGTCCTAGTGTTTCAGTGACTTGGAGATTCGGAACAGTTTAGCCGAGCCGATTGGAGACCGGTGAGGCTGCAGCCCACGTCAGCTAGGGCTACCGTCATTGAAGACTTGACCTGGGCTGGAGAATCCAGGTCTAAGGCTGCTCACTAATGAGGAGGCAGCGTAGTTGGTGGGAGGCCCCACTTCTTCGTATAAGCTCCTCCACAGGGCTACAGGCTTGTCCTCATGATGACCAGTTACCCCCACCCCCGCCCCAGAGCTGGGTACCCAAGAAAGCAGGACAGACACACGTCATTTACAGCATAGGCCCGGAAGTTACACACCATCACTTGTGTGTTCTGATATGGACGGGACTACAGGACTGTGTGAGCACCTTCAGGTGTTGGAGCTGCCATCATGAGACTTCTTGGAGGCTGGCTATAATAATAATACGCAATATATTTTATAGAGAGACTACCACATATCACATACGAACGTGCACTGCTCCTGCCTGTGTCCGTGCCCCTATATATGTATATTATAAGCGAGAGTAGTACACACCAACTTCCTACCTGAGTTCTGACCTCTTCAGAGAAAGAGAAATTACCTAGCTCAGTATGGATAGTTGAGCCTGAGCAAGGCTAGAATGAAGTTCAGTGTCTTCCACAGAAGGAAGCGCGGGCAGTTACATAGACTAGGATGCTGGTAGCAGAGAGAACTGAGTGAATTCTGTTCAGGGCTATGAGTTTGCAGTGTGTCTGTGGAAAGCTCATTGGTCTCACAAATGCTGGAGGCATTGGGGCCGTACCAGTATTTGCATGGAATTGAATTTGGAACGATGAGTAATTCCCTGGAGAGTATGTGGGTTGAGAAGCCCAGATTATGGGGCAAAGCACTTAGAAACTTGTAAGGGATAAATAGAGGAAGAACTGCCTATGGCTAAAAGTTAAAAGGTCTAGACAGGCGTAGTGGCATATACCTTCAGTCCTACCGCTTGGGAGGTAGAGACGGGCAGATCTCTGTGAGTTCGAGGCCACCCTGGTCTACAGAGTGAGTTCCAGGACGGCCAGAGTTACAGCAGAGAAACCCTGTTTGGGGTGGGGGGGAGTGGTAAGAAAAGCCAAGAGATACAGTGCCACCAAAACTAAAGGAAAAATGTTTTTACCAAATGAAGTAATTACGTCATTGGACACTGCTAAAATAAGCAAGTTAAGGGCAGAGGTCTCTCCTAGTTTAGCAGCCCAACGTATGTGGCTCAGAAGAAATGCTGGGTGAGTAGTAGTCCTGCCTGTAATCCCAGGCTGACGCAGGGGGGCCGAACAGACGAGATCCAAACTGCACTTGATCCAGCCGCAGGCTTCGGGAGTGTTACCTGATCTTGTTGGACTTTATTTTCCTTCCCTGTAAAAGGAAAGGATTGTTGAAGACGCATACATGGTTCTCCGCCCCCCCCCCTTACTAAGCCATATATAATTGTGTCTCACATTTGTGGCGCAGAGTGTTACCAAAAGTGAGCGATAAGCCCCGGAAATCGTCTGCCACACAAAGCTCAGCCCCAGAGACTTCCGCTTTCCCGTGTGCTAATCACTTCCCACACGCACGGTTTTCTCCACAATAAGCCCTCAAGGCGCACAGTCCTGTTCGTCGGGTGGTGTTTGCAGAGGAGGTTTCACCCTTTCTTTGGAGCAGTAACAAACTGTGTATTGGTTTGTCAGTGGTGGTTGTTTGGTCGGTAATTGACTGGTTTGTGCTTGATTGGTGGTTGGTTGGTTTGTTGTTGGTTGGTTGGTAGTTGGCTGGTTTGTACTTGATTGGTGGTTGGTTGGTGATTGGTTGGTGGGTGGGTAGTTGTTTGGTTGTTGGTTAAGGGTTGGTTGGTAGTTGGTTAATGGTTGGTTGGTAGTTAAATGGTGGTTGGTTGTTTGATTGGTAGTTGGTTAGTGGTTGGTTGGTTGTTTGGTGGTTAAGTGGTTGGTGGTTGGGTGGTTGGGTGGTTTGTTGGTTGACTAGCTGGCTGGTTTTTTTGAGTTAGGGTCTCCTATCATCCATTCCTGACCTAGAACTTGCTGACTGAGAGTTGATCCTCCTGCTTCCGCCTCGGAAGTTCTGGGACTACAGACAAGTGCTACCACCCCAGCTCGAGGGGCAGGGAGAGGAAGTAGGAGAGGGGTGCTTTACAAAAATTTAGGTTTTAAACATTTGACCAAATAACTAACTATGATCTAAACATTTGACCAAATAACTAACATGACCTAACTTCCTTCTGTCCCCACCCCCACCCACCACCACCACCAGACTGGTCGCTCTGCTTCTGGTCTTCCCAGTGTCAGTGTCAGGAGCTCCCACTGCTCCTCTTAGTCTGGGAAGTTCCATGCATTAAAGCTCGTCGCATTCTGACTGGCTCCAAGTGTTTACGGCCGCGGCCCTGTGACTTCTGAGCCTCTTCGAAGGGTCATGCGTGTTCATTCTCATTTTATTAATATGGAAGTCAAAGTAAAAGCCACTTTGTGGAAGTTGTACTTTAAGAGTGTTTCTGAGAGTAGTGGATGCTGTGTAAAGGGCCGCTGGTGATGGTTCTCATCGGCCAGCTGTTTCCCAACCTGTTGGATAAGCTTGACAGACTTTAGTCGTCCTAGGTTGCTAACCCAGACATGGAACATTTGCATTATAGTCCAGTGTGGGGAGAACCGGCAGAGCTGGGGCTCTCTTTCAAAAGCAGTGTTATAACGAAGATGTGTGTATCTGTGCAGCGTTGTTCCAGGCGCTTCTATTGTATCCCTTCCCGAGGCTTCATGTTTTTTAAAGGAAGAAGTTAAGCTAGATGCAAAAGACCTTCATTCTTCCTGTTGACTTTGTATCAGTTATTTTAAAGGCAGTAACCTCTGGGCAATTATCTATGAAACTGATGTCTTAATGAAATGCTCCGAGCAGTTGCTGCATGATGCTCAGAGAATCCTATCTTTTATTTAAATTCCCTCCGGACTCCTTTGAGATCTGCGGTGAGCTGGTCTTTTGCATAACAGAAAGTAAATTGAAGTAAATATGCCAACTGAATAAGCTAATCACTTAATTTACTAGGATGGCGAAACCATCCTTACTAGCTATAGCAGAGACAAACGTGTTTGCATACCAGAGGCTCTGAAAGCTACCTTAAGGATTCTTTTTGGAAAGGAAATTGATAACCTTTTCAGATATGTTTAGATGTTTCACATACATGCTGTGTGTTAAGTTAATATCATTTTTGACCCATTCCTTGGAAAATAGACTCTACCTTTTGTGTACTGCGTTTCTTTTACTTTCTGTGTAAAATTCAGATCATGTATCTGTGTCCATGAAGCATTAACTCTAATGGGAATGGATGTCTGCCCTGCTATGAGCAGCCCAAACATAGACAGCCTATACAGTTTTCAGAAATTTGGACAGCCAGCAGCACAATCCTGTGATTCCCAGCTAAAGGGAAACAAAAGGCTGTAGTCATGCTCTCTGGCTCCTGGCAGGAGGCAGCTTCTAGACTGAGCAGGAGGAGAAGGAACAGCCAGGTCCAGGTTGGCTGACTGAAATGAAGGAACAGACCAGGGTAGCTGAACAAGCCTTGGCCAGGCAGCTGGGATTATAGGACAAGGGTCCTGAGTGAGAGCTGTGAAGGGTGTCTAGCTGAAATGAAGAACAGACCAGGGTAGCCAAGCCAGGCTTGCTCAGCTGGGGTTGGGGACCCAGGGTCCTGAGGAAGGAACTACAATGAGCTCCAGAAGTCTGCACGGGTTCCTGTGAACCTGACTAAAGTCTGATGCACAAGAGTGCCTAGAAGAACGTTATAGAAATGTATTTTTACAGGAAATATGAAATGAATGGCCCTCAGTGTCCATATGAGGCCAGATATCATGGTCATAATGCAGGCCATCACCCACGTATGCAGAAACTCAGCAGAGATTTCTGGAAGGATCGCCTATGAAGCGGTCCCAAGATAAAGGATTCTCTATCTCTGTCCTGAAAGAGTTATTTTAAAGTTTTATAAGGATCAAATTATTAGATAAGTAATTTTGCTATACTTAAAAGACAGTGTTCAGCAATACAAAATTGAGGACATATAACCAGCGACCAAAATTAGCTAGACATGGAGCAGCGGGAAACCATCCCCCCTCAGGCTGCAGAGACCCAGCCAGGAGTGACAGAGATAAAGGGTAGCCAAGAGTGTTCACGTGGCCACTGTAACTGCAATCCTTTACATTCAGGAGTGAAACTCTCAAGAAAATCCAGTGAATTCCTGGAGATTTTTTATATCTGGAATTTAAAACCATCCAGAAGGCATTAGCAAGAAGATAGATGCTGTGGAAGAAAGGAGCTGTGGCCCTGAAATATAGCATGCAGACACCGCCGTATCATTGAACAAACAGGACTTTTAGGGAGAGGGGTGGAAGACAGAAAGAAGATTAAACAATGGTCAGATTCTTTCCAGATTTGGTGGATAATACGAATGCACAGATCTGAGACATTCAGCAATTTCTGAGTCGAATAATCATAAAGCAAAACAAAGCAAGTCATAATCAAACCATTGAAAACCATGCTAAGCAGGTGTGACAATCCCAGGAACGGGAATAATATGCCCGAACTTCTTATTTCATGCCAAACAAGACAATGCAGTTCTTAGTTCTTCAAAAAGTGTCAGGAGAGAAGAAAAATCCGTCAGCTAGATTTTCTCTTACATACTAAAAATACCTCTCCAAAATCAAGGTGCAGTGACTTTTTCAGACAATCAAGAGTGGAAAGAACTCGTCGCTGGTGCTTTTGTACAATGGCGGTGTTTAAGGGGGTCCTCTGGACACACAGGAAGTGATGGCTTAGGGTTTTGAATGTAATGTGATTGTTTTGTAAATTTATGTTATTTGTATGTATTATATATGTTTACATATAACATATATTATTATATACAATACATATAACAGTATATATTATATGTTATGTTAATATACGTTATATATAATATATAACATATATAATAATACATAATATATAATTATATGATTTGTAGTTTATAAAATTACTACTTAGCAGATCAATGTATTGTTGTTCAATATAGGCCCAAAGATTTCCCAGATACTGACTTTCAGGTGACTGAATCTGCCACAGAAAGATGCTGACTGTGCTACAAAAGGCATTCCACGCAGAGGCTGTTAAACAAGTAATCCTAGAAGCTGTATTGGTGGTAGCGGAAGACTAGGAACAGCCCACTGTCTGTTAGGCGGTGAGAAGGTAATGGCAGTGAGTCTGCGCATGGAAGTAGCACTTGGCAGGATGATGTCAAGACGAACCCATTACGGTGCATGTTAGCCCAAAACGTGTAAATTAAAAACACTGCCGAGTAACGCAAATGAATGAGCTTCTGTTGCACACAGCATGGGTGCGTCTCATAACCGCGCCAAAGAGTGACGCCCGGAATAAAGAGTTACGAGTCACACAGCTACCGTGATATACTACAGGTCGCATATAGTAGGCTCCAGAAGGCAGCCACAGTACCTCGGGTTTGCAGGGTAGGGTTGCAGGGGTGGGGTTGCAGGGTAGGGTTGCAGGGGTGGGGTTGCAGGGTAGGGTTGCAGGGGTGGGGTTGCAGGGTAGGGTTGCAGGGGTGGGGTTGCAGGGTAGGGTTGCAGGGGTGGGTTTGCAGGGGTAGGGTTGCAGGGTGGGGTTGCAGGGGTAGGGTTGCAGGGGTGGGGTTGCAGGGTAGGGTTGCAGGGGTGGGGTTGCAGGGGTAGGGTTGCAGGGGTGGGGTTGCAGGGTAGGGTTGCAGGGGTGGGGTTGCAGGGTAGGGTTGCAGGGGTGGGGTTGCAGGGTAGGGTTGCAGGGGTGGGGTTGCAGGGTAGGGTTGCAGGGGTGGGTTTGCAGGGGTAGGGTTGCAGGGGTGGGGTTGCAGGGGTAGGGTTGCAGGGGTGGGGTTGCAGGGTAGGGTTGCAGGGGTGGGGTTGCAGGGGTAGGGTTGCAGGGGTGGGGTTGCAGGGTAGGGTTGCAGGGGTGGGGTTGCAGGGGTGGGTTTGCAGGGGTAGGGTTGCAGGGTGGGGTTGCAGGGGTAGGGTTGCAGGGTGGGGTTGCAGGGTGGGGTTGCAGGGGTAGGGTTGCAGGGTGGGGTTGCAGGGTGGGGTTGCAGGGGTAGGGTTGCAGGGTGGGGTTGCAGGGTGGGGTTGCAGGGGTGGCGTTGCAGGGGTAGGGTTGCAGGGGTAGGGTTGCAGGGGTGGGCCTGAGGGAATCTGAAGGAACAATGATGACATTCTGTATCTTGAGACATCTCAAAACTCACCAAATGCCCATTGAAAATAAAAATCGTAGCCGAGCGGTGGTGGCGCACGCCTTTAATCCCAGCACTTGGGAGGCAGAGGCAGGCGATCTCTGTGAGTTCGAGGCCAGCCTGGCCTACAGAGTGAGATCCAGGACAGCTAGGGTTACAACAGAGAAACCCTGTCTTGAAAAACCAAAACCAAACAACAACAAAAAAAGAATTGTTGGGAGTTTGTTGTTAAGACAGACAAGAACCTCGGGTGTAACAACTCTGTAGACTTCGGGGCTTTTGGAATCTCCAGAATAGTTTCTCCTAATCTAATTAGAACTACAGAACGTGGCTTTTGATTCTCGGGAAGGAAGCTCACCACTTGCTGAGCCAGTGTGCTGCATCCTTGAGTGGTGTGTTCGGTTTCTTCCTTACAGCATCTCTAAGAGTTAGGGGCCCACTCTGCTATGGGGGAAATGTGAAGCCCAGAGAAGTTAGATCACCCCAAAGACGCCAAGCCAAGATTCGATCCCAAGTCTTACTCCAAAGCCTAGTTTTTTCCCTGGTGCTGGCATCCTCTTGACATGTTCAGCTGCTACTGTGAGGTTTGGGGCTGAAAACTTTGCTTCAAAAATAAAATAGAAAGTTATTCTTAGTAAAAAGAAGCCGTTTACTAAGGCTCTGTGCATCAAAACTGCCAAAGAAAGAAAAACGGAAATAGGAGTGCTGTCCGCACTGAGCGGGGAGTCCGCGTTGGCGGCCTTCGGTGCTCCTCTTCACGCGGTTCTGATGTACCCACTGAGCTTCCGTCTCTGTCTGATCTCAGGACGACATCCGCACCACACGAAGGGGCTGCTTTGTGTTTTATGACGTTACACATCCAAGTGGTGTAATTGAATGCTCAGACATATCATCCTTTGAGCATTAATGTACTGGCGTCAGAGCCTCAGTCATTGGTGGACTTTGGGAAAATGTCATTCTCTAGAAGTTTCTGAGAACTCCGTTCCCAAGACTGACATACTTCCTACAGGCTGTCAATCATCTCCACCTTCGGTTCCTTAACAGAACCTTGCCAGACAGGACAGGGACTTGATTCAGCCAAACCGAGAGCTCCCTGCGCCGTATTCCACAAAAGCCTCTCCTCGGCTTGGAAGATAGCTCCTGGGCATTCTTCCATGTCTGAAAAAATAAAGCCCCCTGATCTGCTCGATGTCGCACTAGGCTGTCCCCAGACCGGCACCGAAATTCTTATTCTGAAACCTTTAATTCACGCTGATGGTGGCCCCAGCAGGGCAGGGTTTCGACTTACACTAAAGTCTAATTGTCAACGTCTGTGAATCTTTTCGCTCAGATGTGACGGTGGTCTACCAAAATGGGTTGCCCGTGATATCTGTGAGGCTACCGTCTCGGCGTGAACGCTGCCAGTTCACACTCAAGCCCATCTCCGATTCCGTCGGTGTGTTTCTACGGCAGCTGCAGGAGGAGGACCGGGGGATCGACAGGGTTGCAATCTACTCTCCAGGTATGGTCGCCTCCGATTTCGGTCCTCACGCCCTCCTCACGTCCCGCCCCCGACAGCCCCGCCCCCGGCAGCCACGCCCCCGGCAGCCACGCCCCCGGCAGCCCCGCCCCCGGCAGCCACGCCCCCGGCAGCCCCGCCCCCGGCAGCCCCAGGCAGGAGAGTACTGTGCTGTCAACTGTAGGAAACGGGCCGTTTTTTGCTTTGCAAGTGTGGGAGGCGAAGCCCTCTCCATCCCAGCAGGTCCTCAGGGTACAACCGCTCAGTGTCAGCAGATGTGTGCCCGCGGGAGTCACGTTCAGCAGCAGCCGGCATCGAACACATCACCAGGAGAGTAGACAATCGCGTTTCATGCTATTGGTCCCCTTACCATGACCGAAGGTGCACAATGTGTTTTTCCTGTAGCCGAGCCCTCAAATGTTTACCAAAATAGAGTCTGTGGTTTGACAATATACAATAAGGTACCAAAAACTCTCCTTTGATGTAACATCTGGTTTTTTTTTTTAAGTGCAAAGATAATTGCCTTCACTTTGACTCAGAGAATCTTTCAAACCTACAGGAAGGTTGAGAGACTGGTAACTGCCCAATCTCCTTCGCCCGGCGTCACCAGCTCCACCTGCCAACCTCCGTCCTTTAAACGGAGTTAACCTCTGTGCTTTAAACACTCCAAATGCATCTAGGAATGATGGCGGTCCCGTTGGGCACACTTGGCCACCCACACATCCTTCCCTACTGAATTAATGAGCAACTTCTCAGTGGCTGGGCCGCCAGTGCCATAGGGTGAAAGGTAAAGGCCCACACAGCTCTGCAGGAGCCTGCAGGGTCCAGGCCTGGAGGTCTGTGACTAGCGGTTACCTTACCCGTTCCCACTGCAGCAGGAGGACCCTTGTTAACTTGTCAGACTGGGCCTAAACACGGTACAAGCTGATCTGCTTCACGTAGGCCTGGGGTGCCAGGCAGAAGCTAACTGAAGAAGAGATGAGAGCGTTTACAGCTACCGGACGTTTGGAGCTGCTGCTGCTGTTGCTTTCTGACCATTCCTAAATAATTATGGACCTGCTTCCTTTTTGAAATGTTCGCAGATGGCGTTCGAGTTGCTGCCTCCACGGGAATAGACCTCCTCCTCCTCAGTGACTTTAAGCTGGTCATTAATGACGTAACATACCATGTACAGCCACCAAAGAGAGGTACGAGCAACCTTAGTGAGGTTTTTTAAGTGTGGGGGGGTCTTTAGAAGGAACTGGGTTTCTCCGTGAGTACAGTCGTCCCCCTCTGTGCACAGAGAAACTGCTCCCACTCAGGGCTCAGGGGCGCCTGCGCCTGGCTGTGCCGGGAGCTCTTGAGTTCCACCTGGACCCGGGAGGCCATTGTCATTCCATTCCGCTTAGCTGGATGTCCCTACCATCAGCTCTTCCTGGTGTGCGCGTGTGTGCGCGTGTGTGTGTGTGTGTGTGTGTGTGTGTGTGTGTGTGTGCACCATAGCACACTTGTGGAATTCAAAGGACAACTTTTGGGAATCGGTTCTTTCCCTCCAATGGCACTCAGGTCCTTGGGCTTGGCAGCGGCACCTGTACCCCGAGCCGACTCTCCAGCCCTTCATTTTCCTTGCAGAAGGATTTCTTTCGGCTTACAGTTCAAAGGAATACAGTCCCAGTGGCAAGGACGTAGACCTTAAACTGAGGTGAAGGAAGTCTTCCGGTGTTTGAATAAAGGATTTCTCTGCTCTGTTAAATGCTGTACTAGGTGTTAGTCATTTTGTTCCTTTGATGGTTTAAGTTGAGCAGTCTAAAGTCAGTTACTGTGCAGATGTTCCTTGGCTTCAGTGGGCTTAGTAAGTCCGATGGAGTTGTAATATACACACCGTATTTGATACACCTGACTTACCAAAGATTATGTCTTAGTTTAGTTTATCCTAAGTGTATCCAGAACACCAAATATGATTGAACAAAAGCATCTCACAAAAAGCCTGCTTTATTGTAAAATGCTGATAATCTTGTGTATAATACACGGCAGGGTATTTTTTAGACACAACTGGATGAACATATGTAAACCCAACATCAAAAAAATAAATAAATAGCCCACTGGTAGCACTACAGCGTAGGATAGGTTACTGGTTGATTATCTCTGTGAGCATGTGGCTGAGTGAAAGCAGCAGTCGGCAGCCCGCCAGACATCGCTAACGTGGAAAGAGGTCAGCTCTCAAAATGAGAATCATGGTTTCTGCTGAACGCGTAGTGAGAATCACCAAAAAAAAAAAAAAAAAAGTCAGAATGACTGAGCTCCAGTCTCTTCTGTAATCCTTAGGAATGCGGACACACACCTATTTACTTACTTTTGTGGGGAAAAAATGAGGTATTCAACTTGGTACATTTTAAGAGGGCACCAAAATACTCAGTGGTCAAGACAATATTTAATGGTCTTGTCTTTATACACACTGGTATGTAGAAAGCATTCTTCAGTAGTCATTCAGTATTACTGGTTTTTCTTTTCGTCCCAGGTTCCAGCATAGCTCTGCCCAGGCTGGGTGTTCAGTAGCCCTCTGAAGTCACGTGTGTCTTGTGTCCTTTGGGTGTCATTTTTCTCTCTTTGCCATTTACCATTAGTGCCCCTCCCACAATCTCTATGGCCTGCACTAGCCTCCTGGGACATCTCTTTCTAATCCTGCTCATAAGAATTAGATCTAATCTGGGCGGTGGTGGTGCACGCCTTTAATACCAGCGCTCGGGAGGCAGAGGCAGGCGGATCTCTGTGAGTTCAAGGCCAGCCTGGTCTACAGAGTGAGTTCCAAGACATCCAGGGCTAAAGAGATACACTGTTTCAGAGGAAGAAAAAGGAAGAGAGGGTAGGAGGAGGAAGAAAAGGAGAGGAGGGGGAAGGAGGAGGGGGGAGGAGGATGAAGAGGAGAAGGAAGAAGAAGAGGAAGAAGAATTGGATCTAGTCGGCTGAAGGGTGGCTCAGTTGTTCAGAGCACTTGCTGCTTTTCTGGGGGACCCACGTTTGGTTCCCTGTGCCCACATCAGGCAGCTCGAAGCTGCAAACGACTCCAGTTCCAGGGAATCCAACACCCTGTGGCCTCCATGCACAGCACACGGGCATTCATATGAATTTGAATGAATGACCTTGAAAAGGAATTGGATCTACCATAGAGACAGCTTGGACTGGAAGCCCAGGTTTAAACACCCCCATAGACTAGCACACATTTGGCCTTCCCAGTTCACCCTTGCCCCTCCAACACGATGCCCTCCCACCCCACCCCACCCCGCTCCACCCTCACCCCCCCCTCCTTTGCTCCACTGTTAGCTCTCTCTGTCGACTTTCCCCTGCCCAAGATGCCTTTCTCCCAGTCCTTCCTCCCGCCCATTTGCTCATGTGGAAACCATCCTGTCAGCTCAGCTATGACGCCGTAAAGGGTCCTGCTCGCTCTTTCTCTGGCTGCAAACAAGTTGGAGCTGATTCACCTCTGAATTCTGCTCGTTCTTCTCCGAGAGGCAAGCACCAGGACTCACGCTCATTCTGTGCTGAGGGGTTTAAATAACTCCCACGAGGAGCATTTTGATTGCTCACAGGCCCCGATTCTCTTGTCTAGCAACAGAGAGTGAACGAATGAATGAACTCTGACGCTCAGGAAAGATGCGAGCGGTGGTAAGCTAAGAGCCTTTCATTTGAAGTTACGACTACTCCCGTGACTTCTCCGTGTGTTTCAAACAGAAAAAGAAAATGCTTTTGTCATTTAGGTAAAGCTGTTCTACGCAGGTAGAAACTGATCCCAGGAGGGATTATATTTGATTCGTGGGTGATTTTTTTTTTTCTTTGTCTTAAAACTGTAAGGTATCTGCCCAGCTTCTGTAGAAGGAGATTGGGATATGAAGTTTTCAGGGATCAAAAGTCTGAAATTTATAACTGTAACCCAGAGGGAATTTGAAAAACTCCGTGATATGCTTAAAGGATTTGGTTTTTTTTCTTTTCAGTCTCTCTACAGAGTCCAGCCGGCCTCCGATCACCTGTCTGCTGCGTCTCCCTCCCCAGTGTGTGGAGTGCGGGTGCGCACCGTCGTGTCTGGCTTCATACGTAGTTTTAAAGAATTGTGTGCGCAGCTTTCGTGTTGTGGCTTGCGAGAACTGGAAATGCTCTGAATGTTGTATAAACCGTGATTTCTCACACACCAGGCTCCATGGACAGAGGACTCACACACACAGCGTCTGGTACGGCCCCACGCCATGTTTACAAGGAATATAGCAGGCTGTGGGTGCTGACAGCTGTGTGCCTAAGCCAGGGTGGAACAGGAGACACGTCATACCAGGACGGCCCATTGCCTGCTCTAGCGTTTCTTTTTAGTGGCCGTGGCCATTTGTCATTTACGTCTCAAACAGAAGCAGGAAATAGAAAGGAGCACAGAAGCCCAAGAAGCAACTAATCTCCTTTCTCTTATTCTTGGAAAGGAAAACGGTGCACCCCGTGTCCCCAGACGATGCTGCTTCCCCTGCTAAGAAGAATCATTTCAATTGGCGCCACTGACGCCGGATCCCCACTTAGCCAACCACAGGAAGTTAGGGACCTTGTTTCATCTGAATGACTTGTGGAACGAGGTTGAAAGAGCAAACTGACCAGTGATAACGGCTGCCTTATTAGAGAGAGCCAAAACCTTCTCAGAATACACTCGTGGATGGCAAGAATTTCCGTGGCTCATTGTATTAGCGGGTCTCTCTGCTGTTACTCGTATTCTGGGACCAATGGTGTATATATTGTTTTTCCGCGTGTGTGAAACATACGCGATGCAACCCAATTAGCGAGTTTTCCATCTTCCTACGGCTTCGTTTGGAGCGACTGCTCAGGGCCAAGGGCGGGGTTATTACCGTCACCTGCGCCTTGACAGCACCTTAGAGCTGTGTTCTTCTCAGAGCAGCCTGACAAAGGGTAAACTCTGAATCCACGAGGGCTCGACCAGCGCGTAATCCAACAGATAATGTCCCGTTCAGCCAGGTCTAGGACGGCACATCTCTGTAGAGGAACACTTGGAAGAAGTTGTTATTTTGGTTTCTTTAAAAACGCAAAATGGCGCTTGGATTAGGTTTGCGTTCCCACCCCAGCTGTGGTGTAGCTGTTTACGAGTTGGGTTTGGAATGCTCGGTGCAGGTGGCTATGATTTGGTTGGGTACAGTCGTTCTGGCACCTGTAGCTTGTTTTTGAGATTGTGCGCCGCATGGGTTGATGGGAACTTTTGGCTTAGGGCGTAAAAGGTCTGAAGCCCGAGAGTCGGGGTGGGCGTCGGTTGGTGGTTTGTTGGTTGGGTTGCTGTAGTAAGTTAGTGAGATAATTCCTAAAGGAACAAAGGTTGGAGAGATTCGAGCTTAGGGCATGGGAAATATATCTAATTTTTAGTTGTCGATTGAAGATAAATAATTAGAAATAAACAGGGACGTGTGGCCAGTGGCTCTGCTTCGGACTGGCCTTTCCAGAAGGCTGCATCTGGTTCTGGGCCTGAACTTGCTGTTAATCAACAAACACCACAGAGGAGAGAGAGCACGGTGTGCGGGGGAGGGTGGTGCAGCGGTCACGGCAGACACCTCTGCATCTGCCTCCCTCCCTCCCTCCGTATCCCAGCATCCTTCAGAGCGTGGTGCTGTCTGTCTCACTTCCTCCTCCTAGAAATCTCAGCTAGATTTCTCTTTGTTTAGTCCTGACTCAGAACCACACAGAGAAAGGTATTCTGGGAAACACAATTTCACACACTGACCGGGTGTGAAAGTCTAACTAAACCGATTCTCTCGCCTAGTAGGAGACTCTGGTGAGCTTACCGTGCCAGACCACAGGGCCTGCCCCCTCCTTCCCCGCAGCTGGCCTGCCGTGTTAGCGTGGAGGAGTCCCACCCGCCACCTCGGCGTTCATGACTTACTGTCTGTTGGTCCTTTGCAGAGTTGACATGCAGCACTGACTGTATGTCCCAAAAGATGGGTATGCATGTATGTCAGGAAAATCCATAGAACTGTATGACAGGCGATGTGGATCAAAGGTTAAATTTTTTTTAAAAATTAAATATGTTTAAAAAATAAGTTAGAAACATTTCTACACCCATGGAATGAGAAAGAACTTTCCACCTACGCCGCCAGACCAGGCAGTACGCATGCCTGGGTGAGCACAGGAGGGTTGATATAAAACATACGTTTCATAGGCATGGTGACGCTTGCCCGTGATTGCAGCTCAGGAGACAGAGGCGGGAGGCTCACGAGATGAACTCAGGGCCAGCCCCAGCTACGTAATGAGACACTGTCTCGTAATCAATTAACTGATCGGGTCTACACGGTAGGACCCATAACCTGAAGACTAGTTTCTAAACTGACACGTCTTGATGATTTTCTAATAGAAATTCCCTTCTTTGTGAAATAGATGCCAACCTCATTTCCAGTTCTAAGTTGGCCGTGCCTGTCCGTGCGGTTACTCCTAAGGAGTCCGCACTCCATCAGGAAATGAGCAGACTGTGTCCCGCTGCTTGCTCCTTCCCTTTCTTTCCTAGACGTCTAAAGGAAGGCAGCGTAACCATGTCACTAAATGGAAAGGGAAAGTGCCCGGGAGCCGGTGCGCCGGCTCAGCAGGTAAACTGTCTGCCGCCAAGCCCGGTGACCTCAGTCTGATGCCCCAATCCACACAGTGGGAGAAGAGAACTGGCTCTCACAGCTTGTCCTCTGACCCCCCAAAATATGCCTTGTTGCCTCCACCCATATACACTAAGTGAAAACGTAATTTTTGAAACATTTCTAAGGGAAGGGTAGTGCATGCCTTTTATCCCAGCACTCAAAAAGGGCAGGCTGATCTCTGTGAGTTCAAGTCCAGTCTGCTCTTCACAGCAAGTGGTAGGCCAGCTAGGACTATGAAGGTAGAGCCTGTCTCGAAGATCAAAGGGTCCAGACAAGGAAACACCACCCCCGGCCAGGCCTTGCCCTCTGCAGCCAGCACTGGGACTTTGTAAATACCATCTCTAGACCTCCTTAGGGAGAGGAGCCACCTCTCACCGGCCGACCGCCCCACCCACTCTGTACTGGCTAGATCAGAACCTGGTCCTAACCTGTTTCTTAATCTCATCTCTCTGGAACAATCAGTCCTCTTTGATGAATTGTGGACAGTTTATAAATCTGTCTTACTCGTGCTGACTCTCAAGGACAGCACGTGTCTTAGTTACTTTCCTATTGCTGGGATAAGACGCCACGGCAGCTGACAGAATGGTTTATTTGGGTTTGTGGTTCCAGAGGAGAGAGTCCATATCACCATCGTATCAGGGAGCATGGCGGCAGGCAGGCAGGCATGGTGTTGGAGCAGCAGCTGAGACTCACACCTTGGTCCAAAATCAGGAGGCACGCTGCAGATGGCTAGAGGCTTTTGAAACCTCAAAGCCCAGCCTTCGTGACACACCTCCTCCAGCAAGGCCACACCTCCTAATCCTTCCCAAACAGCTCCACCAACTGGGACCAAGTATGCAAACCTGAGCCTGTGGGGGCCGTTCTCATTCAAACCACCGCAGCGTGGGATACACTTTGGGAGAGGATTTGGTTAACCACGGATAATTTATACAACTTCAGGATGTATCTTTTCAAAGGAGAACTGAGTTAGTTGCAGGGGGAGCATCAGGATGGTCACAGCAGACACATTTTACCCCAGCTCCTGGCCTGGGAGTTGAGCTCTGGGTTCCAGCAAGTCACGCCAATGTTCCGGACAGTTTGCGGTAGAGACGCCTTCCAGAATGCAGTGTCCGTGTACGGCAAAGCCGCGTGACGGTGTGAGCTGGAGCTTCAAGGAGGACCCCGTTGTCACGGATGAGTTCTAGAACTCACAGCGTTCTTGCTCCTTATGTATTGACTGAAGCTGTCTAAGGTTCCGTCTGTGTTGGGCGTGTTCCCTCATCAATTTCCCACATTTCTTTATGTAGGTTTGCATGTGTGCGTACTTTGAGTGTGTATGGGCGTGCATACTTGCGTACATGTGGAGGTCAGAGGAGTCCTCTCCTTCCGCCGTGTCGTTCCCCGGGGTTTAACTCTGGTCATCGGGCCTGGCACCCACGGAGCCGCCGCCTGGCTGAGCGGCTCGGTTGTTTTAAAACGAACCTCTCTCTTTCAGACCTCTTAAGCCATGAAAACGCAGCAACCCTGAACGACGTGAAGACACTGGTCCAGCAGCTCTACACCACGCTCTGCATCGAGCAGCATCAGCTCAGCAAGGAGAGGGAGCTCGTGGAGAGGTTAGAGGACCTCAAGCAGCAACTGGCGCCCCTGGAGAAGGTGAGAATCCAGCTCGGACCGCCCCCTGGATTCCTCTGTCTCCTCCCTCCCCCAGGACACATTGGCTTCTGTGTCTCACTTTGATACAGTGGAGTCCACTCATTCAAATAGGTCCATTAGCTGATTGGTCTGAAGCACTAGAAAAAGCTTCAGTCGGAGCCAAAGAAGGGAATTGTCTGGAGCCTTGGTAATGGGCCAACAGCCCCGAGGTCCATTTGTACTGCCTCTCACCAGACTTACCATCGCTAATAGCAAGACTAGAGGAACTGCTGCCTGGGAGAGCTTCTGAACGTAGCGGATGCCAGGTTAGGAATGGATACTGATTGGAACACGGCTGTGTGAACTTAATTTACTATAGAAAAAAAATACACATGCTGTGGAAAATCCTAAAATCAGCATGTGGTTCTGTTTTTTACTGCATTTATTTATGGGGGGGTAGCACGCATGTGGAGAGCAGAGCACAACCTGCGGCAGTGGGTTTTCTCCGTCTACAGTGTGGGTCCCGGGGACTGAACTGGGGTCATCAGCCTTGGTGGCAAGGACCTTTACCCGCTGAGCTGTTTCACTGGCCGCCGGCACCCCAGTTTTAATGCGTTATTCACATACCTGTGCACATTTATACTTACACACACGGAACAGTCGGAAGGCATGCAATGTCCCAAGGCAGTTGGGAGCCTATGGTCTTTAGAATGTTTTGTAGTGAGCGTGTTAGCCTGCTCTCCATGCTGCTGCAGATGCAGCCACTGCTCACAGAGATGCGTTCTGAGAAATGCCTCTGAAAGATGTCAGTGAGACCCTCAGAGTGTATCAAATGGACCTAGATGGTACAGGTCTTCACTCAGCATGACCTCTTGGTACAGTCGGGGATGTGGTAACCCTACATGTGTGGGGCTTGTGAAAGAGCGTCTAAAATAACAGAAAGTACAGCTTGGAAAGCACATTCACCAGTAGCTCTCCCTTGCCTTCACGAACCACAGCTCACACAAACACAAACACAGGGCCCGAACACTGTCCTGTGGGTGCACCTCGTCCCTCGCGGACCAAAACGCTGTGTGACATGCGACCATGTTTTCATTTGAAGGAGCTGGATAATCGGGATTGAGGAGAGGAATAATCTTTTCAGTGTAGTGCCTCCGCTCTCCTGAGCACAACTGTTACCGCGTCATCTACCGTAAGGCGCCATTGCCGGTATCCCCTGTTCAGCCTCCAGGACTGCTCCATAAGAAATCTCACGGGATTCTGCAGGCCTCGTCCTGAACAGGGCCACTCAGAACCCATCTGGGCGGACTCACTCGTTCAGTTGAGTCCAGTCCACCAACTGGGGTAGCATTTGAACTAAAACTGCTGATAGACAGCCCCTGGCACAGCAGTGAGAAGACACTGAAGCATTTGTTCTCTCTTTTCCAAAGAGAGCGAGCTGCAGAAACTCACTCTACCGCCCACCCACTTCTAGGGCAAGGCTCTTTCATGAAACACACAGAAAACCGTCCTCCCTGTAGGCGCTCTGTCCCGTGAGAACCGCCACTGCCGTTCAGGAGGCGGTCCTCGGGCTGGCACGGACCCCGGCTCGGCCAAGCCCCTGCCCTGCAGTGGGCACAGAGCAGCGTACGGAGTGGCAGGTTGTTCCCAGAGAGCGCCCTAAGCTTGTCCGTGTGTGCCCCGACAGGTACGAATTGAAATCAGCAGGAAAGCTGAGAAGAGGACCACGCTGGTGCTGTGGGGCGGGCTCGCCTACATGGCCACACAGTTCGGCATCTTGGCCCGGCTCACCTGGTGGGAGTACTCCTGGGACATCATGGAGCCGGTCACCTACTTCATCACGTATGGGAGCGCCATGGCCATGTACGCGTATTTCGTAATGACGCGGCAGGTGAGGACCGCTCCTCAAAGTCTCCTCTTACAGGCCGGGCGTGGAGTCCTCAAGGCCAGCGTCTCAGCTGCCTGTCGGCGCCGCTGTGGGTGCTAACGGTGGGGAGAGGCAAGGGTGTCACAGCCCTGGCTGCTGTGAACCACGCGCATCCGTGAACCACGCGCATCCGTGAACCACGCGCCTGGACGTCTTCGCGATTGAGACTGTGAAAGACAAGTAAACAGAAGTGTGCCAGCATAGGGGTGTGGTCACCTTTCTTGCTTGATTTTTATTTATTTATTTGTAATATTACTTGTACAGTGCTAAAACTCGAACTCAGCACCTCATACAGATAGACCGGGGCTCTCCCGCTGAGCTATGTCCCAAGCCCTGTTGGCTTGCTGTTCTGTGTTTTTGTGTAATTATTTTAACAGTTGGGTGGCGAGTGTTATACACTTTTTATTGAGTTTTCAGAATGAAGAAATTCCTTATAATTAATAACTAAACTCTAAAGTTCAAGGATTTTTTTTTTTTAACCTCATAAAAGTGAGGTGAACCGTGGGTACGGTCACTTTGCCCTCAGTCTGTTCTTTATCAACCAAAGCCAGCTTGGTGAATACTAGCATTGGAACCAGTTTTTGTGAACAGCGTTAGTTGAAGTGTCTTCTGTTTGAGAAGGGTGACGGATTGGCGGCTTTTTTTTTTTTTTTTTCATTTTTTTTCTGAGACAAAGTTTCTCTGTCGTAACCCTGGCTGTCCTGGAACTCACTCTGTAGACCAGGCTGGCCTCGAACTCACAGAGATCCGACTGCCTCTGCCTCCCGAGTGCTGGGATTAAAGGTGTGTACCACCACCGCCTGGCAGGAATCTTTATATAGTAATAAATAAAATAAGTCTTGAAATAGTAGAATCCAGTGAATCCAGCTTAGTGGTAGAATAGGCAGCATGCGCTGTGACTCGGGCTACAGTTTAATACCACGTAGCAATGGGAAATGACTCCGGCTTCAAAAGAGCAGCCAAGCCTGGCACGGTGGCACATGTCTGATCCCAGCCGCTTCGGAGGAAGAGGCAGGAGGATGTTTGAGCCCAGGGTCCCGGCCAGCAGGGAAGCACGAGAGCCTGGTCTGAAAACACGAAGGCAAACAAATGTTCAAGAAGTAACTGAACGCGCAGCAGCGCGCTGTTCTGTCTTTGTGAATGTGTGTAATGTTGGGTCTAATCAACAGCGAACAATTAACCAACAGATAATAAATGTTTTTAGAGTACTACTAGAGAGGACCAATGGGCTAATCGTCCCTTTGTTTTGTAGGAATATGTTTATCCAGAAGCCAGAGACAGACAGTACTTATTATTTTTCCATAAAGGAGCCAAAAAGTCGCGTTTCGATCTAGAGAGATACAACCAGCTCAAGGATGCAATTGCTCAGGTGAGTTCTGTGAGACTGCAACGAGCCGAGCTCCATCTCGAGCACCTTTGTTAGCCGTAAACACAGTCCTTCAAGTGGACCGCCTGAAGGGGGGTCCAGCCACTGTTTCCTGTGTGACTGTAGTTAATAAAAACCTTAGAAACAGGCACTTACCCAGAAGGGTTGTTTTTCTTTTTTCTTGTGTGTGTGTTGGGGGCTCATGTCAGAGGAGATTTTTCTGTTTGTTTTAAGGCAGTCCTCGAACTCACTGTATAGAGGTTGAGGATGACCTTGAACTCCTGATCCTCCTGCCTCCATCTTCTGAGTGCTAGGGCTGATTAGACTTCAGGTTTGTGAGACGCTGCTGTGGAGATTGTTGTTTGTGAAGAGACGGGTCTGGGTGTGCGCCTCAGGCTGGCCTCCGACCTCAGACTCCCCGGTACCAGTACCGGAGCAGCACCAGCGAGCCGCCACGCCCCTTCCCGCTTCCGTACTGAAGCGGTGAAAGGTGCTGAGCCCCAACCGTCCTGCTGACGCTGAAATTTTTAGAGCTACATTTTTCTTTTTTCGTGTTTAATTCTTCAGGATTGCCTGTTTTTCAGCCAGAGTCACCTGGGTTCTTTTTTCGTTGTTGTTGCTGTTGTTTTCCTTTTAATCTTCGCAACACTTGATCCAAAGACTTCCCAACCAAGTTGGATGGAAGCAACATCACAAAAGTAAACCCAGTGAAGCAGAGACTGGGAGGCCTCGCCAGGCCAGCCAGCCATCATCCTCGAAGACGCCTTTTAAAGGCACGCGTGTTTTCCGCAGAAGCTGTACTCTTTCAAATTCCGGCACTCCTTGATTTTGGTGAATAAACCCTTGTTCGTTTTCTCCGTGGTCTTGTGACTTCAGAGGTTTTCAGCAGTCCCCAGAAGGTCTTCTGCCCTCTGTAGTGCTCGGCTGCCCTTCTCTGGGTGTGTGTGTGTGAGTGTGTGTGGAGGTGTGTGTGTGTGGAGGTGTGTGTGTGTGTGTGTGTGTGTGAGTGTGTGTGTGTGTCTGTGTGTGTGGAGGTGTGTGTGTGAGTGTGGAGGTGTGTGTGTGGTGTGAGTGTGTGTGTGTATGTGGAGGTGTGTGTGTATTGTGCATGTGTGTGTGTGTATGTGTGTGTGTGTGTGTGTATGTGTGTGTGTGGAGGTGTGTGTGTGTGAGTGTGTGTGTGTAGGTGTGTGTGTGAGTGTGTGTGGAGGTGTGTGTGTGTGAGTGTGTGTGTGTGTGTCTGTGTGTGTGTGTGTGTCTGTGTGGAGGTGTGTCTGTGTGTGTGAGTGTGTGTGTGTGTGTGTGTGTGGAGTGTGTGTGTGTGAGTGTGGAGGTGTGTGTGTGTGAGTGTGTGTGTGTGTCTGTGTGTGTGGAGGTGTGTGTGTGTGTGGAGGTGTGTGTGTATTGTGCATGTGTGTGTGATGTGTGTGTGTGTAGGTGTGTGTAGGTGTGTGTGTGTGAGTGTGTGTGTGTGTGTGTGGAGGTGTGTGTGTGTGTGGAGGTGTGTGTGTGGAGGTGTGTGTGTGTGTGGAGGTGTATATGTGTGTGTATCTGTGTGTAGAGGTGTGTGAGTGTGTGTGCGTGTGTCCACGGTGGTGTACCCCTTTAATCCCAGAACTCAGGAGGCGGAGGCAGGTGGATCTCTGAGTTCGAGGCCAGCCTGGCCTACACAGTGAGTTCCGGGACACACCTGGGCCTACATAGAAAGATCCTATCTGGGAAAGAAAAAAAATCAACAAAATTTCACTGACTGAGTAAAATTCTTAAACAGATCCTGAGGAAATGAAGTCTTAAATGCCGACGGTTAAAACTTTGGTTCCTCGTAAAGGTTATGGAGGAATGCTATCACATATGTCTGTGATGGCCCCTGCATTCTTAGGCTGAGGTCCTTCACTGCCCGGGCATTTCTGCTTTTCTGGGAGGCCATGTGGACAGCTCTGCCTTGGGCTAGAGACGTTTGTCTTCTGGTTTTCAGAGTCCCTGACAGGGTGTCTTTTGTCTGGAGCTGAGCTGCTCCTCGGAAGGCCGTAATGTTGCTGGAATCTCCTAGCCACCCTCCCTCACCCTTTGTTTCTATTTTAGGCAGAAATGGACCTTAAGAGACTGAGAGACCCATTACAAGTACATCTGCCCCTCCGGCAAATCGGCGAAAAGGATTGATCCAAGAAGAATGTGAATCCCGGCGGGGAGAGCACCTGTTTATAGCTCATGCCTTTTTAATTAAAGCATCGCAGGTGGAAGCTGGGGGCCGCGTGGGGGTAGAGGGTTTTTACCTTTAATTATAAAACAAAACACAAAAAAGGACCTGAGGGAAGAAAGGATGTTGAGACCTGAGGACCGGGCATCATGGGATACAGTGCAAAGGGCTTAGCGAACCTCGTCTTAAACGTCTCCGTTCCAAACAAGGACGCAGTTACGCGGAGAGTCTGAGGCCAAGGTGATGCTGGTGGGGTGCCTGTTTCCTGCATCTTTGCAGCGTCTGCAAAATATTGACACACCAGCACCCCACTCCACTCTAGTTCTGTCCTGTTTTTAATTTAAAGTTTCTTATTTTTTGACATAGGAATAAATAACTATATAAGAAAAGCAAATCATGACGGTGCATGGCTGGCAGAGTCTGAGCCCGTGCGGTTCGCCGTCACTCAAAGCGGAACCCAGCCTCTGCGAAGTTCCCGGGAATCTCTCCCTCCTGGATCCCTTTTCTGACCACCTACCTGCTAATTAGTTGGTTACACTACTTTTATCCAAATAATCATTGGAATCAATTTACGATTGTTTGATGATTGACACTTGGGTTAGCTCTCAGTGAGTTCTCATGTCTGTGTCTCCGGGCTCTGAATCCGTGTCTAGAAATCACTGGCAACACTGCATGGGGTTTTTGTTGTATTTTCTTTTATCTTTTACTGATTAGTCTCCGGGGGAGGAAAAGATTCCCTCCTCTGTATACCAACCCCACCGAGAATCTCCACTCCCTCCACCTCACAGAGCAGAGGGCCAGTGTCCCGTCTGTCTTACCAAACGGGGAGGAAGCAAGGTTTACAAATCAGCTGAAAATCTCGGCTCTGCAGCTGCGTCGGAACCAGGCTAATCTTGGTTAAGCTAAGACACGCTTCCTCTACCACTCCAGCCGCTGTAAACCCAGGGTGGGTCTCAAGGGTGCGAGCCTTTCTACAGGAATACCTTTCTATGGCTTCCTTTAGCCCACCTTCCCCGCCCCGTTTCTTGTCTTACATTGAGAGACATGACTCAGTCTTACACCCTGTCAGAATGGTTTCTACCGTATTTCCAGGTGGCGCCCGCAGAAGAGTCAAGGGACTCCGTCCACTGTCCTGTTTGTAACTGTCCCCGGGGCAGGACGGCAAGAGAGACTTGCATTAAGACTGGCTGGCTTTTTCCTTTGTGTTTCCATCCCTCCTCGTGGGGCAAGGGGTTTCTTTTTTCCTCCTCCTTTGGGATCATTGTATGTGAAAGAAAACCTTGAAATGACAAACCCAGACTCCAGGTGCCTTGCTGAGGCCGAAGGCCAGCCGGGACTGCTCCCGCCACGCCCTCCTCTGGCATGACTGAACGGAAGGATGCATGTCTCAGCCCCCAGCCGCCTCCTCCTGCCTTCCTGTTGTTTCTTTTTGTTGTGGAGATTATTTTTAAACCATCATCCTGTTTGCGTGCAGGGTTCTTACGAAGGAACAGCACAGTGCAGTGAGCGAATCCTCTGGGTGGCGTGGGGGGCAAGTGGGGAGCAAAACGTTGAACACGTGTACAATCCTGTATCATTTATGAAATATGTATAAAAAGCAATGTACCTTCTGGAACAATAAATACTTATTCAATTTTTGAATCATAGCAACTCATTCTTTGAAACAAAATCAGGAAGAAACTGACTTTCCTGTGACTGGCTGGGAAGATGTCTCTGTCTAAAGTTAGAGTTTATATAGGCTGGGCACGGCGGTGTCCACTGAATCAGGAGGTGGAGACAGGTGGATCTCTGGGAGTTCTAGACCAGCGAGTTCCAGGCCAGCCTGAGCTACATAGTAAGACCCTGTTTCCAAAAAGCAAACAACAAAAAATAAATAAATTCGACTTTATAGAAATAGCAGCATCAAATTAAGCTTTCTTCCTAGAACCTATATGCCGCTAGTTCTTCCCAAACATAAGTGGGTGTTATAGTCCCGGTTTCCCAGAGCCGCCAAGAGGTCCGGGGACCTCTACAGTCGGCGGTAAAGCAGCACCGAAACTGATAATCTTTATATACGGGAAGGGAAAAGAATCACTTTTATGTTATTCTACCTTGATTACCTGGCATTCCAGAAAGCTGCTCAAAGGTAAACCAAATTAAACATTATCTTCAGAAATCGAATTAAGTTTATAATGATCACTACCTAAATAGGAGACTATTATAGGGGGTCACCATTGTCAAGGGTGTGTCAAAACAAAGCCACGTGGTATCTGGTTGCTCTGGTGAAGAGTAAGCTTCTGCTCAGAGAGCCTGCAGAGCGATGGTCCATCTCCCTGAAGCTTACAGGTCCTCACTGGGCACCTCTGAGGTAAGTAAAAGGGAAGGGAGAAAACGTTGGGCCATTGTGTGCAGCGTTCTGTTCGACTTTGCTCTCGGGACTTGAGGCAGATGAAGAACACGTTGTGATTGGGCTTCTCTGTGGGAAGTGAGCAAGTTTACTATTGCGAGGGAGCAGGTTTAGGATTCCTGAAACACCTGCATTATCAGAGTGGGTGTGGAGTCTCCGTGGGAAGTCACTGAGATACTGTCTGACCTCTAGCACGCGGTGCTTTGCAAGTTACCTAATAAGCAGTGGATTCGTTGAAAGAAAAACAGAATTAGAATGGCCATCTGATTCAGCAATCCCATGTATGTGTTGGCAAGAGCTTGATTCAAATTGTGACAGCATTATTCAGTTTAGCCAAAAGGTGGGAACAGTTGTCCATCAAAACACTATGTTAATTCCACCAGTGGAGAATAAGGCTACAGCTTCTTAACCAAATTTGAAGCAAGCTCTATTTAAATTAATTAAATACTGGCCAGTATGATGGACTCTGGGACAGGACCATTCCAGGGTTCCCAGAAAATGGTAATCAGCCACAAAATATGTATTTCCCACCAGCTCCAATCAGGGGCAAGCATATATCCTGATCTCCTTCCTGCCTACAAACATCCTGCCTACATGTGGTCAAGCAAATCTGGTGCAGTTCATTCGCATCAGGTGTAGTTGGGTTAACCAAGCTTGCTTAGGGAATCGAAAGCTTGTGGCTTGTTATCTTACATGAACAGCCCCCAGCATTCCAGGAAGTTACCTGTCCTTGGGCAAGGAGGGATTTCAGGAATGCCTGTCTTTTTGTTTTACAGATAATCTTAGGCACAGTAATTAAAACTTGAAACATAACCTTAGCTCTTACGACTACTATGTATACAGAGTAGCAGCAGTGGGTAGATGGGATGTGGCCTGTAGATACAGTGGATATGAAATGTTACTCAGCCGTGAACGTTGGAAAATCTGACAGACTGCAATATGAATGAACTTTGAAGGTAATATGCTAAATGAAAAAGATCATAAAAATACAGCCTCAAGATTCCACTTGTGTGAAATATCTAATCCAGAGAAATATAAAGGATGGTTTTGGGGGAGATCAGAGAATGGGGAGTTGTTGTCTAAGGGGCATTAAAGAGTTTTCATTTGGGAAGATGAAGTTCTGGGGATGAGTAGTAGTGAAGGCTACACACACGCACGCACACACACACACGCACATACACGCACATGCACACACACACATACACACACATGCACATACACACACACACACATGCACATACACACACACGCACATACACACGCACACACACACACACGCACATACACACACACACATGCACATACACGCACATGCACACACGCACACACACACATGCACATACACACACGCACATACACACACGCACATACACACACATGCACATACACACACACATGCACACACACACACACGCACATACACACGCACACACACACATGCACATACACACGCACATGCACACACGCACACACACACACATACACACACATACACATACATACACACACACACACATACACACACACACACACACATGCACATACACACACGCACACACACACATGCACATACACACACACGCACATACACACACACACACACGATTGAACGTGGGCCACCAAAGTAAACACTTAAAAATTGTTCTGCTGGCAGCTTTCTGACAGGACTACCACGCCATGTTATAAAAGGGTGAATTCACACTAGAGGTGGACTGTGCTTCGCATCGACCGTCACTGAGCGAGGCCGCGCAGTTTGGCTGAGGAAATTTAAGCTTTAAGGGCTGAGAAGAGCAGAGGTTCCCAGAGACGATCTTCACCTCCTGGAGATGCAGGTCTCAGACCTCTGCGGACCAGCCCTTGGAGTCGAACACGCACTGCCGCTGGCTCTGTCGAGACCGTGGTCCAGATGAGGCAGAGCTCCAGAGAACGGACATGAAAAGCAGGGAGCCAGGCCGCAGAGCACGTGTGTGACCCAGCGTGTCCGCCAGTCCAGCGCTGGACCCGCTGGAGGGTCGGTGTGTCTGACTGGTGAGCAGAGGGATGCTTTCCAATACAAGTATAGAGAGGCTGGGTTTAAATCTATCCGGAAGGATTTCACAGAAAAGGAAAATTGGTTTGGGACTTTCTCCAGAACTTTGAGTATTGCCATCCATTTCCTATTAGTTAAATGTATTCATTGATAATTTCACACGTGTATACAGCGTCTGCTGACCTCCGACACTCCCTGTCTCCCTCCTACAACTGTATCTTTCTTAATTTATGTCTGCCCGTTTTATTTTGTGACACTGGGTAGTAGCCATGGAGCCATTCATCAGAGCCTGCTGGGCCCAGCAGTGTGTACACTACTGGAGACAGCGACCGCCCTTCTCCCAGAAGCTATCAAAAGCCAATAAGTTGAGCAGCAAGGGATAGGGCCCCAGGAGCCCCTCCCCCACCCGGGACAGACCGTGGACAGCCAGCGCAGGTCAGTACAGGTAACCACAGTGACTGGCTCATGGTTGGAACTGTGTCCAGTCCAGAGGGCATGTCACAGCCTCTCGCCCTGTCTTCTCGCTCTTACACGCTTCCGGTGCCCTCTTCCTCACAGGGGCGTCATGGACATGTCATTGATTTTTTTTCAGTATCGCCAATCTTTACTTCTTCCTTCTCCCGAATGAGTTACATACCTTGGCTTCCATAAAGCACCTTTTAGGGTATTTTTTTGGGGGATAAATTGGACATAAAGTTACCTGCTTTATCCATTCTCATCTGCATATCCTTTGCATGTGGTTATAAGTGCCCATCTCCTTCAAACATCTTGGCTCTGTTTCCCTCCTCGCCTGGCGTCAGTGCTGGGCCTGGGGTACACTTTCCTCGGGCAGCCTCTCCGACCCCCCTCAGGCACCATTTATATGTCGAAAGCTGTCCCGTGCTGTTCTGAGATCCCTCCAGAGATCTCTTACCTTCTTCTTTCTGATGTGTTTCTAGAACTACCCTCCGTGTCAAGTTCCTTCTATGTCACCAGGGTGTTTGGGGGGTTAAATCCCAATAGCACACACTTTAAAAGAATTGAACATAGAAACACGTGTTAACATTAACCGTGGGGGGAAGGGCTAAAAGATCCAATGGAGAAGCAACCAACCACATCTGAAAGAGGGAACATCCCGTGAGCTGTGGTCAGGTGACCGGGAGTTTTCAGCAAATAGTACAGAGGACGAAGGACAATATAAGAAAACTCAAGTGGTACAGAGAGACGCAGTATTTAGTAAAACTCTTGTTGAATCCTGACTCAGACTAGGAATCAAGACGAACATCGGAAACTATTGGGAAACTTAAACATGGACAGGGTATCAGACGTTGAGGAATTATTACTGCCTTTCGTAGTTGTAGTAACACCCTCATGGTGACACAGACAAGACAGACCACAGCTTAGGAACGCATACCTGAATATGAGCAAAATAAGATTAATAGAAGTGTTACTGAGCATGGCAGCTGGATGTTCAGCCTTGCTCTTCTGTGTATGTGTGTGTGTGTGTGTATACATATGTATATATATATATATATATATATATATATATACACACACACACACACATATACTGTATATATATACCCACATAATTTCTTGAATATATATATATATATATATAATTTCTTCTTGTATATATTTAGTTTCTTAATCATTTTTTTTTAAACGCAGGTCAACTAAGAGGAACTAAAAGCTGACATAAGGCCGGGGGAGGGGGAGAATCCTGCCATCCGGGGATTCCTGTTTACCAGACCGAAGGGCTATCTGGTGAAAGTCCTTGGCTCCGGCAATCAATCTTGGCAGCCAACCTGGGTTTATCTTCTGCACTCAGATGGCTTCTCGGGGACAGGAAGCCACGAGGCTTGTTTTCTTTTTTCTGTTGAAAGCGATGGCAGCAACGGTCGCCCCGTCCCGGGTGTCCCGGGTCATCCGTCACTGGTCACTGACATCCCAGAGCGGCTTCGTAAGCTAACGGGTCAGACTGCCTGAGTCCTGACTGCAGTAACCGTGCAGCCCCGCACTCACCCATAATTCCTGCAGGGACCGCTTCTGTTTTCTATCACAGCTAACACCAGGTAGCTGGGGTTGGTAATGCCCCAGCGAGGCTTCGTTAGGAAACTCTGAGACTGGAGACCAGAACAGGACAAACCTAAGAACTTCTTCGGGAGAACTCCAGCCCTCCAAGGCTGCATGCGCGTGCAGTCAGTTCCTGCACCACGAGCCCGACACATTCCCAACAACCAGTTCCAACCGAGGCTCATCCTGGTTCCCACTGAGAGAAGCGAGGCCTGGGCAGCCACATCCGGATGCCAGTTCCTAGAAGTCACAGAACAAGACTCTGCCGCGAGGGGATGTCCCTGCGCGAGAGTTCCCTCCGGAGAAGATACTGGAGAGGCTCCTTGTCAGGGGATTCTTCAGGGAAAACAGAGAACAATGGGAGGATGAGGAGCGTGAGGGTCGGTTTTTCCTGGTTTCTGTTTTTTTCCTCTAAAGAAACGTATCAGTAAAGTCGCCCAGTTGACAGCGAAGAGCATGGTCTCTATCTGGGGTCAAGGCAAGAGCAGTAGTCCCCCATCCCCGTCACCCTCTTCCGCTGCCCGTAAGGTCCCAGCAAGATTTTCTTTCTAAGAGCCCAGAGGGGTTTTTTTTTCTTGGTATATGCTTTAAAAAAAAACAAAACAAAGGAAAACTGATGTTAAGAGGATTTTCCACTCTGTTCCTGGCAGCTGGACCGGAGAGATGTCTCTGTTCCTGCTGCTCACCTGCCTCGTCGGCGCTGTGACCCCAGTGTCATCCATGGGTGAGTCTGTGTCAAGAATTTGACACAATGCACTTTTTTGTTGTTGCTTGCTACTGTGTGTAGAATATTAAGAAGATGACGGGGCTTAAATACGGGCCCTACGGCCGGAGAAAGAAAGAGCTTCTGCTCCGTGTCCACTGAGCCTCCCGCCCGGCGTCTAGATCTTCTGTGGATCTTCTATGTCTGAAACCCTCCTGTGACCTAGATACTTCTTGGAGAACCTGTGAAAAGGAATTCTAACCTCTCTCTAGTGCAAGCACTTGAGAGTCTCAACTGTAAGAATGGAAATAATTTCCTTTTTCTTTTGGAGACGAGGGAAGAGATTTTTTTTTTCCTTAGTGAATAAAAGGAACCGTACATTCTGTCCCTGTAAAGGGTACAGATCTGGATAAAATACGTTTATTAAGTTTGACCTTTATAAATATGAGTGATGATTTGCACAGACCAAGCAACTCTTAAGCTGTTTCTCTCAAGCTTGGCACAAAACTGGCCAACGAGGATCCTTCTGGATGCTTGTGCAGAGCTCAGTTATGTGACCGGCCTAGACTTGATTCTCTGCAGTAAGCTGGGCCATGCTTTCACACCTTTAAGTATATACATTAAAAATAAGTTTACACCAGGTGGTGGTGGCGCACGCCTTTAATCCCAGCACTGGGGAGGCAGAGGCAGGAAGAGCTCTGTGAGTTCGAGGCCAGCCTCGTCCATAGAGTGAGTTCCAGGATGGCCAGAGTTACAACAGAGAAACCCTGTCTCAAAAATAATAATAATAATAATAATAATAATAATAATAATAATAATAATAGTAAGTTTGAGCCCTGAGGAGATATGAACGCAACCTGTAATGCAATGTCCTGAGGATAGTGTAGATTAAAAACTAAGAGAGCTCGAATGACTAAGTTAACAGTACACCAACAGTGGTTCACTGGTTGGAATACAAGAAAAGAGAGGTGTTGGGAGTTAGAAGGAAGGGATGGGAGAGTCTAGACACAGCAAAGGTTCAGGGGCTGCAAAGACCATGATCTGGACAGTGTGGGGCGCTCCCAGGTACCAGCCTCCAGGACAACCTGATAGGGACACAGACATGTCTGCCCCGGCCCTGTGGCTGGTCCTTGAACAGAAGGCACCAAGCCTTCCAGCAGGGGGCGGGACTTCGAGTAGAATGCAGGGTTGTAATGTACAGTACATTAAGGACTGCACGAGCTAATTAGGATCGGTATGCATGATGCACATTCTTGGCTCTGCTTGAGACTACGAACGGGATTTGACACAGAATGAGCATTTTAAAAGAGGGCAGGAGCACTTAATGTGAGAAGATAGCCAGTGGCTATTTGTGCAGCATTCCTCCGTGTAGGCCTGCTCGACAGACGGTGGGTTGATTTCTCTTCATGCCATGGCTCCTCGGCAACGGGAAGGCAGCTGAACTGTCCAACCGTATGAGAAACGACATTTAGGGAAAACTTCAGAAATCATGGGATGCTCACTACGGAAGTTGCTGTGGATGCCATTAAAGGTTGAGCATCCAACCATTTCTTGTAAAATTGGAGCCAGGGAGATGAGTGAGATATATCTATGAATTCATAATCGCCTGTGAAATCGCTCTGGAAACCTTGCTTGGCCAGAGAGCCACAGCCAGCGGGGCAGAGGAGGGAGGAGAATTTTCCCTTGGAGAGGTGAGGGAATTTGAGGACATTTCCTCCTCCTCAGGGAACATTAAATTGCCAGCTAGCACTCAGCGGGGACGGCTTGGGGCATCCGAAAGGTTTTGGAGGAACGCACAGAACTCAGAGAGAAGGTTGCTTGTGCCACCTACAACTCTGCAAATGTCATTTCCTGAAAGTGCGATGTCCTCACCACTCCTGGCCCCAGACTGCCAAGTTCTTTCCTGCATCCGCCTGCCAGGTGGCTGTGGATTCCAAAGCACCTGGCTGCGTGCCCTGGGCCTTTTCCCTCTCAGAGGACTGAGCTTTCCGCGTTCTTTATCGGGTCAGACTCCACACCGATGCAAGGTTCTGACTGTCTTTTTTGCAAAAGCAATTCAAGGCTTTTCTCTTTGCTTTTCTTTTTTAATTTCCAAAACAGAGCCCTAACTGCATGGTAACAGAGCCTCTCCTGTGACCGGAGAGCTGACCTGCAATGTGCTTTTCCACAGTCATCCGTCCTCATCCGAGCGTCAAAAGACCTAGCTCCTCTTCTGCATGATTCCCTTGGTGCATTGATTGATTGATTCATTCTGGTGCTGGTTGGAACTCAGGGCCTCATGCACACAGCTCAGGTTGTCCCAATGCCAGGCATGGCACGGACTTTTAATCCCAGCACCAAGGGGTAGAAACAGCAGGATGTGGGGGGCTCACATGCCAGACAGTGTAGCTAAATCACTGAGCGCCAGGCCAGAAGGAGGCCCGGTCAAAAGAAAACCAAGTGGATGGTTCCTACGGAAGGACACCTGTGATTGACATTTGGTTACACACACACAGACACACAATCACATACACACACACACACGCACAATCACATACACAACCTCACACACACACACAATCTCCCTCTCTCTCTCTCACACACACACACATACACACAATCTCCCACTCTCTCTCTCTCACACACACACACATACAATCTCCCACTCTCTCTCTCTCACACACACACACAATCTCCCTCTCTCTCTCTCACACACACACACACATACACACAATCTCCTTTTCTCTCTCTCTCTCTCACACACACACACACACACAATCTCCCTCTCTCACACACACACACATACACACAATCTTCTTTTCTCTCTCTCTCTCTCTCTCACACACACACACACAATCTCCCTCTCCCTCTCTCTCTCTTTCTCTCTCTCTCACATACACATACATACAATCTCCCTCTCTCCCTCTCTACCTCACACACACACACATACACACAATCTCCCACTCTCTCTCTCTCTCTCTCACATACACACACACACATTTTTGTTTGAAAAGTCAAAAGGCAAGATGAGGTGGCTGTAGCGGTTGTCCCTGGGCTCTGGAGCATCACCCGGTCCCTGAGCTCCGTTTCCTCCCCAGTCCTAGATCCCTGTTCTGCCTACGTCAGTCTGAATGAACCCTGGAGGAACACTGACCACCAGCTGGATGAGTCTCAAAGCCAACCTCTTTGCGACAACCACATGGGTGGGGAGTGGTATCGCTTCACAGGTATGGCGGGAGACGCCATGCCCACCTTCTGCATACCAGAGAATCACTGTGGGACCCATGCGCCCGTCTGGCTCAATGGCAGCCACCCCCTAGAAAGTGATGGCGTCGTTCAGCGCCAGGCCTGTGCCAGCTTCAAGGGGGACTGCTGTCTGTGGAACACCACCGTGGAGGTCAAGGCTTGCCCGGGAGGCTACTACGTGTACCGACTGGCCAAGCCCAGCGTCTGCTTCCACGTCTACTGTGGCCGTGAGTACCTTCCTGTGCCCTCTCCCTCCCCAGCAAGGCCACAGATGGAGTTAAAGAGAAACGCACCATGCGGACCCCAGTTTTTGTGACCCCCCCATTTATGTTATGTTTAACGTCATAAAATCAGAAGTGGTGTGTTTCCAGCCTTTTGAGTACGGAAGAGCCTTCTGTAAGCAATTGTTGGTGGTCAGTAGGTGGGACACAGAGATGTCCAGACATCCCCATGGCAGTTTTGTGCTTACCGTCGTTGATATGTAATGGCGCATCAGTAATTACCCCTAAGTGAGTTTCTGATCACTAATGCCATCAAAAGCCACAGATTTTATAAACATCCTTGACGGCGGAGCTCAGACCCAGGGCCTCACGCAAGCTGGTGTCCCCAGCTCCTGTGTGTGTTTTGGGGAGTCCACAGCAGAGTAGAACCCAACCTTTACCCACAGCTCATAGGCATTGATGTTTTTGATTCGCTGAAGTCCTCTGGCCACCTCGGGACTGCGATGTGTAGCTTGGGGGGTCAGTTACCTGACCAAAGCTGCCCCGGAGCGGCTGACCTCTCTCCACCTGGCGATGCAGCCACTGAACCACGGGAGAGGTCAGGATGGCGTCTGGGAACTTGTAGTCGGTGGCTGCACTCTTGAGGCTGCTCGAAAGAGGGGGTCCTCCCCACCTCACCACTCACGGGAGGTAATCGCTGTCCTCCCGTAGATTTTTATGACATCTGTGACGAGGACTGCCACGGCAGCTGCCTGGACGCCACCGAATGCGCATGCTCTCCGGGAACCGCGCTGGGCCCAGACGGGCAGACGTGCTTCGGTAAGAAACCGATCTCAGGGCAGAAAGGAGCCCTCAGGAGCGAAGGGACAAATCAGGGCTCCACTGCCAGCCAGTTAGTCTCTGGGCTCTCGCAGGGGTGCTTGTTTTAGTCTCAACTGAAGCTCAGGGCAAGGTCACGCTGTGGTCAGGGCAAGGGTGGAGCCGCGCGGTCCGCTCAAGTGGCCTCTGGTCCCCTGTGCTTATGGAGACATCGAGAAGTGGCCATTGTGCCTGGGGAATCTGAATCTTAATTTTAAGTAAATTTTATTATAAAAACTGACTTTTCGATTCAGCCACTGGCGAATGAAAAATGGCTGGGACAACTCGAGTGACTATATTTTGTCTATTTTTACTAACTGTAAACACAGAGTAAGTGTTCCTGGTGAAAACTGACATCCATTAAGGTATGGTACATTCCTGTACCTCTAGCCCTGAGCAGGCTGAGGCAGGAAAATGGCGAGTTCAAGACCACCCTGAGCTACGTAGGCAAGCCTGTCTCAAAACCCAGAAAATCTGAAATATGAGATAGGCTATAAAGTCATTTCAAAGTAGGTTCCAAAGACATGTAGGATTTTCGTATGTGTATTTCCTTCTGATGAATATAAAAATGCAAGTATGTTTATCTGTCAACCTCTTCTTTCTTGCAGCAAAGGTGGCCTGTGTCTTCTGGACACTATGCATTGCTTAAGCCCCAAGTTCCTACCCGGGAGCTGTGGGATTCAGAGGGATAACTGTGGGCAGGCTTCTGAGTTTGTTTGCACACGCCAATTATAGTTTATATTTAGTTTCATATAAATGAAACAACTTAACGCTTTTTGTGACACGTATTTACCGTGTGTCGCCAGGTCAAGGTCAGCTTGCAGGAGTTGGTTCTCTCTTTGCACCAAGTGGGTCCCAGGATCAAACTTAGATCATCAGGCTTGGCAGCGAGTGATTTTACCCACTGAGCCACCCGGCAATTTTAAATATCTATTTGAAATTAGCTTTTTCAGGCAGAGAGACGGGAGTAAGAAAATGGCAAAGCAGATACACATGTATCCAGATGTAACTGTAGCTAAAATTCGCTTCCTTTTTTAAAAGTGAAATTAGCACACACTTGAATCCACCGTCCTCTGTCGTCCTGCGGGGTAGCCGCTGCCTGAATGTTAGCCTGTTTCTTTCCCAGAACCTGTCTCTGTGGTTTCCTGTCGCTGTGTGTATCACACCACCGCACCATACAGAATCATACGTGCTTACAGTTAACCTACAAATGACACCGCATTCATTTTCTCCGGGGTGTAAACACACAGGTGGAATTGCCAGTGGTCAAGATGCCTACACAGGCTGTTCATAACAGTCCCCAGGTAATAGTAGCCTAATATATATATATACTGTTAGCAGCCCAGGCTTACAGTGGAGGCCGGGGAAGAAGCCTTAGCGTGGAGATGGCCACACCTGCCACCAGGAAGTTACTGGCCTCCTGCCTTCCTGGTGCGGGTCATGGAGTAAAGGTCAGACCCAGTTACATCCTACCCCTAGCAGGGCATGGTGGCACCCAGCTGTGACCCCAGCACTTGGAAGGTGAAAAAGGAAGATTAGGAGTTCAAGGCCAGCCTCTTCTGCATAATGCATTCTGGGCCAGCCTGGGCTACATGAGACTCTCATCTTGCCTATTGTATTTTTTTTATGCCTGCAAGCTCTAAATGTTGGCCTTTTTTTTTTTTCCCAGTTCAGTCTTATTTTACTTGGTTTTTTTTTTTCCTTTCATTTTTTTCTAGGTTTGTTTGTTTGTTTTTGTTTTATGCTTGAATGGGTTTCTAGATTATTCTTTCATTGTGAGCTGTCTGCAGTGTTGCCGGCCAAACCCTTATCTAGCGTTGGGGTTTTCTGTGGCTTTCCAGCCCTCTCAGTGGCTCCAAGGATGTTCTACTCCAGAGCAGTTTCCCAAACGCGTCTGGGAAGTTCAGGCCTGAGTGCCCATCAGTTTCTCAGCTCAAGATCCACACCCCGAGTGGGAAATGTACCCCATGCTTCAGCTGTTGCAGTTCACTGGCCCAGGCCCCCCCCCCCGTTTGTACGTGTGTCTCCCTCCCTTTGGGCCTCAGACAGGGAGCCTCCTAATTGCTAATCTTGACAAAGTTCTTCTACCCTTAATCTTACTTGAAATATGTATTGTTCCCTTGTGTTACTATAATGAAGTCGCTGGCAGTCGGTGGGTTATAAAGAAAAAGAAGTTGAGTTCACAATTCAAGGAGGCTCGGGGACACATTGCCTGGTGGAAGATGGCACCAGAAACACAAGCAGAGGCGGGTGTGCAGGAGACCAGGGACCCCACAAGAAGCGCTGTAATCTCCAGTGTCAGTGCCCCTGACTTCCGCTCTAGGCCCTGCCTCTTAAAGGCCCACTACCTCGTATCTCACTGGGGACCAAACTTCCAAGACCTGAACCTTAGGGTTTGCTTAGCCCATACCCAAATCGTAAGAGGGAAGCACCTATTCTAGGGCTGTGGACGTGAGTGGGGTCCCACCACGCTCATCTCCTTTCCTGGGTCCAAAACCTGACCATCCTGGTACGTGATGAGCGGTTGAGCTCCAGCCTTTGGCTCATGTCCGGTATGCAGGGTCCTTCCTAGGAGGCAAGACAAACTTGACTCTCAGGCTTCTTTTGCTCTGTAGGAAAGAGATCGAGATCTGCTGTCCATTCTATGTTTTTAACAGCAAGAATCTATACATAGCTCATCAGATGTTTGCAAGACAAAAAAGTCATTTCTTAAATATAATGCGAGAATATTTCAATTTTTTTTTAGATAGGATCTCACATACGTAGCTACCCTGGTACTCGTTCTGTGGGCCAGGCTGGCCTCAGACTCACAGAGATCCTCCTGCCTCTGCCTCTCAAGTGCTGGGATGAGACTGTTCGAGTTTCTAAAGCCGGTTTTTGAGGGTGGTTTGTCGTGCAATAGCAAAAGACCCATATGGTATTTTGCCCTATAGTTCTTTCTGCACTGTAAGGCCCCTTCTATTGTTTAAAACAAAATATAATTTATAACCTTGCCTTTAACAATTTTTCATGAAGTCATTGGAGAAAGGAATTCATTAAAAACAAATAAATAGGTGTACCCAGCAGGCAAAGGGAACCTCACCTCCCACGTAGCCTCATCTGGTTACATTTACATAGTTATTGTGCCTGCACGCCCACGCGCCACGCCATGGATGTGGAGGTCACGGGATCACTGCAGATCTCATTTCCCCCCTTCTACCATGTGTGTCCGCCTCAAACTCAGGCCGTAGGCTTGGCAGAAAGCGCCTTCATCTGCTGAGCCATCGCACGGGGCCTGAGGAATAAGAACTACATTTACCTTAAGGATAGGAACCCACAAGTACTCAGGCACCGGCTGCTTGGCAGAGGACAAGCTGGAGACAGATGGACACACAGCTTCGCTGGGGAGACGAGGTCCCTATAGCATCTGGGAAGTGGAGGTTCGGTGCAGGGTCTGGGGACAGGCGAGGCTGCTCAGCAATGTCACGTGGCTTCTCTTCTACAGACGAGAACGAATGCGAGCAGAACAACGGTGGCTGCGGCGAGATCTGTGTGAACCTCAAAAACTCGCACCGCTGCGCGTGTGGGGTGGGCCGCGTGCTGAGCAGCGACGGGAGGACCTGCGAAGGTGAGGAGGGGCAGAGCCAGCACCCCAAGGGAGCCACTGGCCTGTTCTTTGACTTCTGGGAAGCCGGCTTGGTGCTGGAGGAAAGCAGTTTGTCTGCGTAAGGAAGCGACTACAGCGGTTCGTGGGCTCCGAGGGTGCTCGGGCTGTGGCTTTCTGGGGTTCGTGGCACCGAGGGTGCTCAGGTTGTGGTTTCTGGGGTCCGTGGGCACCGAGGATGCTCGGGCTGTGATTTTATCGTCAAGATTGAAAAGGCTTTGCAAGAAGTATAGTGCTCTGGGAAACTAGAGCAGAGTAATACCCATCAAACTTAAATGTGCCAACCAATCCCATAGGCTCTTGTGAAGACACAGATTCTCATTGGTTGGTCTGGAGTCAGGCCGAGGTAACTGTTTCTGAGGGATGTCTAGGTGCCCGATGCTGCAGGCGAGCTCGATGAGTGGCAGTCCCATGCTCTACAGCCTGTCTCTCAACCTTCCTGGGCCTGAGACTGGACTCAGCCCAGCCCTCACCGGCCCCCACCCGGGCCCCACCCGGCCCCACCCGGCCCCACCCGGCCCCACCAGGCCCCTTGTGGATGGGGACACCTGCTTCAGCCGGCTGGGATGGGACCTCAGAACTTAAAAGAGTTTTAACAAATCCCACGGGTGATTCTTGCTATCTTAGAAATTGGGGGACTGCTTTTACATTAAATCAGTTTTCATTTGTATTGAGGGAGATTGGTATCTTTTTGGAGATAAAATTATCTCCTTAAAATTTTTAGGCTATATTTTATTTTATTTTATGAGCATTTTGCCTGCATGTTGTGTAGTAGCATGTGAGTGCCCACAGAGGACAGACGAGGGTGGTGGAGCTCCTGGAACTGGAGTTACAGATGGCTGTGAGCATGACGTGGGTGCTGGGAACAGGTGAACAAGTTTCTTAACCACTAATCCCGGCCCAAAGTACTCTACTTAAAAAAAGAATTTATCAATTTTATGTGTGTTTATTTTTATTTTATTTTGTTTTCATGGATGTCCATCTATATCTGATGCCCAAGGAGGCCAGAAAAAGATGTCAGATTCCCTGAAACTGGTATTACAGATGACTGTGAGCCACCATGTGGGTGCTGGAAGTCAAACCCAGAAGAGCAGCCAGTGCTCTTAACCACTGAGCCACCTCCCTAGCCCCGTGATCTATCTTTAACAACAGAGACTCAGTGTACATGGCTTAATAACCAGAAACTTACTTTTCAAGGGATTGACATGAAATTGTCTAGTGTTACTCTTTTACATTGACATGACCTTTTACATAAAGATGGGGTACCCGGTAATGATTCGGTCATCTACTACTGTGACGTGGGACTCAGGTCACGTATTTCACCCAGCTAATGTAACATCACATCTACGTTCACAAATCCAAGTTCCCCTAACACCTCTGCAGAGTACGGCGTGAGCCTTAAACGGCGTAGTTCTCACAGAGGATGTACGGTTTGTCCTTCAGGGGAACCGAACTTGTGTATTAATGGAGCTGTAATCCATGTATAAGAATGCATTATATCATTGTCACAGTCAAAGCAATAAAATCCCGTCCTAAAGAGAAAAATTATGAGCAGCGCCCAACAAAGTTTGCATTATTAATGCAGAGAGCATTAACTGGAGTGTGAAATTGCCGTCCTCATAACAAGGCTAAGTTATTTTAAATATTTTGACTAAGGACAATGTCTGGAATCCTCCCTAAATCTTAATAATTTTACAGAATAATTTTGGCATATTTGAATATTAATAAAATATTTCACGAAGAATATCTGTAATTATTCATGAGCACTTTATTGAGACTGTGATCTAATGCTCATATAATCTTAAAACCTAATAACCATGACTGAAAAATATTTAGCAAAGAATAAAAATTTTACACATCTGTCAGAGCAATCCCCTAGGAATGCCGTGTCTGTTTATAGCATTTAATTTTTATTGAAAGGCCAAGTGCATTTGTTTCTTTAGTGCGTCTATGAAGGGATTAGAGCTTTCTAAAAATTAATTATACTTTTAAATGCTCAGTAAATATTAATAGTCTATTATATAAATAGGAAAATATAGAAGGGTAAAAGGGAAACACGTGATCGGCCGTCGGTCTCTGTTGCTAGGTGTTCCCGCTCTGAACATTTCCTTACGTCATCCTGGGGGGTTTAAATCCTTTAAGGCAATGTGGATGTTTTTGCTTTATTTTTTGTTTTGCATTTTTAGACCTGAAAACGCCCAGTGCGATCAGAGAGCGTTATCCCTTCATCTTACAAATCCTGAAATTGCATCTTAGAGAACCAAAATGCCTCAGGAAAGGTCATTTTGGAGGCAGAGGGCAGCAGAGTGCTGGCCGAGTGGGGTAACCTGAGGGAGCTCCCGGCACCGGAGAGAGGTCTCCGTTTAGAAGAGAAAAAACATTAATGTTGATTTTAACACCTTGTTGTTGTTTTGTTTTGCTTTGTTTTTCAAAGCAGGATTTCTCTGTTGTAGCCCTGGCTGTCCCAGAGCTCACTCTGTAGACCAGGCTGGCCTCGGACTCACAGAGATCCACCTGCCGCTGCCTCCCGAGCGCTGGGATTAAAGGCGTGGACAGCTAACCCCAGCTTTTTTTTTTTCTCTTTTTCTTTTTTGAGACAGGGTCATATTATGTAGCCTCGGCTAGCCTGGAGCTCAATATGTAGACCAGGCTAGCCTAGAACTCACAGGTGTCACCTGCCTCTGCCTCCGAAGTGCTGAGATTAAATGTGTGCGCCACCATGCCCGGTCATTTTAACTTTGTAGCGTATTTTCTTCCGTCTTGTTATCTATATTCTCAGCTATTGCAAAAATCCACAAACTGCATCAAAATATAGAGAGAGAGCTCTAGGGCTGGCGAGATGTCTCAGCAGGCAAGAGTTCTTGCTATGGACCTGACGGCCTGAGTCTGACCCCTAGAACCATGTGTAGAGGGCAGAGACGGCTCCTGCAGGCTGCTCTCCGACTCCACATGTACGGTGGCTTTCCTACACGCACACACACAGTGGGCACACACACACACACACACACATACACACACACACAGTGGGCACATGCACACACACACATACACACGCATACACACACACACATATACACACACACACAGACACAGGCACACACACACGTACACACACAGTGGGCACATGCACATACACACATACACACGCATACACACACACACATATACACACACACACATATACACACACACACAGTGGGCACATGCACGCACACACACACACATACACACATACACACGCATACACACACACACATATACACACACACACAGTGGGCACATGCACACACACACATACACACGCATACACACACACACATATACACACACACACAGACACAGGCACACACACACATGTACACACACAGTGGGCACATGCACACACACACATACACACACACATGTACATATAGACACACATGTGCGCACACACGCACACATATACACATGTGCACACATGCATGCGCACACACACATACACACGTGCACACATACACACACACTACCTAAATATTTTTAAGTCTCACAGATTTGTTTCTAAACAGGTAACAAAGATTAATTCCTTACCTTTAGTCTCGTGTTTCCCGCGCACTGATTTATGGAGACCGAGTTACCTTATCGATGATTTACTAACCTGTCTTTACTCTCACCCTTAGGAATCAGCTCTGTCTTTCTCTGAGCATCTTAGAAGATCTGAAACGTTTCCTTCCACCATCTTAACTGAGATCAGGCTCAGCAAACCTTTCCCATTAAGGCCGGATGACAAACACTTTACACTTTGTGGACCATCTAGAATCCGTCAAAACTTCCCAGCTTCTGCCCTTGTAGCGAAGAAGTAACCAGAGACGATAGTTAACAAACAGCCATGCCTATGTGTGCTAATAAAACTTTATTTATAACACTGTGTGGCGCGTTAGAATTTTATAACCTCCAACCTAAAAGAAAATGTCTAGGTCCCACAAAAGTCATTATAATGACTAGGATTGTGGTCATTGGCATGCCAGGGTGGGGGGACCTGGGGCCTGAGCTATGTCTTCTGCCCCCAGGACTCCCCAAGACCTTTATCCCAAGTGTTCTTCTCCCTAGAAAGTCCAGGAGAGGGGGAATGAGCCAATCAGTCTCCAGCAATTCTCACCCTCTCAGCTGGTCCAGATGAACCGATCTGTTTTCATCCATCAATAAGCCTATAAAAAATCAGCTTAGATGTGTATATGAAATGCTTCAGCCGTTAGGAAATGACTTCCGGATCTTACAAACAGTCATGTCTTCACGTTAGTCGTGAGAAAATCATTAGGACAAAAAAACAAATTGAAACACAGTCTACAAAACACCCGGAGAGCCGCAATACGGACTGCTGTGGATGGGGGCTACCCTCGGCAGTCGGGACAGTTAACGGCTGTTTTGTGGGTTCACCTCAGGTCCCAGTCACCGCGTGAGACATTAGACAGGGGTTCTGCCGTGAATCAAGAGCGATCTCTGGTGATTAACGCTTGGATTCCCGCAGAAGAGGGGCACAGGGTGACTCGGTCCCCGACTTTGTTGGTTCCCGCTGCAGACATTGAGGGGTGCCACAGTCACAACGGAGGCTGCAGCCATTCTTGCCTCGGGTCTGAGAAGGGTTACCAGTGCGCGTGTCCCCGGGGCTTGGTGCTGTCTGACGATGACCACACTTGCCAAGGTAGGGCGGGGTCTGACTCCCGCTCCGATTCACTCCTCTTCCTCCCGCACCTTCGCCCTCCCTCCTCCGGAGCTGTCAGGCTCTTATCTTTCAGAACACTGACTCTAAACATCTTGTGTCCCTGAGTCATCCTTCGGGAATCATCCATCGGGACCGCCCCTGCAGGGTGTGGCGCCTCCGTGTGTAACCCCAGCCCTTGGGAGGCGGAGCCCGGAGTGCTTCCTGAGAGCAAAGCCAACCTGAGCTACACAGTGAGACCTTGCCTCAAAAAGAGGCAAGAGCAGAGGGAAGATACTTCCCTCTCTCTCTCTCTCTCTCTCTCTCTCTCTCTCTCTCTGGCTCTCGCTCTCTTTCTCTCTCTCTTAATTTGAGAAAAGCTGACTTTCCTTTACTGTTTGCCTCTGAGTTGTTCTCTGATTTCTAGTATTTCAAGTATTAACACAGTCCTACCCAATGGGGATTCACGGGGCCAAAACCCCCGCCAACACTGGTCTGAAACTTTTTTCCAGTTATATTGGTGTCTTGGATATTGATTCCATCACCCAGCGCACACTGACTGAAAACCGATTTCTGAGTCCTTCGTACATCTCACTTCTGAAATGTATGCTCATATCTGTTAACTCTGGCAGCGCCTAGTATCCTTCGGGGTATTTGCAGGGTCAGAGGAAATGAACACAGGAATGCCACATAAAAATCAATCTCTTTTTAATATTAAGTAGAAGAGGAATTTATAGTCAGAGTTTACAGTTTACTGAATTGCACAAGGACAATTTGGAAGGCTCCCACAGTGTGGGAACACAGTTTATGACCTGTTTAATGGGCCAGTAACTAATGGTCCAAACGAAGCTATTCCGTTGTGCCATTTAAACCTATGTCAGCAAAGTCTCTCCTGTGTTGGCAGTAAGTTTATCCTTGGGGTGTCTCACTCCATGGAGTCACGCCAGCCACACTTGGGACAGGTGTTTGTTGAACCAAAGCCTAATCACACTGTTTCCTGTTCCAAGGAATACGTGGCTTGAGCAGCACCCCTGACCGTGACCTTGGGAGTCAGGGATGCTAGCTGTATTCATCGGCTTGCTTCGAGCCCTTTCCTGGAGTAAAGACCAGAAAGCAGGTTGCGTGAAGGAGAAAGTATTCCCCTAGAGGCCTTCCTTAGCCTGTCCCCCAAGGCTAAGATTAGATTGTTAGATCCTGTTCTAACCGGATCTCCTCTCACAGTGCCTGTTCTGTGCAAGTCCAGTGCCATTGAAGTGAGCGTCCCCAGGGAGCTGGTTGGCGGACTGGAGCTCTTCCTGACCAACGCCTCCTGCCGGGGAGTGTCCAACGGCACCCACGTCAACCTCGTCTTCTCCCTCAAGACCTGTGGCACCGTGGTTGATGTAAGCTCCCTCGTAGACACCAAGGGAATGACCGAAGCTCCTTGGGAAGGTGGTTGACAGAGGGTTTATAGTGTGGCTTGTGTGGAGGAGATGGGTCAACACACACACACACACACACACACACACACACACCCCACAAAACAACTGAGCACAGAACATCCGCCCTGCACTGTGGTCCTGGAGCCATGAGCTCTGAATGACTGGGAATGAATGATTCCGCCATCCCAGTTCACACAGAGCCCTGAGCTACCTGCATGCCAGGTATTGTCCCGTGTCAACCCCGGTGGGACCGAGAGGCAGACCACACCCTGTCTAGTCAGTTATTTGGAGAATGGAACGGTATGGACTAAGGGGTCTCATTACCACATTATGACATTATGACGATGAATGGGTTCAGGCTTTGACCCAGGCTGAGGTAAAAGGTTTACATTTTTCTTGCCGACATGTGCTCACACCCCATGCTGGAAACTCAGAGGGGAATACGGAATAAGAGTTCAGCCTGTTAGGGAGCACGCAGCCGTACGGAGTGACAACACATGAAATGTAAATAAGGGCTGGGCTGTCCGACACATGGGAGGGCCCCTAGGAATCCTGAAAGGGACGTCTGGCTTGGGTATGGGTAGAACTGTCTGTCTCTCTCACTAGCAAAAAAGCAAAGGACCTTTTTGGTGGGGAACGTAGGAGCGGAGTCTCAAGGGACTGTTCAGGTCTGTGCTAAGGTGGATGGGCAGTGCAGCCCGCCAGGCAAGGAATCTTCACCAGAAAATGAAAATGGAAAGACCATGGGTTAGAGACTGCTTCCAAACATCCTGCTTGTGTGCTAGAGAGAGACAGCAGGTTTGAACCGCAGCAACTGGATTAGGCTGGGAGCTCCACGGTACGCAAGATAGATGATGCTCAGGGCACTGGATGCAGATCAGCACAGAGGGCTTAGTGATTATTTGTTTATGAATCCTGATAAGTCAATCAGGAGGCTAATTACTCCGGGTGAGATTCGAGGTAGCTACAGCGGCACAGGGGCTCCCCCATCTAGGCAAGCTGTGTGGATTGCATCTATGGTAGCCTTGTGGGATGACCCGGTAACTGGCTGGTCCTACTCTGGTGGTAGAGTAGAAACAGGCTGAGGGTAAGTGGCTGAACCCTCCGCACTGTGCTATGGGGGTTCTGAATGAGCCCAGGGCTAGTTCAGATGCTGCGGGATCCCACATCTGCAGTTCCTGACAGAGAACACGCGGTCCTCTTCTGAACGCCAGCACTTGGGATTTGCTGAGCATCTCCTAGACGGGGTTTTGTTCTGTGGCTAGTGCACCAGAGGCATGCCTAGGCTGACCGAGGAGCCAGCGAGCCCGCTCGGTCTGCCTGTCTTACTAGCCAGCAAAGAGAGAAAGGGCAGCGTCACTTAAGGGCAGTTCAGGCCAGCCTGGGCAACATGAAAACTCCCATCTCAAAATACACACACCCAGACAGAAAGCCCCACTGGCTTAGGGAACTGGATCTGTGATGTTTGGCAGGTGTTTGGAGGATGTTAAGGTGAGAAGAAGAAAAGTAACTAGAAACAAATCTCACAATCTCTCTTCACCCCGGACTGGCACAGGTGGTGAACGACAAAATCGTGGCCAGCAACCTGGTGACGGGTCTGCCCAAGCAGACCCCTGGGAGCAGCGGGGATATCATCATCCGGACCAGCAAGCTGCTGATCCCGGTGACCTGCGAGTTCCCACGCCTGTACACCATCTCCGAAGGGTACGTGCCCAACCTGCGCAACGCCCCGCTGGAGATCAGGAGCCGGAACCGCGGCATCTTCCCCTTCACGCTGGAGATCTTCAAGGACCACGAGTTCGAGGAGCCGTACCGGGAGACTCTGCCCACGCTCAAGCTTCGCGACTCGCTTTACTTCGGCATCGAGCCCCTGGTGCACGTGAGGGCCTGGAGAGCCTGGTGGAGAGCTGCTTTGCCACGCCCACCGCCAAGATGGATGAGATCCTCAAGTACTACCTGATCCAGGATGGGTGAGCACAGCGCTGGCCAATATATATGTATTTATTTATATGATTTTTCGTGTGTTGTTTTCAAGAAAGGGTTTCTCTGTTGTAACTCTGACTCTCCTGGAACTCACTCTGTAGACCAGGCTGGCCTCGAACTCACAGAGATCCAACTGCCTCTGCCTCCCGAGTGCTGGGACTAAGGGTATTTGACACCTCCACTGAGAAGAAATTTTTGGTGGATTCTAGAGAAAAAAAATGTCAAGATTTGTAGGTGTGTGTTGCAAGAGTGACAGCCTAACCGTTCCCCACGTTAATATAAGATCTCTTTCTTCCTTGGCCTAAGGGCAGCACACACATGTGTATGTGTGCGTGTACATGCATGCACACACACACACAAAAGAGTGGGACGAATCACACATAGCGTCTCAGGAGAAAACATCTATTAATATCTAAAGCCTTGGCCTCGGAGTGTCAGTTAACGCATCTTTTCTCCAGTTCGCCAAGATAGGAACCTCACAGCAATGTGTCAAACTGACCTAAGATTAGGACCACAAACTGGGAGCAACTTGCTGTCTCATTTGGGCAAAGAGGGTTCAACCCGTTGGAGGCCAGTCGTCACCTGAGACGTTTAAACGTGTGTCGCAGATGGCTCATTCACCTTGGTGCTCCCTCCAGGGGAAACAGGTGTTAAAGAAAAGCCTTCTCACACCATTAGCTATATTAAGCCAGATCCCTGCAGTGCGTCTCATTGGAAAGACAACCTTGCTAGCCAAAGGCCTCCCTGAAACACCCTGTGTTGCTTCTAATACTTAAAGCCTTTATCCAGGCAGGAGGTGCTGTGCTCCCCGGGCCCTGGGAGTGAAGGGTGGGGCAGACATCATCCTTTAGCCCCACTTAACGAGGCCTGCAGATGCCGTTGCCGGGAGAGAAATCATTTTGTTCTCATAACTCTGGCGTGCAGAGTAGCGCACCCCACCCACTTCACCTCTCCTTGGGCCAACCGCCCGGGCTGGGATTACTTTCTGTGGAAGCGATCAAGCCCGACACGCTGTCCCGTTCTACTTTCAGCTGCGTCTCTGATGACTCAGTGAAGCAGTACTCATCCCGAGATCACCTAGCCAAACACTTCCAGGTCCCTGTCTTCAAGTTTGTGGGCAAAGATCACAAGGTAAGCCGAACACCTCTGTCTCCTGGTCCCACGCCTGAGCCTGCCTTCCCCTTGTCCTGGTGGGCTGACACTCCTAGAGCCTTAGCTTCCTTCCACATGACCTTTGGGAGAATGTAGTTGAACTGGCTGTCAAGAGACTCAGCCTTCACGCGTGTCACAGCTGTCTCCCCGCCCCACCTCCACGCAAACTGCCTGTGCGCGGAGAATATTATAGGGCCATAATTTGAAATCTTTGATTTGATTCAAACTCAAATTATTCAAATCATAATTGGAATAATGCGGTCAGATAGTGGTGAAAAGCCAGTGTTACCATCAGTCCAACAAAGGACTTGGACAGGAAACTCAAGGAAAGACAGCAACAGACTGGGAAGAGAACAGAGCTCAGGATAACAATTGTAGGATACAACGTCCCAATATGGAATGTATGGGAAAGTACAAATTGCAAAGCTTTCGGAAGTGAACAGCAACAGTACATAAATGGAGTTTCTTTTTAAAGCGAGTTACCTGCTCCTGTGCCGTAAGTATATGGCATATGGTTTTGTTTAGAGACATTTTGGCAATTTTACATAAACAAAACAGTTTGGATATGTTTATAGCACATAGTCTTAAGAGGGCAAAAGGAGCCCCCAAATAAACATCCCTGGGGGGGGCCTACACTGTGTCAATCTCTTACAACATCAAGCAACAAAGTTACGAACATGAGAAAAATGGGTGTGAAGAAACAAGATGGCGAGGGGCTGTCCTGAGAGGCAGGGGTGACAAGATGGAGCGTTTGGTGTTGTTGGCAGTGTTGAAACACAACCCGAATGAAGTGTGACAGAGCGGCATTCCACACGGCCTGTCAGCGTCCTTTCCTGTAGCTAACGCTGCCCTGGCAGGTCCTCCTGGGAAGGACTTAGTCCTTTCCAACAGAAGTACTCGGCCCCAGGGTTGCTCCCAGTCCAGGAACCGAAATGCTAATGTCAGGAGACACTGTTCCCCTAAAGTCTCTTCCGTGACACCCCTCCCCCCCTCCCTGTACAAAAGGGCCTAGGCTTTGAGGTTACCCATAGGGACTCTGTTCCAACTTGGCCACATTTCTAAATGCGTGACCTGGGCAACTTTCTTACCCCCAAATCCCAGTTTCCTGTCCACAAGTACAAGATGGGCACTGCTACCTCAGCCTGTCGCTGAGATGGAGCATGGGGTACTGTGTGTGGCTCTCGGACACCGCCTACAGTGACAGTTGGCGCCACTGCCTTACTGCCATTACCATCCCTGCAGGAGGTCTTTCTGCACTGCCGGGTCCTTGTCTGTGGGGTGCTGGACGAAAGCTCCCGCTGTGCCCAGGGGTGCCACCGGCGAGTGCGTCGTGAGGCAAGCGAAGACGAGGACCCTGCTGGGCTGCAGAGCCGCACCCTGACCGGCGGCCCCATCGCCATCGACTGGGAGGACTAGTCCCTACTGCCAGCCGCATTCCTATGTCCTCTGGGAACATCGGAGAACCTCCTAGAACACGTGGCTTCTTTAAATCACAGACTGTGAGTTCACTCTCACACACACACACACACACACACACACACACACACACACACACACACGAAAGGACTCACTGGCTGGTTTTGTGCCAGGTCGATGCAGACCATAGCACCGCCGAGGGACGTGATCAGCCTGGATGGGCCTCGGCTTCTGCATGTGAAAAGCCGCGTTGCCCTCACGGGAAGAACGCCTCCCTCATTTCTCCCGTTTCTTCCTTACAATGAAATACCTCGTTGATGGTGCGTAGGGGCCACTAAAATGAGGGTCTTAGGATAGCACTCCAAGTTAAAAACCTAAAAAATTATTACCCAAACTATAACCCAACAACCCACTAAAAAATCTATAATTATGTCCTAAGATTCCAACTCTGACACAGAATATTTATAGAGTATTTGAAAGTTTGTCAACAAAATAATGTATAAGAGAAAATACAATAGGTTAATAGTAACTTTTAATGTTTTCATATTGCCTTAGGTGAAATGTTTTCACCCCAAAATAAATTCATCAGGGGCTATAATGTAGCTTAAGAACACTGGCTGTTCTTGCAGAGGACCTGGGTTCGATTCCCAGCACCCACATGGTGGCTCACAACTGTAACTCCAGTTCCAGGGAGCCAATGGCCTCTTCTGACTTCCGGCAGCAGACATGCATGTGTTCCATAGACATACGTGCAAGCAAAACACTCATACATATAAAATAAAATAAATTAATTTTCAAAACTTACCAGCATGCACGTTAACTGGTTCAACGGCTACACTCTACGCAAAACTAACTTTTGTTCCCATTGCCCTGAGCACCAGTACCCTGTGCCCTCGGTTAGGAAAGACAATAGGAAAAGATGTAATATATACTGTACTCTTACTTTGCAGGTGGCTCCATACACTTTATTGAAATAAATATCTATAAACTACAAAGATAAGCGTTATCTGCAGTTGGAATTTGGCTCCTTGAGATTCCAGTTAACGCCTGGCTTTGCGCACGATCAACAAAGATTTCTCTTTCTCAAAGTGGCTACAGTGAACAGTTCGTTTGTTTCTCTGTAATTGCCACGTGGGATGATGGACGATTCTGGTTCTTTACCTTAATGAACTTAGGAAGGGGAAGAGAAGGAATGGGCGTTTTTGGGTCAGAGACCAGCAATGTTTCTCTATAAACGGCCAAGGGCGACTGCTGTAGACTTCCAGCCTCTGTCACCGCCTCTCCCTCAGGTGACAGGGTGAAAGCAGCTGTAGAGAAATAGGAGCAGGCGTGGAAGTGAGTGTTCTGGAAGGCCGTACAAAACAGCGGGCCTTGGACCGGATCTGGCCTGTGTGACTTGGCTGGCTAACGTCTCAGGCCACTGAACACCCGCGGTGTATCAGCCTATCACGGTCTAGGCGCAGCCCACAGGGTCTTCACTGGCCTGATTTAAAGGGCCCGCAAGTACTTCTAATCCACAGTCGGAGCTGAGGGGCCACAATTCAGGGAATGGCCGGTCCCTCCCTGTCAGCCGCAGGCACCCCTAACCAGACACTCAGACACCCCTAACTCAGATCTTCAAGTGGCTCTCATACAGCTTAGCAACAGGGGCAGGCCACTGAGGGAGAAATGGAACCCCAGGGCCCTGATTCCATCCGACCTTTTCAGACAAGCCTCCGCCCTCCCTCTTGTCTCTCAAGCCCCAGTGAGAACCCTCATTGGCAGAACTTACCGGGCCGGACTCTGGTCTCGTTAAGTGGAACTGAACTATAGGCGAGAATGGAATTCATTCATCCTTTTTGAGTTTTTCTAAAAAATGCACTTTATTAAGTGTGAGGTGCTAATTGGCAAGTGAAACACGGGCTCGAGGAAAGTCCTTCTCTCCCAAATGTTTGGGCTGCCCCAGATTTCGCTTATGACTAACACAGTCAGATCTAGGAGCAGGGGATCTGCTTGTGGTTGTCTTTCGGTAAGAACTGAGTGTCCAGGCACGTGTTTCTTGACTGGAGAGACCAGTCTTCCCGTCTCTGCACATCTTCTTCTCGAGTCTCAAAGCACAAGGCCTGCTGTTTCCCTTCTCCGGCTCGTGGTCTCCAAAGGATCGGAAGAAAGGCCGGCGTGTCCGTCCCGTCGCCATCTCTGACGCTGAGCTGTGGTGTCCCTCAAAGCCCGGAAGAATGGTCCTTTCCTCATAACTCTTCCTTCTCCTCCTCCGCACAGATGCAAGCTGCCCGCTGACTGTTCATAAAGGGTCGGCAGCCCAAGGTCCATACGGTGTTGAACACGGTATCGGCCAGAGAGTCACAGGCTGCTTGAAAAGGACAGACAGAGACACGCAGGTCAGCACGGGCCACCCAGGAGCACGTGAGACAGCGTGTTTCGGGGCGATCCCCGAGGGCGGCAGACAGAGTACAGACAAGCATCTCTTAAGAGGAGCGTTGTCAGAAAAGCTCCCCTCCAGTCCAATAAAGCAGACGCACTTGCTGGTCCGTCACTTTTGTGGCGCCCCTGGGAGAGGTCGTTAGAAACCCCACACCGTGGTGATTTTAAGATACTCACTCAGACTCCGTCACCGTGTTTCGCATAGCCTGCCCTGCTCAACTGTGGGCTGCACGATCATTTATTGATAGAAGAATATGTGTAGGAGAGATAGGCCATCCTCCCAAGTACCAGAGATAAACGGGCAGAACACAGCATCCGCAACACAAGGATCTCGTAGTTTGGACCAAGAGATGGAGACAGCGGACAGGAGAGCAGCTAGTTGACCCTACACCCGGGTGACAGTAACCACAAGGTGACCGGGAACGCACGGACAGGTTCCTGTCCCTTAGGAGAGGGGACTCTGAGGGAAGGCAGCCAGGGGAAGGCCTCCAGTTCAGTGTAACGGATACCGCGGACATGCCAGGAGAATGTAGACAACTTAGAGGAAATGGAGCTTCCCTGCTGAACTGACTCCGTGAGATACAAAGGGGAAACAGACCGTTAGCCTTGCCTGTCAAATACCTTTCCCAAGGAAATCCACTTCCGTCTGGTTTCAAGGGAATTTTTGCTAGATGTTTAAAGAGCTGATAGCAGTTCCTTCTAAACACTTCCAAAGATTACGATTATGTCTGTTTCGTTTTATGAAGAATCGTTTTGATAAAAACAAACAAAAACAGAGAAACCAGAAGAATAAAAAACAAAACCTACTGGTTAACGCACTGAAACCAGCATAGCACACCACCTACCAATAGAATAAAAGTCACACGTGACATTCTGCAGAAAAATCCCCAACACTTCTCCATGATAGAAAGACTCAACAACCCGGAAGGACTTCTACACCGGACAGGGGTCACCTAGGAAGAACCAGGGCTACCGCTCATGCTCAGAGCTAAGTGCTGACACCTCTTCCCTGCGGAACAGGACGGAGACAAGAACGGGCACTCTTAGCACTTCCATTGAATGGGGTATTTAAATTCTAGCCAGAAAAAACAAGCAAAGAGCAGGCATTCAAATCACAGCAGAGAGCGACATGCTGACGGCATCTTGTGTAAAGACAAAGGAATGCACCGAAAACCTACGAGAACTAATAAACTAATTGGGCCAGATCGCAGAATAAATCAATAGTACAGAAAATCGGTGTGTCATTTGTGAAGACGATTAAAAAGGCAGGAGAAAGGGCTCAGTGCGTAAAGGCGACTGCCACACAAGCCTGATGCGGCCTGAGTTTGATCTCTGGAGCCCGCATTAAAAAAATCTGGAGTCGGCAGTGGTTGCGCATGCCCTTAGTCCCAGCACTGGAGGCAGAGGCAGGCGGATCTCTGTGAGTTCGAGGCCAGCCTGGTCTACAGAGTGAGTTCCAGGACAGCCAAGGCTGCTTAGTGAGACCCTGTCTCAAGCAAACGAAACGAAGCTGGGCCCAGTGGCTTGTGGCTGTTACGTCAGCTCTCCTACGATGGGATGAGAGGCAGGGTCAGGACAATCACGGGGAGACCGACACTAGAAACTTGTCCCTGACCGCCACATGGGCGCCATGACAAACACGCATGTAAAAAATAAAACAAATTAGAAGCTAAAAAAGAAAATAAACGGTCCCATTTATGGTGAATCACAAAGAAAAGATTACCAGAAAAATAAAATCATGTTTTTGGACTGGAAAACGTAAGTTTTGTAAAAGTGGCAATACTGGAATTTACCCACAGATTCAGCCACAGCTCTGAAATATGGCAGCTGTCGTTTCTTGCAGAAATTACCAAGCTGATCCTAGGCTTCCATAAAGACGACAGGAATTTGTCCAGAGGGAGCCTGACAAAGAGCCTGAACTGGAGTGCCCTGGAGCCTGGGACCCAGGGTGCTGGCACAGATTGATGGGAGAGAGGAGTCCAAAGTCAAGAGACTACTGTTGGCACTTTACAGTTCCATGCGGGAAAGGAGAGCCTTTCCCACAGCAGCGATAAATCAGCCGGATACCCACTCAATGAAGTTGGACCCCGTCCTTATACCGTATACAAGCAATTCTCAAAATGGATCACAAACCTAAACCAAGAGCTAAGTCAAGAAAAAAAAAAAAAAAAACCTCTTAGAAGACATCAGTAGATATTTCTGACCTTGGGCAGATAAAGTCTTATTACCATACATGCCAGCAAAAATACCACTGATGAAAATAAACAACCGAGTTTGATCAAAATCTAAACTCTCTGGGCCTCAAAAAATAACATTAAGAAAGTAGAAGCTAGGCCAGGCGGTGTGTGTGTGTGCGCGCGTGTGTGTGTGCGCGTGTGCGTGCATGTGTGTGTGTATGCTTGTGTGTACACGAGTGTGTGTGTGCGTGTGTATGTGTGTGCACGTGTGTGTGCGTATGTGCATGTGCACGCGTGTGTGTGTGCGTGTGTGTGCACGCGTGTGTGCGTGTGTATGTGCATGTGTGTGTGCACGCATGTGTGTGTGTGTGCGCGCGTGTGCATATACATGCAGAGGAGTGAAAACATGGTTCGCACAGACACTTGTATGTCAGTGATCGATTCAGCAGTGTTAATGCCAAAACCAACCCAAATATCAACTGATGGACAGATAAAGACTTCGTGGTGAGCTTACAATGGGGTCCATGCATTTTGATTCCATTACGTGAAAACTCCAGAACAGGCGAATCAAGAGACTCAGAAATTAGATTCGCGCTTGCCTTGCTGAGCAGGGGGAGACTGGGGGAAATGGCGTTGGGTTTTCTTTGGGAGATGATGAAAATGGGGTGATTGTGTGGCTCTGTGGACATATTCAACTAGCATTTAAGTGAACTAAATCACATATGACATCTCAAACACGCCACCTTAGAACCATCGATAAACGCTCAGAATGTTCCAAGCAGAGGGAACTCTAGGTTTGAAAGCCTGGGCCTTCGACCCAGGTGGATTTCACTGTGGGAGTCCAGGGGAGATTTGGACATCTGAAATGATGTTAAGGGGCCTGGGGCCTAGAGAGAGCTGTACATGCTGAGCTCCAGGGCTGCGTTTAGTCTGTAGGGAAGAAAAAAAACTATTAACTTCAACTGCAGGCGGGAGCTATCGGATTCAGGTGATGTTAAAATATAGCTGGTCCCAGCAGATGCCCTTCCTTGATGGAACATAAAAACGGATTTGCAGCAACCTGACCAGTGGGAGCGCAAAGAGATACTTGAGAGGAAAAATCAACAGGACACTGGCCTAGAGCAGTTACCTACATCAGCAACAGATCTTCCCCTTTCTTTGTAGACACCGTGTAGAGAGTTCTCCCTTTTACAAGGCCCAGTTCATTATCCATAGCCCCGAGCCCTCACGCATTCACATTAAAACTATCTTCTAGACGTGTGGTTCTATGAACCACATTCAAGAATGTCCCCGTGGTTGGTATCTCTGTGGCTCTCAGGAACCTGGTTTTGAACTTTTCGCATCTGGAAGCCTCGAGCATTAATACGGGGTTATCGTGTTCTGGCTTCAGAAGTAGAGAGATTCAAACCTTTTGGACAGTAAATTAGGAAAAAGAAATTACAGAGACAGACCTGGGAGCTGAGGAGTTAGGCAGCTTTTAAACATCATTATCCAGAAGCACACAGAAAGCTATACACACACAGGAGGGTTTTTAAAGTTCCTACCTAGACTAAGAACAAAATATGAAAAGTGGGGGGGGGGGGGCTTTAGCCAAACCACGTGGGTGGTACTATACAGAGGGACTAGGAAGTGTCCTTAAGAGACCTACCTTCCACGTTGGAGACGAAGCCCAGGCTCCGCTTGAGGTCGGAGCAGATGGTGTGGAGACACCATCGGAATTTCGCGTCGCAGCGGTATTTGTTGGCGCCACAGGTGTCGTAGCAGACGTCCAGCTGGTTGCAGCACTTGGTCATCGCTGGGATGCCCAAGTCCATCTGCAAAAGCGAGGCAGGCAGGAGAGCGCCACGTTGAGGTGGAGGACCTGAGGCGCGAGGCAGCCCCTGCTAGGTCAGTTCAGAAACCCCGCGGACGGGGAGGGCGCTCCCAGCTCGGGATGCTAAACTGTAAAGTTGTGATTAGCTTCGTGAGTGACTCCAGCCGGTTTTTTTCATCTTTCCTTTTGTGATCTTAGTTACTTTCAAATCCACAGCCAGCCGCGGCGGCAGTGGAAAAACAGGGACCAGAAGGGCAGTCAAGGGCAAGAGCCAATGCGGTTGAAACTTCCCACTTTGATCTGAGAGTCTAAGAGGGAGATTCCGTGACTACTATAAAAAATTCAGCCTCAACTAATTGCAACATGGCTGGCCTTTCTCAGGGACCTGTCCTCTCCGTACCTCTCCAGGAGTTGGAGAGAAAAAAGGGGTGCCAGACACAAGGTGCCCAACCACAAGAGGACACAGCTTTGCACGCACGAGGCATCCGTTAAACCGCTGTGTGATTGTGGGGAGCCTCAGAGAGCATCGCAGAGTTAGAGACAGGGATGTGGGGGCGGTGGCTACCAGACTGAGAGCACCGTGGGAAAGGAGGTTCACGGGCTGGGCGTGGCTCTGCTCGGAGAGTGCTTGCTTAGTGTGCACGAAGCCCTGCGTTTTATCCCCGGGACCACATAGACCAGGCCTGGCAGCACACACCCGTGTCCCCGCATTGGGGGCGGGGGGGGGGGGCAGAGGCGGGAGGGTCCCCAGCTACATTTAGGCTTCACGCCAGCTTGGACTGTATGAGGTCCTGTCTTAGAGGGAGGAGGAGGGGAGGAGAAGGGAAGGGGGTGAGGAAGAGGAAGAGGGGGAGAAGAAGAGGAGGGAGAGGAGGAGGGAGAGGAGGAGGGAGAGGAGGGGAGGGGAGAGGAGGGAGAGGAGGAGGAAGAAGGAGGAAGAGGAGGGGGGGAGGGAGAGAGAGGAGGAGGGAGAGCAGGAGGGAGGAGGGAGGAAGAGGAGGAGGAGGGAGAGGAGGAGGGAGGAGGGAGGAAGAGGAGGAGGAGGGAGAGGAGGGAGAGGAGGAGGAGATGCTGAAATAAAATGAAAGTAGACTCAGAGCAGGAAAAGAGAGCAGTTAACGAGTCATTTGCTTATCATGTCAAAGGTCCTAGCAGGGGCTGCCCACGCATACATATGCATGCACGCATGTGTGTGCACGGAAGCTGGGCCTTGGAGTGTGGCTCACAGCAGGCACCCGAAGCGCTGAGTCTGAGCCTCAGCACCACAAGACCAAACGTATTTGCCAAATTGATAAATAGCTTCGTCTTCCAAGTTCGAGTTAGCAAACAGCCCTGAACAAGGAAGAGATGGTTTTAAAACACAAAAAACGCAGCTGGATGCGCACTCCGCGGCACGTGAGAGCACAAGCAGGCGAGGTTAGCGCTGGGGAGAGCGTCTTAGACTCCGTCCCAGTTTCCTGATAACTTGGGCCTGGTCTCTTGTTTGTTGTTCCAGACAGGTTCTTATGTAGCTCAGGCTAGCCTCAAACCCACTGTGGCCTTGGCCGGACCCTCCTGCCCACACCTGCTCTGAGGCCGGGATGCGGGAGGGGCTCTCGGCCCCAGTGCCGTTCAGATTCTCTCTCGCTAACCCAAGGCCACCGGAAGCAGAGTAGGGACCGTCCTTAGAGGAGGCACAGGCCCCGTACTGTAAGTCTTGGCAGGCTGCCGTTGCCAGATGCTGGAGGCCCTGCCCCCAAACTAAAACTGCCCTGTGACAAGGCAACTGTGCATTACAGAAGTGTAACGACCACTTGATCAAATGGCAGATTCTTGGGCTACTTCCAAATAGTGTGCGTCCATTTTCTGTTTGTTTGTTTGTTTGTTTTTTCAACTGGCTCACTGTGTAGCTTTGCTGGCCTTGAACTCACAGAGATCCACCTGCCTCTGCCTCCTGAGTGCTGGGATTAAAGGCGTGTGCCACCACTGTTTTTCATTGACTGACTGACTGACTGGCTGACTGACTGGCTGACTGACTGACTGCCTGACTGACTGACTGACTGATTAGCTGACTGACTGACTGACTGGCTGACTGACTGGCTGACTGCCTGATTGACTGACTGGCTGACCGACTGACTGACTAACCGACTGACTGACTGACTGACTGACTGACTGATTGGCTGACTGACTGACTGACTGATTGATTGGCTGACTGACTGACTGACTGGCTGACTGACTGACTGACTGACTGGCTGACCGACTGACTGATTTTGGCAGCCCTGGAGACTGAACTCAAGGCCGTGCGCATGCTAGGTAAGCACCCCACCGCTGAGCTACACCCTCAGCCCCTGTGCATCCACTTCTGGAGCAATTAAACTCCCAGCTGAAAACGTGTCCTTTTTCTGATCTGTGCAGTTGAGAGGCTGTTCTTGCTTGTAGTCGCACACTGACTGGTGAGCAAGCCGGCCAGGCCGTGCAAGGGACAAGAGCACTGTATCTACAGAGACACCCTCCTCCAAGGCATTTCAGTTGCGTGTACTAGAGACAGATGTCCAGCCACCGGCAGTCACGCTTCTAACAGAATCAGCGTGTGACACGTCCTTCTGACAGATGCAGGAAAACTGCCCCGCGGGCGGAGGACCTGTCTGCCATCTGTGTGAGAACGCCACGCGGTGGATCGTGGAGCTGCTTAGAACGTGACTCCCCAGTGAGATTCTCTGGAGGCTTAGCTGTACGTTCACGCATGCTCAGATGCACTAAATCTCTCTTTCACCCCCCCCCCGCCCTCCCTCCCTCCGCCCCCCCTTTCTTTCTCTGTACATTCATGCATGCTCAGGTGCACTAAAGCATCTATGAAATCTTTCTCTCTTTCCCTCCCTCTCCCTCCCTCTCCCCTCTCCCTCCCTCCCTCTCTCCTCTCCCTCTCTCTTTCCTCCTGTACATTGTGCATGCTCAGATGCACTTTGTGTGTGTGAGCGTGTGTGCCCTCGTGTGACCTTATGCATGGAGGTCAGAGGGCAACTTCAGCTACCACTTGCTACGAGCCAGTTCACTTGTTTTGCTTGCTTGCTTGCTTAGGCGCGATCCGTCTTTGTGTAACTTGCCAAGTAGATTAGTTTGCTGACTAGGGAGCCCTAGGAACCTGGCCGTCTTCACCCCCACAGTTCTGGGATTAAAAGCATGTGCCACCATGACCAGGTTTCTATTTAAGGTTGGTTCTGGTGATCTCAAACTCAGGTTCTGTGATTGCAAGGCAAGCAAGCGGTTTGCTGACTGAAGTATCTCCCAACCCACCCCCCTAATTTTTGAAGCAGTCTCATGTAGCCCGGGCTTGCCTCCAAATTCACCGTGTAGTCAAGGATGACCTTGAACTTTTGACCCTCTGGTTTCAACCTCTGGAGTGCTGAAATTACAGGCATAGGCCACTACACCTAGTTTATGTGGCTCCATGCGTGCTAGGCAAGCAGTCAGCAAACTGCACTACATCCAGACCCTTCCAAGAGATCTTCAAGGAAATCAAGTCATCGCTGACAGCTTGAGAAAGGGCCTGTGATGTGCCATCAAATCTCAGTAAGCAGCGGAAGTGTCAGACTCCAAACTTTGTTGATTTGACACTTTTAACAGGAAGCCACTCCTTGTGGAAGTTGGCAGATACAGTAATCGGCTCTTTCTGGCCCGTATCAGCCCCTCCAGTCCATCACTGGAATGAATTGCTCGTTTAAATAAAGCAACGTCAGCCAGTTGTCTTTCAGTTGTGTCCAGAAGCCATAAATCTTGGCTGACGGTTATAGTGGTGATTTTGAAGGTCAGGAATAGCAGAAGCTTAGCTGAGGGACAGCTAGCTGTCTTTGAGAAAAAGAACTCTAATATCTTCCTTGAAAATCCTCTCCCTTCCCCTAGGCTAGTTTAAAACCAAATTACATTGTTCCAGTAGATTCGATAAACGGTCACTTCCATCAGGGAGAGCTCTTGGATTACTCTTCCTTACTTAAACCCCATGAATCAAGAAGGTACTATTAGTGATACATACACTTCCTGGTACCTTGATACCCAGGAAATAGGAGCCGCAACCATTGGGCTCCTGAGGTTTGTAGCCAGGTCTGGGCATCGGTGCCTTTCCTAGCAAGAAGAAGGGAGAAAAAGAGAAGAAATATTTAGAAGTCAAACATTTGACATTCATTCTCAAATAAAAGCCTCCTAAAAGCACATTCCATTTTCCCTTTAAATGTCACCATCCTTCATGAGATACCCACATTAACTAGGTAACAAGGAGGAGATCACAAAAGAATTTACTTTACCGCTTGACAAACTGAACCATCTCCTCCAGACAGCGTGGGTTCACACCGTGTAATACACATCAGCACACTGCCTGGTCACACATTTCGAGAATCAGAATCATAGCTGCATCAAAGAGGTTAACTGTTCACTGAAGATTAGAGGCTGCTACAGGTGCAGGTAGCATCACTGACCACGGAGCATCATGGACCACCAAACATCACAGCAACTCTGTGGAAACAGTCTGAACGCTTTGACTTGTTCGTGGGGCTTAAGAATCATTTTATGACCTTGCAAATGTGTCAGAGAAGCTTGACCTGTCTGCTTCCTGCCTGGTCTCTGCTTCCGGGTGCGACAGGAAACCTCTGCTATAAGAAACCTCTGCGCATGCTCCTGTTTCCACGAGCTTTGTTTTTTCCTGTTTCCGATATGCCTTCCTTGCCAGGGGGAACTGCTGATCCCTCTGAGACCGTGAGCCAAGATAAATCTTCCCTGCTTTAAATTGCTTCTCTGGGGTGTTTATGGCCGAGATGACATGCACAGTGCTCGATGAGCAGACATTCTGGGTCATGTGATCTGTGTTTAACTTCCGCTGTTCCCTTAACAGCTGCTGCACCCTTTATCCTCAGCAGCAACGCACAGTGGTACCACCGCTCCTCATCCTTGTCTTCCTGACAGGGAATCTGGAGGAGCATCTCTCCTTTTCCCGCTTCGGAGGATCAGAAGACTTGGGTCCATTCATTCCTGGGGAACTTGCAGTCGCCATGCACATACTTTCTTTCTCCTCTTGGGGCTCGTATTTCCTTTCTATTCTTCATAGAGCTTCACGCATATTGCTCTCCCTTTCGTAGTTTACATTTCTTCTCTCTCTCCTGGATCCTGGCATGCCTCACCCAGATCTTTCTGGGTCTAGTTCAGAACAGTGACTTAATGATGTTGCCTTTACTGGGTTTCTCTAGATGGACGAATCTGCTGTTTAATCGATCCACTGACGTTTTTCTTTCAAAACTATATTTTTCATTTGAATTCTATTGGTTTCTCCTTTCAGCTTTGTGCATTCACTTTTAACTAGCTTTTTTTTTCTTAAAAAAAACCTATATTTTTGCTTATCCAATAATTTCAAATATTATATTATGATTTCTAGTTCTTGGGGTGCTGATTCTCAGTTTATTTTGGTTTTGTTCGCGCTTTGTTTTTTGAGCCAGGGTCTCACTACATATAGCCCACGATTGCCTTGAACCTGGAATCTTCCTGCCTTAGATCCTGAATGCTGGAACCTAGGTGTGTGCACCACAGCTGGCTAATTCTCACATTTTAAGTGCTGATTGACTCTTTCCCATGATAGATTATTGACATGGAATGTAATTTTTAAGTAAGAATATTTTTAAAAGATTTATTTAGGGCAAGAGAGATGGCTCAGTGGTGAAGAGCACATATTGCTCTTGCGGAGGACCAAGGTTTGGTTCCTACCACCACCAAATCATATGGCTTACCTGTAACTCTAGCTCCAGGGGTCTAGCACCCTCTTCTGGCCTCCATGGACACTACATTCAAATACACACACCTCACAAAGACACACATACACACACACACACAATTTAAAAATAATTTCAAAACATTTGTTTTTAATTGTGTGTGTGTGTGTGTGTGTGAGTGTGTGTGCGTGTCCGTGTAGAGACCAGAGGTTTGGGACACTCTTGGAGCTAAAGATACCTGCAGGTATGGGCCACCTTACATGACTGCTGAGCCATCTCCTTGCCCCTGAATTCTTATGTCCTGGGGTATATAACCACAGGGTAGCCATTCATCACTTTTGGTGGCGGTTGTTCTAGAACTGTACCAGGCTTGGGTGCTCTAAGATCTTTGCCACAGATCTATACTCCATCCCCCCTCAAAGCTCTGCTGTGACTGGGAGAGTCTCCATCTAGATAAGTACTTACAGTTACCATTCAGCTTGGGTTTCATCCAGCCCCAGTTAATGCTGGGTAGATTCTGGTCACTTCCTGTGGAGGAAGTGTACACAGGCTGGAGATGTTCTGATAGACATCCCTCACCTCCATCACTAAACAGATGGAGCATCTTGCTTCTTCCTTGTAATACTGGGTCCAGATTTTGTAATCTCTTCGCATGTGTGCACGAGTGCATGTGTCTGTGTGTGTGCATGTGTGGTGTGTGTGTGTGCAATGTGTGCATATAGTGTATGCATGTGGTGTGATTCTGTGTGTGTGTGTGGGTGGTATGTGGTATGTGTGTAGTGTGGTCTGTGTGCGTGTGTGTGTGTGTGTGATGTGTATGTGTGTTTGTGTATATGTGTGTGTGTTTGTGTGTATGTGTGCATGTGTAGAGTGTGTGTGTGGTGTGTGTATGTCTGTGTGTGGTATGTGTGTATGTGTGTGAGTGTGTGTATGTGTGTGTGTGTGATGTGTGTATGTGTGTGTGTATATGTGTGTGTGTTTGTGTGTATGTGTGCATGTGTAGAGTGTGTGTGTGGTGTGTGTATGTCTGTGTGTGGTATGTGTGTATGTGTGTGTCTGAGTGTGTGTATGTGTGTGTGTGATGTGTGTATGTGTGTGTGTATATGTGTGTGTGTTTGTGTGTATGTGTGCATGTGTAGAGTGTGTGTGGTGTGTGTATGTCTGTGTGTGGTGTATGTGTATGTGTGTGTCTGAGTGTGTGTATGTGTGTGTGTGTGATGTGTGTATGTGTGTGTGTATATGTGTGTGCTTGTGTGTATGTGTGCATGTGTAGAGTGTGTGTGTGGTGTGTGTATGTCTGTGTGTGGTATGTGTGTATGTGTGTGTCTGAGTGTGTGTGTATGTGTGTGTGTGTGTCATGTGGGTATGTGTGTGTGTTTGTGTGTATGTGTAGAGTGTGTGTGGTGTGTGTGTATGTGTGTGTCTGAGTGTGTGTGTCTGAGTGTGTGTGTGTGTGTGTGTGCTACACAATGTGTAACAGAGTCTAATATCAGCAATTGAGTCATACATGGGCAAACAATTGGGTGGTTGTCTCTTGGAAGTAAGATTGTGGGATTTTTATCTTTTTTTCAGAATGTTATTTTACAAAAATTCCACACAAGCTACCTTTGTTGATATCAGAGAAAACTTAAAGAAGCAAATGTCTTAATTCATGGACAATGCATTTTTAAAAAATTCTTCTAAAATTGTTTTTTATTATTTTATGTGTATGGGTGTTTTGCCTGTGCTGGTGTCTAAGTACCACATGTATGTCTGGTGCTCTTGGAGACCAGAAAAGGGTATCAGATCCCCTAGAACTGGAGTTACAGATGATTGTGAGCTACTGGGTGCTGGGAATTGAACTCGGGTCCTCTGGAAGAGCAGCCAGTGCTCTTAGCCACTGAGCCATCTCTCCAGCATCCTCTAAATGACTGCTGGAGAATGTTCCTTGCAGTCTCTGGTGGCTTCCCAAGTCACCCTGGGTCCTTTGCTTAAGGAACCACAGAAGAGAAACCTCTAAAGCCAGCTTGAAAGCTAACGGCCGTCCTGCCTGACGACGCAAGAGGGAGTGTTATCAGCAATGAGCTGCTGTTCTAGGGGAACCGACGGCTGAGAACCGAGGCGGAGACGACAAGCCCCAGCCCGAGCTGCGCTGTGGCGGGATGCTCCGAGCCCAGGCGTCCGCGTGCTGCGCTGACATGTAGATTTGTTTCCTGGTGTCGCTGGCAACGTGGCGCTCTAGTTCTGGCTGGCAAACGGGCTCTGCTCACTGCCAACTAGAAATGGGCTTCATCTATTTTAATGATCGGGGGCGGGGAATCAAAACAAGAATAATATTTTATGACATGTGAAAATTATATGAAATTCAAAGTTTAGTGCCCATAAAAGAAGTTTTATTGGGGCGCAGCGCGCTCATTTATTACGCATTGGCTGCGGCTGTTTTCCCGGGAAAAGAAATCACAGAACATTGTAGCAATCTTGAACTGGAGACGCTTTTCTAACCAAGACATAAAAGTCAGAGGCCGTAAAGGAAGAGACTGACAAATTTGATCTCATAAAACGCAAAACCTTCCAAACAAAGTTAGCACCATAAACCACTTGTGAGAGAGACATCAGGAAGGAGATCCGGGGAAGAGTTAGCCACCACACCCGGCTGGGCGTCTCCATCATGCCCTTGGCCAGACTGGCTCCTCTCTCATTTTGCCACTGAAAAGACTGGGAGAAAGATCCATCACAGGTCAGGGGGCTGACTGTCTCCTGTGGAGGGTGAGGCTGTCCTCATCCAGATGCTTCCCATCGAGGAGCCATGGGGCAGCGGCAGGTGGAGGGGTGGGGAGTGAGGGGTGCAGGGGGACAGGGCACAGAGCACACCTGGTAACCTCCAAGAACGTTCAGATAGTGCCCGTTCCAACCACACAATAGGCTCTCCGTGTCAAGCACTAAAATGGATTAGGTTGCTTCCTGAATCGCTTGTCTTGGCCTACCCGATCCTGGCTCTGTTGAAATACCACAGTCTCAAATCCTTGTGCCCCCTTCTCCTTCCGCAGACTTGCAGATCTGTCCCGCTAGCACGGAGGCAATCTGTTGGCTTCTAAATCTGTGTGTGTTTCTCTTTTCACAGGCCCCCGAGAATCCAATGAAGACCGCAAAAAAAGTCCTTTGCTAGGGAAATCCGCAAACTCGCAAGTGTGTGAAGTTCTTCTATGAAATTTCAGACAGATAAAAAACACCTCTAAAAAATTAAAAATGATTGGGTTGGGAATGCGGCTAAGATGGTAGCGTGCTCGCTGACAGGAATCTTTGGATTTAGCCCCAGGACTGAGTAAACCTGGCATGTAGTGTTTATAATCTCAGTACTCAGGAGGTGGAAGCAAGGGGGTCAGAAGTTCAAGGTCATCCTTGGCTACATAGAACGGTTGAAGTTAGCCTGGGCTACATGAGACCCTGCCTCAAATTATTTTAAAAGGTAGAGACTGAAAGGTAGAGTGAAAGCTTCTATGTCGACAGGAGCAATGACAGAGCAGAGCCGATGGAGAAACAGGGACAATGTTTGTGAACTAGGTAGCTAATAAAGGGCGTAGCATCCACAACACAGAAAGGATTGGCAGCATAAAAACAACCCGACTTTAAACAGTCCAAAAGAAGACAAACCGGGGACTGGAGAGACAGCTCCTCGGTTCAGAGCTCTGGCTGCTCTTTCAGAGAACATGGGTCCGATTCCCAGCACCCATTTGGCTGCTCACAGCTGTCTGTAACTCCAGTTCCGGGGACTCCAGTGCCCTCTTCTGGCCCCCATGGGCATCAGGAACACACATGATACACATACGTGCAAGCGAAACACCCACACATGTACAATTAGAAAATCCAGAAAACAAAGGATGAGCGGGAATGAAAGATGCATCTCTCGTTACTACGGAAATGCAAATGGAGACACAGGAAACACCACCTTACATTGCTAGAATGGCTCCTAGAGACAGACATGGTGGAAGTGGGGAGGGTGCAGCCAAAGAGAGCTCGCACCCCATTGGTGGGACAGTCAGTGGGCACAGCCATTTAGGAAAGCACCATGGAGGCACCTCAGAAAACTAAACACGAGAAACGGCACCACCATGGAATCCAGCAACCCCACTTCTGGTATCTATCCAACAGAACCGACAAGAGCGTGCGTGTTCAAAGGTCTCCGCTCTCTTGTTCATCGCAGTGGCATCTGTGATACAGAAGCATCCTAAGTGCATGTAACATGAGCGTGGATAAAGGAAACGTGTGTACATCATAGAATGCCACACCGCCACCGCCTCGGAAAAAAACCCCGCCGTTCATTACACTGGGTGGAATCCATCGGAAAACCACATACGGTGTGCTCGCAAGTGTGGAACCTGAGAAAGAAAAGTCAGTTTCAGAGAAGCAGAGAGAAGGAAGGCAGAGAGGAGAGGAATTAAGGGAAAGGTCTTGGTCAAAGGGCCCGTGTTTGATGGAAGGAGTAGGTCTTAGAATCGCCTGTTACTGGCGATCACAGCTGACGGTAGTGTGGTGTGTATTTATTTCTGTTATGGTTTGAACCCAACGTGCTCCATGGAACAGGTCATGCCTCAGTAGGAAGGCACGCCTGATGCGCAGCACACGGCCCTCAGGTCAAATCTGTAGCATCTGTAGCTGGGGGTGGCTGCTCATGTACCCCTAACCCAAAGGCTGTGAGAATATAGAGACGGGGCCAGCGTGGTCTACAGAGTGAGTTCCAACAGAGTACAGAGGCAGGATGAGAGCCCCTGCTTCAGGAGCAAGGTGAAGTGTGATGATGGGAGGCGCAGACATCCCCCTCCCCTGGTCTCCATGCCCATATACGGCTGTCTGGGGAAGCCGAGGAGCCCTAAGAGAGAGGGCCTGTGTAGCAGAAGTAGCTGTCAGGGCCAGGCCTGTGAAGGGCACACCCAGCCTGGCTATCTCTGCTTCCCAACGTTTCCTGGCGGACCAGCCTCAGCCTCAAGCTCCCTCTGCCCACAGTTCCTTCCCCGGCCTGGCCTTCCCTCTGTAATAAACATCGACACCCCGAAACCCTGAGCCAACAGGAGCCCTTCCTGCCTTAATTTCTGCCAAGCGTTTTGTAAAAACAACAACAACACAACCTCAAAACTGCTGAAAGAATAGACTTGTAACATTCTCACCACAAATAAAAGGTAAGTTAGTGAAAGGCCTTGGGTATGGTGATCAGCTGCTGAATCTTTCCACAGTGGATCAAAGCATCGGGTTTTCTCCATAAATACCCACTTTTTTAAAAAAATTTTTTTAAGGTTGATATTTAAGCATCCTTTGGGGGTGGGGGCCATCCAAGAGGGGCTCTCAGGGGCCTCTCTATGTAGCCAGGCTGGCCTGGAACTCCAGCCTCTCCTGTCTCAGCCTCTCAGTAGCTGGATTACAGTCTCAAGACACTACTTCCGGAGGCAGACAGGGAGCCGGCTGCCCTTCCCAGTCAGAGGCTGCGCAGATCAACACGTGCCAAGTCTTTTGATACCGGTAGTTTTGCTCAAGAAGGAAGAACACGGCTGGGTTCACAATCTTACAAAAAGTCCTACAGTTAGATGTTTGCTGTACCTCGGGTATTATTGACATCGGTGTTGATTCAAATGGCAGGCGTTAACCCTTTCCTGCCTCCTCAACGGAAAGTAGGCCAGTTCGATTCAGGGAGGAGGCCTCTGCAAGTATCCACCTAACTCTGGATAGGTACAGGATCTGAGCCCATGAGCGGTTCACAGTGAGATGAGGCAGCCTTTTGCACGTGCCCCAGAGATGTTAAGACTATGGAGAAGAGTCGTTTACCCATTATCTCCTGGTGGGTTCTCTTAGTACTTAAGGGAGTCAACCTCTCTTCTCCGCACAGCACACTGAAGGGGAAGCTGGCCTCAGGCCCAGCTCCTGTGTAAGCTGGCCTTGCAACTCTGGCAAGGTAGGTTGGGCGCCATCCCCAGTTCCCAATCCTGCCTCTGGTGTCTGGCCCTGGGGCCGGCACTTGGGACCCCCGGTGGGCAACAGGCAGGCCTGTTCAGTGATGCCCAGGGCCAGGCCGCTCCCTTGGGAGAATCTAGGCAAATCGCTGCCAGCCAGAGGCCTGCGGCAGAGAAAATCCTCCCCAGCTTCTGGGGTGCCAGGGAGTTGTTTGCACCGAACAGCAGGTTCTGTTTCCTTCCCTAGGAGCATCTCACCAAGCCCTCTCTCTTCCCTGCCTTCCCTTAAGTTCCTGCCTCGGGCAGACTCATAAAAAGCCTCAGCGAAGGCTCCAGGGAAGCTGAGCTGAGCCCGAGTTTCAGATAAATCACAATTTATCAGGAGATAGAGATCCCATATGTCACCTGGGCTCTTCACAGGGTTAGTCGTCTGCTTGAATTTCTGATGTCACTACGCCTGGTTTGCTCAGTCTAGGAGGACCTGGCCTACCCGTTGTAGGACCGGTGTGGCCTGCTGGGCTGCCCCCACCCCCACCCCCGCCCCGAAGGCACCCACTCACCGTATCGGCACCGGTACTGGCAGATGCCGTTCTTCCCTCCCAGCAGCTCCATGAAGGAATCCACGTAGCTGTTGACCGACTCGAAGCTGCCCCGCAGCTGCCGCAGGCCCCAGTCGGTGTAGGACTCCTCTCCCTTAAGGCTGGGGTCGGTCTGAGCCAGGCAGCCCCCCAGTCCAAGCCACAGGAGGAGGAAGCCGCGGGGCAGCTTCATCCTACGCACAGGTTGGAAGCTGCTCTGGTCCCCCACCCCAGCCAGGGTCCCAGGAAGCCCGGTGTCCGGGCTTATCGGAACAGTCAGCCTCTGCTCCCCAGAGGTGGACTTTAAACACAGCCATGGATGCCGGGACAGATCTGAGCGATTAGGGAGGGGACAAAGGTGAGACCGTGGGAGGGCTTGCATGAGCATGGTCAAGAGGGGACTTCCCAGAGGACCCCAAGCGCTGGAGGGGGTGGCTGCGCTCCGTGAGGGGGGCAGGGGAAGCCCCGGATTCTCCTGCACACTTGGGCTCCTCAGGCCTCTCGACTACAGAGCTTGTCCCAAGGTCCCAGCCACACCCCTGAGCCACTTCCTCGGCTACACCTGTCCTGGGGAGGCCCAGCAGGGTGTGTGCTGGGCTCCCGCGGCCTGACTGGGGTCACCTTCACCAACAGCCAGGTTGTCAGAGCCTAAACTCCAGGTGTGCCTCGCTGAGGGTTCAGGTTTGGGGCTCAGTTTCTGCCTGGGTCCCTCCTTGGCTCTAGCGCAAATTCCCACCCAGGAAAGGTCCTCACGTCCCAGGGATGAGTCCATTTCCCGGTCTGCAGGGCGCCTGTTTACCCTGAATCCTGACTGAGGTCTGCAAGGTGGCCCAGGTCTGTTCTGGGAACGTCAGCTCTGCTGTGCTTTTCCTTAAAGCTAGGCAAAAGTCCAGACTGTTATCAGAAAGCCCTGTTTGAGATCCGAGGCTCTGAATTGCTGGAGCCCAGGGTTTGGGCACCACTTCCAGTGTGGTTTGCGCTTGGTCACTCGAAGAAACACCTAGGAACCGCTAGTCTGGACAATGACAATGCTTCCTCAGACGTCATGAAAGCCCCATATACAAGATTAAATACAATAAATACATTTTAGATAAGAATTGTGTTCATCTATAGATTGAGAGTCCAGGGTAGTGACATCATTCCCAGCGCGCACCATGGGTGTGCGATTTAAAACAGAAACCGGTTACAACGCTGCCACCTGGTACTTAAAGCACCACACATTCAGAAGCAATCAGTCTCTTGTCTCTCCCTCCCTTTCTCCCCTCCCTCTCTCCCTCCCTCTCCCTCCCTCTCCCTCCCTCTCCCTCCCCCTTCTTTTCTCTCCCTCTCCCCCTCTCCCCCCCCCCTGTCTTTCTCTCTCTGTCTCTCTATCTCTCCCTGTGTCTCTGCCTCTCTCTCTCTCTCTCTTTCTTTCTCTCTCTTTCCCTTTCCACAGTCACACCTATTTACCAGGCACGGTTGATATCATTTCGATTGGAGGCATAAGAAACCATGCAGAGGTTAAATGACTTCATTAAGTCGGGCAGTTGTCAGGCCAAGGCTGGGCCAGGGCCAGAGACGTAACTGATGAGATAAAGTCCAAACAAAACCCTGGAACTCTTTCTCAAACAGTAAGGGAAACCGGGAGCCTGGCTCGGGGGTGGGCCACATGCCCAGTGTGTGCAGGGCCCCACTCCAGCCCCCCAAAAGAGAAAACGTGCCGCTAAAGACACAATAAATACAAAGCTTTTGGAAAAGACTTTATAATTTTATTACTTTTAGTTATGTGTAGTCATGTGTTGCGGGGTGGGGGGTGGGGTACGCGTGAGTACAGGAGCCTGTGGAGGCTGGGGGATGCCCTGGAGTCGGAGATTACGGATCACCTGACACAGGTGTCAGAACTGAACTCAGACCTCTGTAAAAGCAATGTGGGCTCCGAACTTCTAAGCCCTGGGTTGTTTTTGGGTTTTTTTTCCATTAAAGAAAGTCTGCTTATTTATAAGTGCAACAATAATAGGGATATTTGAGTAACATGTGTGTCCTCATTTTATATACAGTACATAACACTTTTATACCATGCTGATTGTGAATTTTTTTTTACTTTTCTGAAAATTCATTCGAGTCACCAACACTTCTGCTCACCACTGCTTCAGTTTCAATATAGGTGAAGGAAATTCCAGTTCTCTGGACAGACACAAGTAATACTGTGCAATTTTTACTGTCAAGTAGAATTTCCTTCCTTTCTTTCCTTCCTTCTTTCTTCCTCTCGGTCTTTCTTTCTCTCGTTCTTTCTTTCATCCACTGTTAGTGGCACTCAAGTATTTTCTGCCTCAGTTTTTGTTACCTAAGTTTTTTGGGAAACATTTATCATTTTAACTATTTTGGAGGTTACAGTGTGTGACATTAGGGATATTAACATGTGTGTGACTGGCACCAGGACCCTCTCCAAAGCTTTTTATTACCCTAAACTGAGATTCCCCATCTGCATTTTCCTCTCCCCTCTGCCTCTATCTTCCTAATGAAATTGCTATTCTGGGTGCTTTGGAGGGGCGGAACCCTGTAACGTGTCCTCTCGTGATGCTTAGCATGGTGGTTTCAAGCCCAGCTGTGCAGTGTCTACCAAGGCCTCCTTACAGTGGGTGAAGCTGCTTTGAGCACTGGTGCAGATTCTTGAGTTCCTGCCTCCCAGTTCTTTGAGGTGTATGTCTGGAATTGAATTTTCTGGATCATAAATTAATTCTGTTTAAACCTCTTGAAGATCTGTGATCTCGGCCACTGTCTGTGGCTATACTGTTTACGTTCTGCACGGTGAGATTAGAGGGTTCCCGTCTCTCCACATCTTTCTAAACAACTCTCTGACATTTCATACATGTACGGTCACACCAACCCCCCTCCCCCACGGAGTCCTCATCCTCCTTTCACGTCTTTCTGGTTTCGCTTTGGGAGTCATGGTTTTAACCAGACTCACCTCCATGGTTATAGGTGTGGAATTATCCACCGAGGCATGGAATTATCTCCAATGGCCATATTACTGAGACAAAGACTTCCTCTCCCAGCCCCCCTTCCTTGACTGCCAGTAGTTCCCCTGGGTGTGCCTGGACCCCCACCAGCCCCTCCCCCATCTGTGACTGGACGTTTACAGTGGAGTCTTGTGCGCATCCTATGCAGGCAGCCAGAGCCGCCATGAGCTTGCACGTGCTGTGGCCATGTCCTGCCCATGAAACAGCATTTCATAGCCTTCCGCTCCATCACCTGTTAATTCTTGCTGCTCCCTCTTCTGTAATGCTCCCTGTGCCTCACACGGAGTGATATGGGTGTCCCATTTAAGGCTGACCACTTGATAGTTGTTGCTTCTTAGCACCTTGATCAGCCATGAGTCTGGCATTAGCCAAAGGTTTGCTGCAAAGAGAAGCTTCTTTGATCTGGGCAGAGAGCAACATAAGCCAGTAAATATAAATATTTCAGGGACGGTTTCACAGCACGTTTATTTACCAAGAGAAATAGATTCAACCACAGGTCTATCATCTCTCCAGCCTTGGGTCTTTGACCAGGTACAGAGCACCAGGCATTCTTCTTCCTGATGGGTCTCAGAGTAAATCAGAAATTAGTTGGTTACCCCTTAGATGTTGTGCCATTATGGCACCAGTGGGCACACCTTGCCTGGCAAACTGGTATTGTAGCATCCAAGGTTTAAAAGTGAGGAAACCATCGCTGATTCCTCCCCCGACATCCTGTGGAACATCTTCCAGCACTATGGCTGCTAGCCAGCAGGAGGGGAGCTTCCAGCCCCATTCCAGGGTGATTTTCTCTGTGTTCTGCAGCCGAAATGGTGTTTTCAACAATAGCATCTTACAACCAGTTCTGGTGGGCCCCCAAAGTCCAATGACCTGTATAGTTTGGGCGACCTCTGGGGCCTTCCTGGCCCCTAGGGAGGAAGCCGACACCTGGTACTGGGATTTTCATTTAAGAGTCCATGGCTGTGTATACATGCATGGGTGCTCTCTCTAAAGTCTCTTTAAAATTGTTTTAAAATTAGCTTTTAAAGTAGTAGATTCCCATATGGCTTCTTCGTAATCTAGTGTGTCTGTGTGTGTGTGTGTGTGTGTGTGTGTGTGTGTGTGCTTGTGTGTGTTTAATTGATCTTAATGCATATGGGTGTTTTGTCTGCATGTGTGTTTGTGTGCCTCATGTATGCCTGGTGCCTGCAGAGACCAGAAAAGGGCATTGGACCCCCTACAGCTGGAATTACAAACAATTGTGAGCCACCATGTAGGTGCTGGGAATCAAACCTGGTATCTCTGGAAGAGTAGCCAGTAACCACTGAGCAGTAGTCTCTCCAGCCCTTGCTTTTTAAAAAGGCAGAATATTTGTTTTGTTTTATTTATATGTGTGTTTTACCTGCATGTGCATATGTGTATTATGTGCATGCCTGGTGCCCGAGGCGGTCAGAAGAAGCCATCAGATGCCCTGGAACTGTAGTTATGGGCGGCGGTTATGGATGGATAGCCATCCTGTGGATACTTGTGGGAGGTCCCGAGGTTCCCGTGCTCATAGATAAGCACTAGGGGAACCAGGAACCTTAAAACAGAGTGATACCTTCAAAGGGAGGGCCGATTAACCTGTTATCTGGCCAGAAGGCTGAGAGCAGACTTTGATTAACAGCCTGGCGACCTTTGCACTGTCTGTGTGGCTGAGATCACGCTGGAATCCTCCCCATGCCGGTATCATGAGCTCGTCGGTCTGTAGAACCCATCTTTAGGGAAGATGTCACATGTAGTTTACAAATAGTTTCCACTTGGTCACGCCTTCAACTTTGTTGCACACGTGGAGTGGACTTAATTATCAAAGGGAGTTTTCACCAAATTGTGCTATCCTTAAACACGTCTGAAATAAACTGCTCGGGGTCAGACTCCCGAAGTTTGAACCAACACCGGCTACTGAGTCCTGTTGAACCGAACTGCCTTCTTCCTCCCTCGGATCCTTACTCCGCCGGCTGTGGTGGATGCAGAGACCCCTGCAGGTACTGAGCTCTGCGAGATCAGCACCCACTGAGCCATCTCTCCAGCCCCCATATAGCCTTAGCTTTTATTAGCCCTCCCCACGTACCCCCCTTCCCCCCCATGTCTTCCCCCTCCCTGCATGAGCCTGCCACCCCCAGGGTTCCCTGCCTCTGTTTCCATGTCTTCTGTTATCCCCAGAACCTGTGCGAGCTCTTCCCTCCCTCCACTCCCTCTGTGGCCTTCTCTTTGCTTCCAGATGTTGACCTTCCAATTTAAACGCCTCTAAAAGTGGAAGCCAGGAACCCCGTGTGAGAGAGAACTGACTGTGTGGGTCATATGTTGGTTCTACTTTTAGTCTTTTGGGATGCCTCCCAGGACTCCCACAAGTGACTATAGTGGTTAACACTCCCACTAATAGTGTGTAAGAGTTTGGGCAGGAGAGTTGGCTCAGCTGTTAAGAGCACTGGCTGCTCTTCCTGAGGGACCAGGGTTTGATTCTCAGCAACCGCATGGTGGCTCACAATTGTCTGTAACTCCAGATCCGGAACATACAACATCCTCTTCTGTCCTCCATCGGCATTAGCCATGCACACGACACAGAGGCACATGCAGGCAGAGCATGCATACTATGATATATATATACATATATATATATATATATATATATATATATATATATTACTATTTACGCACATCTCCTGCATTTGTTATTAGTTTTCTTGATGCTTGGGGAACATGGAACGTCAAAAGAAGTTTTCATATGTATTTCCTTGATGGCTAAGGGTATTGAACATTTTTAAATATTCATCCTTGCTGGGATGTGGTGGTGCGCGCCTTTAAACCCAGCACTCGGGAGGCAGAGTCAGGCAGACCTCTGCGAGTTCGAGGCCAGCCTGGTCTACAGAGTGAGTTCCAGGACAGCCAGAGTTACAACAGAGAAACCCTGTCTTGGATAACAAACAAACAAACAAATATCCATTGTATTTCTTCTGAGAACTTTCTGTTCAGTTCCACATCCCATTTTAATTGGGTAGTTTGCTGCACTAGTATTTAGTTTTTGAGTTCTTCATATATTCTAGAGAATAATCCTCTAGGGAACATTTTTCATTTTATAGGCTGCCTCTTGATAGTTTCATTTGCTGCACAGAAGCCTTTTAGCTTTATGAGATCTCACACCATTGCACATAAAATAAAGGTAAATTATTTTTTAAAGGGGGCGGTGCTGGAGAGATGGCTCAGCGGTGAAGAGCACTAACTGAACTCTCAAAGGAACCTAGTTCAATTCCCAGCAGCCGCATGGTGGGTCACAAACATCTGCGATGGGGTCAGGTGCCCTCTTTCCGGCGTGCAGGTGTACCTGCAGATAGAGCACTTATTAAAAAGTCAGCACTGTGCTGAACAACAGTGGAGAGACTGAACACTCTCATCCCGTTCATGATCTGCTGATAATAGCTGTGGTTTTCCTTCATTTAGCGTGATGTTAGCTGCAGGCTTTGCATGGATAGTCTTTATTGTTGATGTATGTGCCCTCCGTCCTACCTTCTCCAAGACTTTTATCGTGAAATGATATTGGATCTTGTCAAAGGTTCTTTCTATATTTATAGAGATGATCACGTGATTTTTTTTTTTTTTGTCTTTGAGTCCATTTATGGGATGAATCATGCTTACTGATTTGTGTGTGTTGAAACATCCCTGCTCCTGTGGGATGCAGGCAACTCGACCGTGACGAAGGGTGCTTTTGATTTGGACTTGAATTTGGAGTGGCAGGTTTTTTGCCTCTATGTTCACCAGGGAGATCAAGCTATAATTTTCTTATTTTGTTGTGTTATGTGGCTTTGGTATCGAGGTAGCACCGGGTTCAAAGAAAGAATTTTGAAGCTTTGCTTCCTTTTCTATTTTACAGAATAACTTGAATAGTGTTGGTGTTAGTTCTTCTTTGCAAGTCTATTCGGATTCTTCAGTAAAGCCAACTGACCTGGTTTTAGTTGGAAACGTAAATTTATGACTGCTTCAATCTCATTACTGTTTATGTATTTATTTAAATTATTCCTTTCATATTGGGTTTAATTTTTCATAAATCATGTGTGTCTAGAAATGGATCCATTTATTTTTAGATTTTCCAGTTTAGTGGAATATAAGCTTTTACAGCATGTCCTTATGGTTTTCTGAATTTCTCTGGTATCTGTTGTAATATCTCCCTTCGCATCTTTAATTTTGTTAATTTGGGTTTTCTCATTTGTTTGCCTTCTGGTTAAGTTGTCTAAGGGTTTGTCTGTCTTGGTTAGTATTTCAAAGAACCACCTGCTTTTTGTGGTGATGTGTTTCTTGGAGACAAAGAGCAGATGGCTCCTGCTTTTTGATCCAATGTAGTCTGTGCCTTTTGATTGGGGAATTAAGACCATTCATATTCAGAGTTATTGTTGAAAGATGGGTACTGATTCATGGCATTTTGTAGTGTTTGGCTTTTTCATCTTCCTTTCGTGCATAACTATTATTCTAGCATGGTTTTTTCTTTTCTGTGGCCCCATGGATAGATGTTTTTCTCTTCAATTGAAGGATTCCTTCAAGTCTCTAGAACTGGCTTGATGGTCATAATTTCCATACGTATTTATGGTTTTTGTTGTTGTTGTTTGTGTGTGTGTTTTATTTTGTTTGTTTTTTTGAGAGAGTCTCTTTAATATGCAGCTCTAGCTGTCCTGGAACTCACTATATAGACCAGCTGGCCTCCAACTCACAGAGATCTGCCTGCCTCTGCCTGCCGAGTGCTGGGATTAAAGGTGTGTACCACCACCGCCCGGTCCACTCCTTCCTTAGTCTATTTTTTATATCATGGGGGTTTATTTTCCCTTCAATTGTGACAGGTAGGTTTGCTGGGTTGGTAGTCTTGGCGGCAGTTAGCATCTCTGGGACCCCCTGACTGTTAGTTTCAGTTAACAATCTACCGTTACACTACTGAGCCTTGCCTTACATGTGCCTTGGTGTTTCTCTCGTCACTTTCAATACGCTCTCTTTGTTCTGTATATTTAGTTCGTATTTTAATTATAATATTACAAGAGAAAATTCTTTCCTTGTCTTGGGTCTTTGGAGTCCTAACTGCCTCCGGTATCTGGTTTGGTATCTGTTATTAACTCTGAGATTTTTTTTTTCCTCTGATGACTCTTTTGAAAATGTTTATTATGCTTTTAGAGTAAGAGTCATCTCCTGTGCCTATTACCCACAGGCTCGGTCTGTTCGGCATCTCATTCCATCCTGGTCCTCGTCTGGTGGTTACAGCTCTCCTGCCTTGTCCTCGAGCTCAGACACGCTGTCTCTTCCTGGTCCGTTCCTTCCATTGCTGACACATTCCACTGAGGTTTTTTTTGTTGTTGTTTTTAACTGCCTTTTGTTTCATTTCCAGCGTTTCAGGTTGGTTTTTCTTCAGTATTTCTCCCTATTGAATTCCTCTTTCTTTAAAAAAAAAATGTTTTGTTTTTTAACATTTATTTATCTGGGGGAAGGCCTGCGCGTGCCAGCGTGCACCTGTGGAAGTCAGAGGTTCGGGAATCTTCCCTCCCCTTCCACCGCGGGGCTCCAGGGACCACACTGAGGTAGTCGGGCCTGACAGCACGTTTACCCACAGAGCCATCTCACTGGCTCGTTCTGCTTTCTTCTTCTATCTTATCTTTCTTGTTTCTCTCTGCGGTTTGTGTTCTCAGTCAGGAAGTTTATTTTCTCCTTAATCCCTTGGATACTTAGGATGATTATTTTGAGTTCTTTGGGGATTTCATTTAGCTCTCCTTGGATTCCATTGCTCTAGGATTAGTGATCCTTGGAGGCGCTGACCTGGCTCTTATGCTTCCTGTGTTACCGACTGGGTTTGACAGAGCTGGTGTTCTCTTGCTGCTTGGGAGTTGTTAATCAGCTGTATTGTTTCAGTTTTAAATATTTGCAAAGTGTGTGTAAGACTTGCTTGTGGCAGAGCTCAGTGTGTGTATAGTTCAGAAAACTCAGTCCAGGGACTTGGAGCCTGGTGTAAAGTTTACATTTGTTTTCTGAGGAGGGTATTAGCTGGGAGGAAGGACAGCCACAGCTGGGTGACACCACGCTAGCCAATGGACAGCAGCGGAGCGATCTCTTTAAGAACCGCTGGAAGATACACAAGGATGATACGGTGTCTACTCAGACTTCAGTTAGTAGGGTTAGGGGTGGGAGATATTAGATGGCCTCTGAGAAAAGAAATTTGGGGTGGGAAAAGTAGCAGGAGGTCGGGGTGCCCAGACACTAGGGGTGATTAGAGTTACGCATACCTGAGACCTGTGTGGCCAGGAGAGCGAGCCATGCCTTACAGTGAACAGCGGTCTCAAAACCTTACGACATAATGCAAATGCGAAGCCATCATGAGACGTACATGTCAGAATAGAAATTAAATACCAGGAAAAGATAAAATAAATAAAAAAATATTAAAAAAGCAGTACGTAGAGAGTGAGCGGCCGGCTGTGGTGCGGTGGGGGAGGGCGAGCGGGCACTGTCTGCCGACATCTTTATAGGGATGCACCTCTCGTACCCTTACCTCTCCCATGTGTTTGTCCTGCCCTTTGTTGGAAGGCGAGCGTTGGATTTTGTAGCTGCTACGGTAGGGCTATTTGCCTCTCCAATTCTGTCAATATTTACTTTCTCCCCCTGCTGTGATGGTAGGCAAACGTGTTTGCTCCTTTCATCTCAGTGGTGATGGCTACCGCGATCAGCAGCGGCGCTGTCCCTCACCGCCTGTAATACTTCCTTACCTTTTCGCCCGTCTGACACAGGAGAAGCCGACTGTAGCAGAGAGAGAACGTTTTATTTTCCTCAGTCTTCATTTTCAAACCACTGTGGTCTGTAGCCATAATGTCCTCCCAAGTGCTGGCCTCACGGGCATGTGACACCAAGCCCAGTACGTTTCTAAAGTTTTAATTCTGCGTATGTGTGGTTATGCCCCGGTGCCCATGGAAACCAGAGAACGTTGCGTCTCCTGCAGCCGGAGTTGCAGACAGTTGTGATCCATCCACGTGGATGCTGGGAACTGAACTTGGTTCCTCTGCAAAAGCAGCCTGTGCTGTCAACCAGCAAGCTAGCTTTCCAGCCAATAACAGGCTTCTCCTAGAGACTGCAAGTATTTGGATCAAGTTGACTTAAATCCACTTTGCCATTCTTAGCTTTTTTGCTTGGAGACCTTAATCCATTTACATTAACTGATAAGGGTTTTCTCTGGCGATTTTGCTATTTGTTGCCTGTGTTACTGCTTTTTGTCTCTTGTTTTTTATTTATTTATTTACTTTTTGGTTTGCTTGTTTCGATTACTGCGGTCTTCGTGTTTAGGTGATGTTTTTATAATGACACGTTTTCATTCCTTTGCCAGTGCGCATGCCCTATGAGTGCGTTATTCGTGAGATTTGTGTGTAGCCTACAAGAGCTTTACCTTGGGTCCCAGGAGGTTACATACAATGTCCTAAAGCTACCCTGGAGAGACGGCTCGGCGGCCAAGGTGCTTCCCGCCCTCGCAGAGGACCCAGGTTTAGCTCGCAGAACTCACACTGGGCTCTGACACCACAGGCAGCCGCTCCCTTCCCAGCCCTGCCTCAGTTTAGCAACGTCACGAATCGCGTTTTTACGTGGTTTCTGCCCGGAAGCAGATTTCCAAAGATTTCCAGGCATTTATCTTTCACATCTTTTGGGGGGGGGAGGAAAGTCACGAGTCAAAATTAGGCTATTTTATACTCGCCTTTGCTTCGTGCCCCTCGGAGTGGCTGTCCAGAATCCAGTCTGAGGGATGCTTCCAGCCTACGGATGCTTCCCGTGGGCACGCCCTCCTTCGGTTTTTAGTTTTCTAGGAATGTACTGTTTCCCTCATTTTTGAAGGGTAATCTTGCCAGATACAGAATTCTCGGCTGGCGAGAATCTCTCCTCCCCACGCTTGAGACAAGCTGTTCCCGGGTCGCTCTCTGCCCTGCGCGGCCCCGGGGCAGGCTCCTGGCGCTGGAGACCTCTCCTGGGCCCACAGATCCAGTCCCGCCCCAGTGCATGCTCCACTGCCATCAGAATTCACTATAAAACTCTAGGAGCACGAGGCCAGCGGCGTTTTTCGATATTCTTAGCGGGTGAGCCCAGCAGACGGGACATGCAAAGTAAGCTCTTGCACGCAGGACAGCCTGGTTACAAATGGACAGTGACGGTGAACTACATGGCTCAAACACCCTCTGCTTGCTGGCACCAAGAAATCAGCTGCTTGTTTTTATTTATTTATTTTTTTTCTGAGACAGGGTTTCTCTGCTGTAACCCTGGCTGTCCCGGAACTCACTCTGTAGACCAGGCTGGCCTCGAACTCACAGAGATCCGTCTGCCTCTGCCTCCCGGGTGCTGGGATTAAAGGTGTGAGCCACCACTGACCTGCTATTTTTTTTTTAATATTTATATAAATAAATTGCATTTGGAATTCTTTGGTTTACTTTTTTAAAATATCTTATTTTTATTTTATGTACATTGGTGTTTTGCCTTAATGTATGTCTGTGTGAGGGTGTCAGATGCCCTGGAACTGGGGTTACAGACAGCTGTGAGCTGCCATGTGGGTGCTGGGAACTGAACCCGGGTCCTCTGGAAGAGCAGCCAGTGCTCTTAACCGCTGAGCCATCTCTCCGGCCCCAGCTTGTTATTTTTTAACATAAACACATACATAACTTATGTGTTTATGATCACTGTTCCAAAAGCAAAAAAACCCAACTGTTTGAGTTTGGTTTACGAGTATCTATATCTATAAATCACAAAGAGCAGAGTAGTCATCTAAACCCTCATTTGGTCTAACCTCAGGTCGTAAATCTACAAACAGAATTACGTACGTAAATAACCACATAAAGTATTTACCACACGGATTTTATAGCTGAAAATGAACACTAAACTAGAAACCTGGAAATTATTGCCCTTTTGTTTTGTAACACTTGAAAAATTTCAAAAGCAGCTCCAAACATTTTACAACTCAGTGTCCAGGGCTGAGGGCTCAGTGGCTCATTTTATCCCCAAAACCGAGACACCCAAATCTCAAAACAGAGCGCTCACAACACTTTTCATGGAGCAGTGGAGACGGCTGGAAAGCTTGGATTGGTTGGTTACTTATTTAGAGACAGGACCATATGTGGCCCAGACTGGCTTCGGACTCCTGATCCTCCTGCCCCTGCCCCTTGGGTACAGAGCTTGCAGGCAGCTGTCAATCCCATCCACACACCACACAGTTTCAGAGACAAACCTGCACTGGGCTGTTGAAACTCTCCCTCTGGCCCTTTGAATCTTAACTTTGGAGGTTGAAAACCCCTCTGGAAGCACGTGCTCCCCTTGCTTTCTCAGCACACTCTGGAAGTGGGATTAAGAATTCCTACTGGAGCCTGGAGTGCTGGATTGTTGGCTCCTTGTAAGAAGAAGGGACGGAATCAGGGAATAACCAAGCCCAGTGGTTTCCTGGGAGCGGAGTCACCCTAGGGATCTCCTGCCCAGATTTATCAAGCATGGAGGAATTAGGGACGACTCCTCAGGCTCGGCGTCCTGGCTCTCAGCATCTGATGTTTTCCTCTTGGTGGAGGAGCCCAGGGGACCCAGAGCAACCACTTAGTGCTGCTCGTGGTGTTGGGATGGAAGCCAGGGCCACAGGCCTGCTACTCGAGGTGTGCGTCCGATTCCTTCAGCTATGGGTGGAACTCGGGTCTTCAGGTTTGGAAGCAAACGCCTCTGCCGCGGACCTGTCTCAGCGCCCCTTGCCTGCTCGTACACAGGGTGTCACTAAGGACACAGCTCAGCCGCCAGAGACGCTGCATCCACTCAGCCCCCTCTGCTGTTCCCTGATTCCCCGCTCTTCCCTGCGAGAGTTCACGTGGACGCTATCTTTGCCCCTAGACTTAATGCATGCTCTCAACTGACCTTTTTTTTTAAAGGCCAAGTAATGTCATTGTCCAGAAAAATTAAAGGTCTTATTTAAATTATTATGAAGTTGAGTTCTAAAATCTTGTTCACAGAAATACCTTGGCACATATTATCTTTCTTCTATTAAGGCTTTAGATCTAAGCATTGAAACTCCACACACGGATGTGAACAGGAAAAAAATGGCAGCGCAGATGTCTGTCCCGTTTCCCCACTTGGAATCATAGTTATTTGGCGCTGCGGTGATGGTGGGATTATGTGACTCCAGAGCCTCGGGTAACCGGAAGAGGAAAAACATCTTTCATCACAGTGGGTGCTCAAGCAGCTGGCTGCTGACTTTGGACATGACCATCAACGCTCATAGCCAGAGTCGGCTTCTTCAGAGAGGTCAAGGGAAGGCGCCTTGTCTCCCACAGCGCACGGGTAGTTGCCTGAAAGCCTGAATAGTTTCTTGTCTTGAACTTGATTTTTCCCCTCAAGACAGGGTTTCTCTGTGGATCCCCGGCTGGCCTCAAACTCAAGAGACCCATTTCCCGAGAGCTGGAGTTAAAGGCATGCGCCGTCACCACCCAGCCTTGTCTTTCAAATGAGTTCCGTGACCAGTGACGAGGGCGAACTTCTCCAAGTGTCACACTGTCCTGCAGCCATAGGGTTCTTCGTTCCTCCGGGAGAGGGTGCACTCTGAGCCCATCGCATCCTGGGTGCTTTGCCTCTGGTGGGTTTCTGTCCACGGAGGGGGTGGAGACCTCTTCAGGGGCAGCTGTGTGAGCTAGAGAGAGCCGGCATCTGGAGTTAGGGAGTACTGGATGACAGCACGGCAGTTTAGAACAGATGTGACGTGGTGTTGCGTGTGTATGTGTATGTGAGTGAGTGTGTGTGTGTGTGTGAGTGTATGTGAGTGTGTGTGAGGGTGTGTGTGTGTGAGTAGGAGTGTGGATGTGTGATATGAGGATGTGTGAGAGTGTGGTGTGTGTGCGCGCACTCGAGCACATCTGTCTTTCTTTCCCCCGCCCCTCTTTCCTCCTCCTGCCTAGATCAGGATGTAAAACTTTCAACTATTTCTTCTGAGCACTGCCTGTGTGCTACCAGCTCCCTGACCCTGAAGCTGTAAGCAGGCCCTAGTTAAGTGTTGTTGCTGTTTTTTCTTAAAGGTGGCACACGCCTTTAATCTCAGCACTCGGGAGGCAGAGGCAGGCGGATCTCTGTGAGTTCGAGGCCAGCCTGTTCTACAGAGTGAGTTCCAGGACAGCCAGGGTTACACAGTGAAACCCTGTCTCAGAAACCCAAAGGGGGAGGGCTAGGGGAAAGAGTTGCCTTGCTTGTGATGCCTCTTCCCAGCAACAGAACAGTGCCTAAGACAGCGTGCGTGCGTGTGTGCGACTCTGGGTATATGAGCACGTGTGTGGAAGGCAGAGGAGAGAGAACCTTGGCTGTTCCTCCTTGGGTGCCTTCTACCTTTTATTTATTTACTTATCTATCTATCTATCTACCTGTCTATTATCTATCTATCTATCATCTATCTATCTATCATCAACTATCTATCTATCTATCTATCTATCTATCTATCTATCATCTATCTATCTATCATTTATCTATCATCTATCTATTTATCTATCTATCATCTATCTATCTATCATCTATCTATCTATCATCTATCTATCTATCTATCTATCTATCTATCTACCTACCTACCTATCTATCTATCTATCTATCTATCTATCTATCTATCATCTACGAGGTCTTACTGTACAGCCCTGGCCAACATGAAACTCACTATGTAGACCAGGGTGGCCTCAAACTCAAAGAAGTCCACCTGCCTCTGTCTCCTGCGTTCTGAGATTTAAAGTGTAAACGTGAACACCACCACATCCAACTACATGTATTTAGTTTAAACTTTATTTTTTTAAAAGTTGCAGATTTTCAAAATCGTGCCCCATTTTTTTTCCTAGAACAGTCTGTCACTGGCGTGGAACGGGCCGGTTAAGCTAGGCTGCCCACCCAGCAAGCCTCAGGGGGCCGCCTGTCTCCATCTCTGGGCTCTGTGAGCATGCGTCACCTTGCTTGGCTTTTCCATGTGACTTCTAGGAGCCACGCTCAGGTCTGGCAGGCGCTTTAACCATGGAGTCATCCGTCCAACCTCACAATTCTAGTTTTTTAAAAGTTGATGATAGAAAATGTGACTGCCTGATTTTTTTTTAAAGATTGGATTGAATCTGTAACCCGGGGCTCAAGGTCCCAACCCCACCACAGTGCTCCAGGGCCAAGTGTCCCCTACACAAGTACCTGTGTTGTATTTGTGGTCCAGGACACTGGACTATGGCCATATTATAGCTTGTGATCATGCAGGGAACTGTGGGAATGGAGGACAAGGTGGCCACGGGAACCCAGAGGACCCATGAGGGTCACCATGGACAGAGATGGGCGCACACGGGTCCTAGTGGGTAAGCTATGAACAGTGGACGAGCCTCAGCGGCCCTTCTGAACTACCATCCTTCCATGTCACGCCATCCCTGGCACCTAAGGCCTCCGGCATGCTAGGCAAACCCGTGAGCTACCAGCCCAGCCACCCACAGGGTCTTGAGCCACTTCCTGGAAAGCTTGCCCGTGCCTGCTGGACCCCGACCCGCCCTTCGAGGCTCTGTTGGACTTTCATGTGGAATGTAAGAATACAGCCATCGCTCACTGAACACTTGAGTCTCTACATGGTCCAGCATGAGATACGTTCTGCGTGTACTTCTGGGAGTGTTTCTCAGGGCTGGGTAAGGCAGGTAGTGTCAGAGTGGAGCAACCAGACGGGCTGAGGCCAGATCAGGAGAGTCCAATCAGCTCTGCCTGGTTCCCAGGCCTGGCCTTGGTCACTGCAGAGTATCGGCTCCTGGTCTGTGGGTGCTGCTTCAGCCACACTGAGTTCTCTCTCTCTGTGAGGGGCGGCTTCCCCCTAGGGAAGAAGCTGTGCCCATCCCCGCTCTCTCCTGTGTGCGGTTCTGTTCCCGGAACCATGCTGGCTGCTGCCTCCATCCAACCAGACCCTCTCCTGGCAGCCTCTGGTCGGAAGAAGCCCGGGTATCAGTTACCCCATAGCAGCTTCTAATGAAGGCACAAGGGAGAGAGCGTACAACTCTCCCGGTGCTTTGCCCTGAGCAAGAGAGCAAACTCTGAGGAGGATATTTTTAGCGTGTAACCAAGAGTCCCCTGCCAGGGCCTGTGGTTGTAGCTCACCATTTTGATTTTGTTCTCCCTTGGGTACCTCACAAAGAACCTACTGGCACCCCCTCCACCTCTGCACCCCCCACCCTCTGCCTTAGGGACTGCTGCTGGGAAACTGAAACAGAACACACACACCCCTTTAGATGTTGCCCCGATTTCATTCAGACCTTCCTTGTAAGGCGGATGTATGCTCTAGTCTTGCTACCCCCTCTCCCTGCTTAAGGAGATTCAGCATGGAGCCCTGGTGGAGACTCTGGAGAAACACATTCACTTGATTGGCAGGATTGTTCTGTAATTTGTTTGTTTGCTCTGTTTATTTAACCTGGGAGCTTTGTGTCAACAGGCAGTAGCAATGGCGTGAGTGAATCCAAGGAGAGATTGTAAGAGGTGACCCTGGGGACTCACTGTGGGGAGCCGGGGAGGACATTTGTGTCTTTGGATAGAGTAGTCTGTGCATTGGAGCATCTAAAGCAAAGCTGGGGCCTCCTCGTCTGTGTTTGCCAAGGGCTCAAGCGAGGAGACTGAAAATGTCTACTTCCTGGCTCCAGTTGAAGGGACTAAGATCACACACACACACACACACACACACACACACGCACACACACATGCACACACACGTGCACACACACACACACACACACACACATACATGTATGCACACACGCACACACGCGCCCTTAGCTGGCTGTGGTAGGAGGAAATGAGTATCTGAGATTTGGTTCTGAAGTTAACTGTCTAGAGGCCTGGGGAAGGATGAGCGTAAAGGAAGATGGTCTCTGCAGTAGCACCCTGCCCACACAATCAGTCTCCGCCAGTATAACCCACCAGCAGAGGTTGTTTTTAACCATTTGAGAGTTGACCTTTAGCGTCTCCCCAACGACAGAGCCCTCCATCTCCCTGTATTTTGTTTCCCCCCAGCTCAGCTTATGACCGGCCATCAGGGCGCCAGTGCGTCTCTATCTCTGTCCATCTGTGTCTCCGCTCTGTGATATACGCACACTCACACATACACGAAGACACACAAACACCCTCAACCCCTCCCAGCAACACCTAGGTCTTCCAAAACTAGGAGTTCTCTTTCTGCTCTGAACAGCCTACCATTTTATCTCAGCTTTATTAACACTTTTCATAATACTTTTATAATTTGAAATCCAGTGTATCTCGATAACGCCCTCTTCCCATTCGTAACTGTTCCACCTTCCCTCCCCTGTGCCTTCAAAAAAGAAACAAACAGAAAACAAAAAATAAGTCCAGCTTGTGTTATGTGGCAGGAGCATGAGTCACGGGCAACCCCATTGCCTTTGGAGGCAGCAGGATGCTCTGATCATGAACATTCAACTGGCCCATACTAGCCTAAGAGTAAGCATGATGAAGTTCAACCCAAAGCTGGGCCTCACTGTTCAAACCCGCAAGCACCTGGACACCAAGCAAGCACCCTGATATCCTGCAAGCACCAGGGCATCCCACAGGGACTAGGACCTCTTTCAGGTACCTGAACAGCCCACAGGCTCCAGGACATCCCAGAGATACTGGGCCAACCAGCACTGGGACACCTGGACATCACATAGGTACCCAGACATCCCTCAGGTACCCAGACATTGTGTAAGCACTAGGGCATCCCATACATCCAGACGCCTGGACATCACACAGGTACCCGGCCATCCCTTAGGCACCCAGACATCATGGCCTCCTGTAGGCATCTGGTCATCCCACTTGGCCACGGACACCCTGAAGGTTCCTGGGCATCCCACAGGCCCCTGGACATCACACCAGATCACTTCAGGTAGTTGCCTGGATGTCACCCAGGGTCCTGCACTGCCTGCCAGAGTTAGCATCTCATGAAGCCAGGGGCACCAGGTGAACTCTGTCAGTGTCAGCAATGCAGATGGAACTCTGCATTGTCCCGGTCCACATGAGCGTCTTGAGGTTTTTGAACCCCCCATCCAGAAGGAGACTCAACCTCACTTGCTGTTGCTCAGGATTAGGGTGCTTGGGGCAGGACTCACTGGAACACCACGCTGCTGGGCCCTGTCCCGCCCTCAGCACCGTCCATCCCGCTACCTGGGTCTTTGTGCCTGCAGCTCACAGCCCGCGGGCACTGATGTAGTCTATGCCCCTCACCCCCACTCCACCCTCAGGAAGGGCCACGGGAGCAGCGGCTCCTGTCTGGCAATGGTGAAGTGGCCGTGTGGGTCGGTGACAGCCCGAGGAGGGGTCCTCCATCCTCCTCGGGTGCGTTCCGGTGTTTGCAGCATCGTCCCCCGGATATGCGTTTCTTAGTGGATCTCGCTGCGGCTCCCCTGCCTGCGGAGCCCCAGCTCGGTGCCTCTTCACCCCAGTTCCCTTGTTCCCCATCTTGGTTGTGCTCAGATTCTCTCTGCCTGCAGCGAGGTGGGAGATGGAGGATGGGAGATGGGGGAGTGGGGGTGCAGTGGCCCCTGCCTCTCAGGGCATCTCCGTATCTGCCCCTGCCTTGACTCTAGCTCCGTGTCTCCTCTGTGCCTGCTGTATTCAGCTGTCTTTCCTCTTTCCACTCACCGGAAGTGGGTTTTCCAGGTCTGTTGTCTTTCCAGCCACATTTAATTCCCCAAGTTTTCCCGGCCGGACTTGGCGAAGCGAGGGGCCCGAGTATAGGTGCAGCCAGAGCCCTGCCGGACTCTGCGGACTGCCCCGCCACCGTCTTCACAATCTGAACACTTGTTAGTTTTGATTATTTACTTTGGGGGTGTGGTTATATGTGTACGGTTTATGTGCATGGAGTGTGCATGCATGTGCATGTGTGCATGGAGGTCAGAGGTCGAAGCCAGGCTCTTTCCTATCACTCCCTTACCTTTTGAGACAGGGTCAGCCGCCCAACCTGGAGAGACAAATGCAGGAAGACCGTCTGGCCAGCAAGATCTGGGGATGGTCTTGTCCTTGCCTCCTCAGCGCAGGAATTACTGTGGGGGCTCCCCCCACTCCAGCTGAGTTCTGAACTCAGCTCCTCATCCTCCTCAGCACAAGGATTACAGTGGGGGCTGCCCCCCCCCAGTTGATGAAGGGGTTCTGAATACAGGTCCTCATGTGTGTGCAGCAAGCACTCGCCCTATGGAGATATCTCAGCCCTGACAGGGAAGCAGTTCAGTTCCTAGCACCACACTCGGCAGCTCACAATCATGGGGCACTCAAGCTCTGTGGGATCTGGTGACCTCTTGTGGCCACCTTAGGTACTGCGTGCTCACACACACACACACACACACACACACACACACACACCACAAACATAATTTTAACACATTTTAAAGAAAAAATGTTTTAAGATAGTCTTAGGCTGGGGATGTTGCTTACTTGGCAGAGTGCCTGCCTAACATGCGTCAGACACCAGCACCGCAAAACCAGGCATAGTACGAACATCTGTAATCACAGCACTTTGAAGGTAGAGGCTAGAGGATCACGAATTCAAGGTCACCCTCCGAAACAAGTTCAAAGACAGCCTGGGATACATAAGAGCCTGCCTCAGAGCCTAAAAGGCCTGATTAGATCACAAAACCCATGGCGATGTTGAGCTTTACATAGAAATGTGCACACCGTAGAGCGTGTCTGACAGATGCGGATACCTGCATACTGAGTATGCAGCATGTAAAATGTCCCCACTGCCACTTGGTATTCATGACGCCAAGGACAATGTCACAAACTGGCTACAGAAACTCTGGGAGGTTGAGACGCCACTACCATGAGGCTTCTCCAAAGACTGGGGTGCCTTGTACAAATCGTTGCTCTTAGGGACGGACATCTGTGTGGTGAAACCTAGGCTGATTCCTACAACCTGTCTTGGAAAGAATTGCAGAGGGCAGAATGAGCTGCAGGAATTCTGTTCCTCTCCTGCTCTTTTTTATTCTTGAGTTGCCCCAGAACCACTTTGAGGCCTGGGATGTGGTCGAGTGTCTAACATGTTTGAGGCCCTGGATTTAATCCTTAGTACCAGGAAAAAACGAAACCAAACCTCAGAACCATTCCAAGTAGGAGTGCTGACGTGCATCCTGGCTCCATTTCTGGCATTAAGTAGAATATTTCAAAATTAGCTTCAATCTAATGTGATGCTTGTCAGGAACTTAGGGCAGGTACCACTCTCATTTGATTAGGGAGGTCTCACCATGTTCAGGAGTTGGAAGATACAGAAAGGATCAGAGTTCAAGGTCATCATTTCCTACAAAGCAAATTCAAGGCCAGCCTTGGGCAACTTGAGATTCTAGTTCGTTTGTGGGGGTTTTGTTTTGAGTCAAACAAGTGGTTCAAAAGTGTGTTTTCATAGGAAAAATGTCAGGTATCTTTTTTTAACAATTACATCTATTTAATGTGGATTTTATTAGCAAATATTTTAAATATTTAATATTTTAATCACTGTTACAGTCACGCAACAAACTTGTTTCTGAGATATACACACACACACATATAATTTTTTTTTTTTTTTGAGGCAGGGTCTCACTCTGTAACTCTGGCTGTCTTGGAAGTCACTACATAGACCAGGTTGGTCTCAAACTCAGAGATCCACCTGCTTCTGCCTCCAGTGCTGGGATTAAAGGCGTGCACCACTATGCCTGGATGTTTCTGATATTTTAACGTTTTGAACTGCCTAGCAATTTGCTAGTGTTTTGTTTTTTAACAGACTTTACTGCTTGGATTTTGTAATACACACCTGTAGGCCAGATACGCAGGAGTGTGTACACACCCGCACACACCGAATCTGACACTTTACATAGAAATGCGCACATTCCGAATACACCGTAGAGCGTGTCTGACAGATGCGGATACCTCAGTACCGCCGCCTGGACAGAAGGCGTGTTCATAGCTCAATGGTCCTTTCTCATCTGTGCTCACTCCTCCAACACCTCTCAGCCATATTTTTTTTACATTTCTTGTTATGTTACTTTATTGCACATTTAACGTCAAAGCTTATGCGTTTCTGCATGTGTGAAGCAGTCACATTTTTAAGCATTTAAAATGCTCTCGTTTGTATTTTGCTAATATTTGTAAGCACACTTTTGAGGGCACACTGTCTTTAAAGATCCATGTCATTCATTTCTGTATGCAGTTTGTGTGTTGAATGCTTGCTAAGCTGTTAGGGAGTTCTGCAGACCCCCCTGGTGTGTTTTACAGACATGGTCACGTGACTGCAGCAAAGCTGCTTCCTTTCCGACGTGTGCACCTCTCCTCTTCCTTACCGACTGGTGCCTTCAGTGCAGTGCTCAACACCCCTGGGAAGAGCAGACGCTGTTGCTTCGCAGCAAGCAGCATCCAGTTTTTTACTAGATAAGTGAAGCAGAAGAAGATTTCTGAAAAGCCACTCATCAAGTTTGTTCAGGAAATTGTGTCTTCTTTGAGGCAGGGTCTGCTGGGTCTGCAACCTCTATGGAGCACAGGCTGGCCTTGAACATGGCCCAAGGTTCCTGAGCCAATGTCACTGCTTTCTCTGTATCTAGGAAAGAATCATGCATCTCTTTCCTCTGTAACTTCTGTTCTGAAGGTCACAGCTAATTTTCAGTAGATTCCTCAGGAAAAAGATTTGACAGCATGCTGACTTCCTGTATGTTGACAGTCTGTGATATTCGAGTAGACAGACTACATTTTCGTGTGTAGGCACTTACATGTATGTGACAGTTCAGGTGCCCTGGTATGCACATGTGGAGGCGAGACTGGTTTCAGGTGTCTTCCCAGATTGCTTTATGACAGGGACCTGAAACTCAGCAATTCTGAGGTATTCTGGGGATTCCATCTCCACTTTACAGGAGGGCTGCCAGGCCCACTTGGCATTTATGTGGGTTCTGGGGCTCCAGAGTCCAGTCCTCATGTGTGTCCAGCAAGCAGTTACCTGCCGAGCCCCCACCCCAGCCCATACACACCCTCTTCTCGACGAAGTACAGTCCTGCTCTGTTGTTGCCAACGCCTGACCCTAACCTAACTTTCTAAGTCAAGAGGTTTGCTTGCTTACACAGCCAAATTTACTCAAGATCTGGTAAATTTGTAAGTGTACTCACCTTGACCACTCTACTATTCTCAGATATAATCTTTGTAGACCAGGCTGGCTTCAAGCTCTTGGTATCTGCCTGTGTCTGCCTTCCGAGTGTTGGATTAAAGGTGTGCGCCGCCATGCCTGGCTCACGTTGAACCCTATGTATTTGTAAGCTGCTCTCATCCTTAGTCTTGTTTTGCTGATTTTCCAATGTTTGTCAGTTCTCTCAAGCTCTGATTACAGATTTTTAAAACTATCTTGCTTTTTACCTTTGCTCATTCAATTGCAGATACATAGAGCTGCTTCTACCTTTGGCCAATGTAAATGCTGCTATAAATGTAAACGTAGATGTGGAGATACCCTTGTTTTCAATTCTGAGGGCTTATAGAAAGAACTGCAATGTAACTGTTTATACATCTGTGTATGTTCGTGGGTTTTTGTTTGTTTTTTTAAGCAGAGGGTTGAACCCAGGACCTTGGGTACGCTCAACCACTAAGCTAGTTTACTAAGAATATATTTAGGGGCCGGAGAGATGGCTCATGGATTTAGAGCACTTGCTGCTCTTGCAGAGGACAATGGTTCAATTTCCAATACCTACATGATGGCTAACAACCATCCATAAATCTGGGTCTAGGGTGCCCTCTTCTGATCTCCCAAGAGAGCACCAGGGTCACACATGGGGAACACCCACATAGGCAAAACATTCATACATACAAAATCTAGTATAGTTAGATGGCATTGTGTATTCATACTGTTGTGCAACAAACTCCCAAGTGTCTCCTCTCCGCCCCAGGCAACCATAGTCCTCCTTTCTTTGCATTTGATTGCCGCAGTAGCCCGTGTAAGTGGATGCTAAGAGCATTTGAGTGGCTTATTTCACTTATTCAAGGTTCATCCATGTTGAGCATGGTTGGGATTTCCTTTTCTAATGTACATGCCACGACCACCCCAACCTATTCCTGTACTTTATTACAAACAACCCTGCTAGGAGCTGGGCGCAAACATTTCAACTCTGCCTTCATTTCTGCCACAAACAGAATCAGGATGTTAACTTTTGATAGGAAATCAAGTTTTGAAGAACTTTTACATACTAACGATTTTCACACACACTGGGCAACACATTCTATTTTCCTGATAGGAATCCTGTGTTAACGCTACTGACTTCCTTTAATGCTCAGTGAGGTCGAGTGTCTACCGTGTTTCAACAGCTCCCCCTTTCCCTCACGCCCTACGGTTGTCGGGTTGGGGACCAGCCACTGCAGTCACCTCCGAGACTCTGCAGATGGCACTCATGCCCAGGGCACCTTTCCTATTCGATGTTCTCAGCAGCACTGAGAAGGCAGGACGAGGCAGATGTCTGAGTTCCAGGCCAGGCAAGGTGTCTAGGGACCATCTAAACAAAAATATGACAACCAAAATGTACAAGTAGACGCTAAGAAACAACCCAGAGGAGTAGAGACTGGTTTTTACCTGATGAGCCCCTCGGCTGGGCCGACCCTTCCCAGACCTCTCCTGCTCCACCAAACGCTTTATTACAGTCTTACTGTAGGTGTGCAGGGCTGCCCGGCCTCATCTGTACCTGCACCGGACGGCTGAGTGATTCTGTAGTCAGGCGAGGCTACCTGGTTCCTGTCCCCGATGTGCAGTTAGGGCCAGACTCTGTTTCTAGTGACGAATGGCGAAATGTCCAGTCCTGACAGACAGGTGTACAGGGAGGGAACTGGTTTCCACGTTCCACAGGACAGTTTTAACTCCCATTACTAGAAAGCATTTAAAAGTTCTTTTGGATAACTACTAGATTAAAGCTTCATTCTGGATCATCTTCCCTAAAGAAAGAAAAAAACCACCGCTAATTCCAAACCCTGAGAGTTCTCTAAGGTCCAATTCTGAAAACAAACACCAATGCCCCAAGATTCTGAGCTGAATATACTAAGACCATGTGTGAGGCTGTGGGTTGTAAGATGTCCTCTTAAGTTTGCACTGTTTAGTTTATCTAGTTATCTCCCTAAATTTAATCTACTTGCTAACACACTGTGACACTATCTTCAAACTCTCCAGACCTGAGGTCCCTGTTTTACTTGTAGAACCTATTGCTTCCGTGTTAACCAGAGTGGGGTTAGGGTAGTGGGAATGGAACCCAAGAGCTCACACATGCCACATGTTGCATGTATTAGGGAAGTTTTAGTTGTGTTTAAAATAATTGTTTTTGGGTTCTGCTGGAAAAAGGGATGCATAGGCTTTGGCCTTTTGTATTGTCTGCAGGTGACGGATTTCAGTGGGGGATGTTTGATGGCTAACGATCTGCATGTGCTATCAGTAGAGCACCTGAGAACACCTGAGGAGTTCTGAAACAAATACACCTGAGCTCAGATGCATGGGATTCCACTATGGAGTCTGGTACTGGTCAGGACGGTGGTGCCCTCTGCTGAGGTCTGGCAGAGTTTGCAGTTATGAAAGCGCCTCCTTGTCTCCTTGGTGAGCTTACACACCAGCTTACAACTATAGGTCACCATGCCCAGCCAGATTCTTTTTTTTTTTAAGTATCTCTGGCTGTAAAATGAATTTAAAATGCCAAACTTAATTCTTAATATTTTTTGCTAAAATCCTCGTGATAATTAATTGTAATACCTACTTTCCCAGAGAACTAAAGAGCCCCGTGTGAATGAAGAATCCCCTCATATACACCAAGTGCGCAGCCTCAGGACCACAACTCTGCTTTTGAACAGGATGAAGCATCACTGCAATGAGGCATAACCAAAGTGCGGCTGTCTTTGAGGAGAGTTCATTTTCTGTCAGTGGAGCAGCCAGCAAGCTATACCCAAGGAAACAGGTTTTGAATGACTAAACGTCTAACCACAAATGCTAAGCCTAAACCCTCTGTAGTAAAAGGAGTAACATAATTTAGAATTAAGCTGTAAGCCCTATTTCACATTTGGATTTTAACATGAAAATACGACACACAAACATTTTTTTAAAAAAAAGATTTACGATCATAAATAGGTCATTGTCATAACATGTTTCAGAATTTTTTAAAAATTGGCTTTTTTAAAAAACAGGTTTCTTTTTAAAAAATCAACACCCTCATCACTACAAGGACTCCCAGTCTCTCTCCTAAGGCACCGTTTAGTCAGAACGCCATCATCACCCCGCTGCAGGAGGAACACAAGGCGGGGTATTGGCGCTTGGACAGCAGAGTCTCGACACCCGCAGTCGCTGGAAAAGCCTAAGCAGTGAGTGTTTCAGTTGTGAAGGCCAGCTCTGCTATGCGGCTATGCGGGACTTTCTGAACAAAGTAACCTTTCTCAAACCAGCCGAATCGCCAGTGAGGAGGGAATCTGGTGGAAATGCACTTTCTTGAAGTAGTAAGAATACGAACGTGGCGCACAGATGGAGGGGCGGCCCTGGGACGCAGCGAGGGCCCAGTTTATTACTCACGCTCGGAAGAGCGGGTGCACAGGCATCTGCACCCAGTGCATACCCTCACTGCCCAGCGCCTATTGACAAGTGCTAAGATCCACCACTGGATGCCTGTTTACAAACAAAAGTAACCCAAAAACTCTTTAAACACAAGAGAATTAGGACTCTCTGCTTTAAACGTCTGCGTCCTGTGACAGCAACTGAACTTAGTTTTACATAATGTGGTGATTGGGAGTTAATTCTAAAGGAAAACCCACAAGGTAAGTGATTGTCCACAGTCAAAACACGGGGTGAGGTGCATGACCGAGTTAATCATGGAGTGTTAGTCAGCTGTAAACTTCTGAACACTACGATCGGGAATTGTGCCAGGCACACTGGAGGACGCCAGGAGTGAGGGGAGCCCGTCCGTCATTCCAACTCTGACAGGGTGCACGGCCTCCGAAATTCTTGTCCACGTTCATGCAGCCATTTGTTGGATACTGAGAGAGAGCAGAATATAAGAATCTAAAAGTCTGACAGTTCCAACATGAAGTAAAAGCTGAAGAAAACCAGATAAAGGCAGATGCTGCGTGAGCCTGACAGCGTTGGCGACATCAGACTTCGTGTATGTAATCTAACGAGGCTTCAAATGAGCTCCGCGGGGAGCTACGCCCCTGCTATTTTAAGGACCCCTCCTCCAGATACACTTTCTATCCATTTCTGTTGTTATGGAACAAGTCAGTACCGACTGCTATAAAACAACTGAAGCAGGTTCCAACACTCATCATTGTCGCCGTCTACCAACTGGCCAACTGCTCTGTCCTCGAGCCTAGACCTCATGCTGCCCGCTCAGTGGTGAACAGCCTTTAAAGCGGCTCTCTTCCCGTCAGCCCGTCCGCGGTTCTGGAGCATCACAACCACCGAGGGGTTACAAGATCTCAGACAGGCCTCCTTCCAGTGGTTCTGAGAATCTCTAGACACAAGCAGATTCTGAGCATCTGAACTGTGGTCACCGACTTACTGAAATGCACCTACTAGGCTAATTTTCAATTTTAGTTCTTAATGCAGGTAACCCCCTAGCCCTATCTATACCTGCATGGTCTGAGAGGTCGGCCTCTGAAATTTTATACTAAACCCAGGTGCTGCTCTAGCCTTAGACCAAATCTATTTTGGCATTTAACATGCTTAACAAGTAACTTGTGTGCTGAGAGAACAAAAATTATGCTAAGGCTTAGGAAGACCCCATCAACTTAGGGAGAGACACCATCTCTTGTTCCACCTCGGTCATTAGTCTGGACCACGCTGAGTTCTGACTAACCCATTAGTATATCTCACACTGTGACCTTTTAAGGGGAAGACATTAAATTTCCAACTTTGAAGTCACTAACACTTCTTGGAAAACCGAGTGGAAAAGGAGCACCTACCCTCAAAAATCTCACCAATCTACAGGATGCAAATTTACATTATGATCGGAACAGGCTTGGCCGAGTCCCACACAATGTGAAGGCACACTGGCAAACCCATGGGAAGAGGTATTTTGTTTTAAGGTACAGTTGTAACTTGTTTTTCAGAGAATACAGGAACTATTTACCCCATTTGTTTCCAACTAGCACTGGACAGGCTGCATGCCGCGTACTGTAATCTCCTTCTCCACTGGCGAACAGATTATACCAGAAGACAGCCGTGCCCTGCGGAGAACAACCTAAAATTATCACCAAATAAATGGCACGTTTTCACATTTCACAGTACTTACACTTCCTGGGCCCTCTACAGTAGCACATATTGTTCTCTAATTGGGTGTCTATTGCTTTAAAACGTTTTCTTTATCATATGAAAGTTAACACCATAAAGCAGTTGACAAAAGACTTCTAGAAAGCAATCCAGCAATATGGACGGGAGAATCACAGGAAAACCGAATCCTGGCAATTAGAACTTAGTACCCACTCACTCCTTACCCAACATTTACCTACAGATGAACGTAATCTGAAAATGGAACCCACTCCCAGGGCACAATCCGTAGGTGCGTATGTATTTCAGGAGAAAAAGACCCAACACAACCAGGCCCCCCAACAAACTGAGCTTACTTTTTTGGGCCAAACACTGGCTCCTACTTCGGGAAAAACAGTAGCTCCCCCAGCAGACACATCGCTCATCTAAAGAGAAGGGGACAGGAAACGGAAGTGGGTTATGAGGAGTTGGTGCTCGACGGCGCTGGAGTTGTGCAGACCTCTCCTCATGTACAGCTGGGCTGTTTCTTACAACACGTTGCGCACCCAGGTGCCCGATGGAGCAAGCATTTGAGACAGGAGTCAGTTCGGGACCGAGATGTAAAAGCAATGTCTGAAAAGCCAGTAATGCAGTAACAGGGAGTACGCCTAGGCATTTCCTGTAGTTGAACACCACCTCTAGAAGGCAGTCTTCAGCGTGTGGAGTAACACCTCACGAGCAGTCGGTACTCGGGGAGTATTTGTTCACGTAAGTTTCTTTTTGGTGTCAGTGACTGTGAAGGCCAGAGCTGACATGGGGTGCCTTCCCTCAGTTATCTCCCACTCAGATTTCTCAACAGGACTCATCATTCAGCTAGACTGGCCAGCAAGCCCAGGGATCCTGTTTCTCTCACCACTGCTGGGAATAAAGGTGCGCCCCACCTTTTACTTGAGGGTGGAAAATCCAAACTTAGGGCCTCATGTTTTGTATAGACTTAATTATATATAGTTGTTATAAAAATAACTAAAATAAAAACACAAACCTGAATTACCTGAAAGGAAATTCATCATGGTGTGAAGATTGTTAAACACCACAAGCAGAAAATACCAAACAAAGCCCAACTATGTACTGTGTAATAAAGCCACTTCTAAAAGTTTAAACATTTAAAAACTTTTTTTAAAGTGACTTAAAAACAGAGCCACCATACTCTGCTAAACCACCTATTTTAAAAGTAAAGGTTACACCAGTAGCAAATTGTACTTTCCAAATATAATACATTCCAGCTACATGGTTTTTGTCTGTCTGTTCTTCCCAGTACTTAACACAGTCCCAGTCACTAGCTGCTCCTTTTACAGGACACTGGTGTTCATGCCAAGGGCTGCGGGCCTGTGCTCCCTCACCTTGAAGCTGGGCAAAACCGAGGAGGTGGAGTGCTTCCCTAGCAGTGTGATATAAAAACAGCAGAGAGGACACAGTGTGATTTCTAAAGACAGGCTGTGAAAATGTCAGGTAAAATCACCTTTTGTTCTGGAAGGTTGGTTGCTCTCCTGGCTGTAAGATGCCCAAGGCACATGGACAGGCCATGGTAAGTATGGTGGCCAACAGAGACCCACCTGCCTAAGCCTTAAAGACCCAAGTGCCCCACAAATGAATGCAACCATATGAGAGATCTGACAATCATGAAGGTAAACCCATTAACACCTCTACTACAGGAGAAAATAATGACTATTATTTAAAGCCATTCAGAACATGCACGAGACCTTAGGTTTGACACAGCTTAGAAAAGAAATCAGCTTGTCATGTAATATTAATTTTGGAGTTGGGCATGCAGCTCAGCAGCAGAGTTTGCTTACTGCATTTTAGGCCCGGTTTGATCCTTAGCATCATACATACACTAAATCACAACAAATGTAGTATCTGTTTCGAAACTTTAACTGTGAAAATAGCTACTGTTCTGTATTATGTTCTGGTATGGATGCTGATTACCAGACATGTTCAATTTGTGAAAAACCACACACAAAGCTACATATTTATAATGTGTGCAGACAGATAGTAATGTTTATATGTAAACAGTCCATATTCTAAAATAGATTATCTCCAAGTACTGGGACTAGAAATAATTTTTAGATGAAAAAAACAAAAAAACCCTCCCTCCCTCCACCACCCTACCCCTTGGAAAGACAAGGTCTCATAGTCTGTGCTGGCCTCAAACTTACTACACACCCAAGGATGACCTTGGTCCGTCTGCCTTTCAGGTACTGGGACCGCAGGCCTTCCTGCACGCTAGACAAACCATGGCGACACACTCCCAGCCCGTTTTCTGTTTTGAGACCAAGGCTGGCTTTCAACTCACTATGTAGACAGATGACTCAAGACCCTGTCTTCCTCACAGATGCTTGGATAACAAAAACTTAGAATGCTAAATCGGAGCGACACTGACCAACTTCATAGAGCATGCCTAAGTAAATGAGTCATGCAATCAAATCTCAAAGCAAAACCTCAGCTGTAACTTACATAGAACAGCCACGTAGCAATTCTATTTCCTGTCCCAAGCTCTCTGAAAGCATCCGGCTCATCTTTCTGTGGATAAATGAATGGAATGTGAATGTAATGGTATAAAAAAACTCAGTAATGTGAACACTCCAGGCACACAGTAGAAGCTAAAGAACACCCCAGTAGCTGCCCTGTGTCCACACTGGCCTCTCTAGTGCTCCATTCAACCCATATACTGGGTACTTTTAGCAAAGACCAATGGGGAAAACAAACTCTTGATCTGTTTTCTGAATGAATCAGCAACGTGTTCTGAGTAATGGTGTTAGCAGAAATTAAGGACGGGAGGAGGAAGGGTGCATAGGAACCGAACAGCACTGCAAGTGAGCCTTGACGTCCGGTGACGAGCCTTGCCCATGTGAGGCCACACTGTCAGAGTGCAGCACCAATGAAGAATGTGCAGGAGTGCTGTGAGTGCACCAATGGAGAACTCCAGCTTCCGTGCCTTGCTGCAGTTACACAGACACCAACACTGGGGGTGCTGGAGGTACATGGAGGTGCCTAACTGCTACTTCCTAGGAATCAACAATTATTTCAAAAGCTCCAATAGTATGTTTTAGTTTTGTAATGTTAGGGGCTTTAGCCTGACATCACCAAAAACCCTGACACGTTTCCGTACCAGGAATTAGGAGGGAAAGGGACTAAAAGTGTAGTTCTTGCAGGACTCCACAGAGAAGAACCTCGAGGTCTGGGCAGAGCTGTTGCAGGGTAAACTTTCTGCCTGCAGAGCGAAGAAAGGCTGAGTTTGTGGAGTCGCACAGATCGTGTCGGAAGCTCAGGCGAGCCCTGACACATTAGTTCGATAATGACAGTCCCGTGTTCCCAGCTCCTCTCAGCCCCTGCACTCAGCAAATGCACTCTTGTAACTGTTCCCACAGCTGCTGCCCAGTTCATCCGCGTGCCCCACCTTTATAGCCTCTACATTTTGAATGCTTAACTTTTTTTTTCTATTTAGGTCGTCCTTTTGCTTATGTTTCAAACATGCCAAACAAACATTGTTTTGCCGCCCTGTGCCTTTTAAGGACCGCACATATGGTACACAAGCAGTTCAGGCTGGTGTCTGGCTGCTGCGGTCTGTTCAACCACACCGTATCTGCTCATCTGAGGCTTGCTTTGGCCAGACAGAGAGCAGTATCTAACTGAGCAACTTCAGTCTTTCTCGTGAGGGCAGTCTACGATTTAAAACTCCCAGAGAACAGTCCCGTCGCAAAGCAGGTGTAAAACCACCCTTCTTCACAGGTGATCTGACTAGCGGGCTATGGCCAATCCTCTCAGAGCTCGAGGTGCCGACACCAGTGCTGCCTTCGCCTCAGCCGTTCTGCCTCGTCCCCAACTGTCCAGTCTCCAGGTGTCTTGTTCACTGTGTCTGTGGGGTAACTTTTTCATTCTTCCAGCCTCACCAATGCATTAAACTAAATGTCTCAAATGGTTATTTTTTAATTTTTGGTTTTTTTTTGGGCCAGGGGGGTGTTTTCTGCTGAGAAGGCTTCTCAGTACCTCCTGTACAACTTTCAAGCAGACAGTGGGTCTTGACACCTACCCAAGTTCCTCTGAGCTCTCTCAGCTAGGCCCTGCTCACCTCTGCAGTGTCCCAGTTAGCAGCCCACCCTAGGCATCTCTCTCGCCCGGCTCATCCTTCAGCATCCCCCAGGGAGCACACTCCTCCTGTCCCTGCTGCAGTACTGCTCACTGATCACCTCTACACGCTGCCCCTAGCCATAACTTTTCATGTTTCCTTGATGTATCTGGAGTTAAGCTTACCCTCTCTCTCACTGAAAAACTCTGCTGCAGTTGTTCCCCGCCCCTACTAAAGTCTGCCTGTCTTAAACAAGTGTCACGAAGGTTTTTCTTTAAACATGGAGTACCTAAACTTAAGTGGATTTAGACAGTTTCACTTACCCGTGCAAAGTCAAAATGGGGTTCATATTGTCCTCCAACTCCATAATTTGCTACCTGAAGAAAAGAAATAAAGCATGAATAACAACTATTATATTTCCACTCAACGGCTCAGAATTTGCATAGCATGGCTGAGGTCCTAAGTTCAACCCTTATTACCAAAGGAAAGAAATAAAGAAGATTAATACTAAAAAACTTCTTAAGAGTCCCCATTTTGACTTCTTATATAGTTAGGCATCTGTGAGCTGTCATGACTGCATGTGCTGACACCTATGGAGGCAAGAAAGGGAGCATCAGGTCCTCTGGAAACAGTCACAGGAGACCGTGAGCTACCGTGTGGGTGCTGGGAACTGAACCTGAGTCCTCCGGAAGAGCAGCAAGTGCTCTAAACCACTCAGCCATCTCACCAGCCCAATGCCCTTTAACAAAATTAATTCTCCTTTACATAATTTTTATCATATAGTTAAAAAAGGGAGGAAGTCCACACCAGTGTAGTGACCCCTGCTCTAGGGTCCTGATAACTGGTGACCATGGTGCCCCCAGAGAAGGGGCAGAAGCTGCAATTGGTCTAAATCCATGTAACTTAGGACACAATATAAATGAGAATGATGTTTTCCTTAACCCCCACATTTCATCACAAAATACAACGCTGATAAAGTAGAAGACATAGCACCACCCACAGCAAGCCTAGGCCACAGAGTACACTGTGTACTTTGTGTTATGTTGCAGACACAACTGGTCCTCTATGAAGTAGAAATGTATCAATTCTCTAGAAGGTTGTAAAAGTAGAATAAAATAGACTAGAGAAAGGCATTCAAAGTGATTTTAAAAATAATCATAGAAATAACTAGGCAGCAGATTACCACAGAATAAGTGACACTTTAAGTGACTGTAATACGGGCGAGTTCTGCACTGTAGTGTGCACAAACCAACCCTCAGTGCCACAGTGAACCGTAGAGCACAGAGCACCACTTGCTGCTTGTAAAGGAACACTTGGAATTTTTATGTTAAGAAAAGTTTTTGGTTTCACTGACTAGTCACTAGAGGTTCGTGTTCCCATCCCAGGTGTGGTAGAGTTGTTCACGAGTTGGAATGGGAATGGTTGATGCAGGTGGCTATGATCTGGTTGGGTGCACTTGTTCTGGCACCTGTAGCTTGTCTTTGGGATTGCGTGCTGCATGGGTTTATGGGAACTTTTGGCTTAGGGCATAAAAGTCTGAAGCCCCAGAGAGTCGGGGTGGGTGTTGGTTGGGCACTGGTTGGTTGGATTGCTGTGGTTAGTGTGAGAACAAAGGTTGGAGAGATACAAGCTTAGGACAGCCTAAAAGAGGCTGTGAAGATTTCTACCTTTCTCTCTTTCTGTATTAAGGCTGCTTGTAAAAGCGGTGAAGATTTCTGTCTTTCCTCTCTCCTTTCCTAAATTGAGGGTAAAAGATTGTAGCACACTGCTACAGCTGCTTGTTCATTTTAACGACTTACTAGTGCTAAGAGCAACACATCAGGATCAAGGGCCAATCAGATCATCTCTTTCAAAGGCCATCACTGAAAGCTCAGTATGCACCTGTTATTCAGGTCATGTACAGACAGCAAGGCCTGTGGCTGTGCCACCTCCTTATCTGCAGTGATAACCTATGTGACAGCCCGCAGGAGACGACAGCACAACAGAGATCAGAGTGACAGAAGTGAGATTCCCAACAAGGGAAATGTGCTCACTCTTGTCTAAAAGGCTCTAGGCAAGCACTTTGGGGAACTTCATGATAGCAGATTAATTAGGAGAATGTCTAAGGGAAAAAAATCATAATGAGTCTCCTCAGATATTTCACAATATTGAAAGCACAAAGGAGGAACTCCAAACTCAGAAGTATGAGATGTCACAAAAAAATACCCGCTCTAAAACTGTGACAAGGAAAAAGTACACTTCTTCACCTAAAGTTTTAAATTGTCATGACAATTTGATAAAGGAAAAAAAGTCTTCAACAAACGGACTGGGACAAATGACATGCACTTGGAAGTGATGCAGCTGGACCCTGCCTCGCAATACCACATGTAAAAGGTCAGCAAAACGGACTAAGACTCGAATGTAAGCGGTAACAGAATCCTTCGGGGCCAAGGATAGAGGTGTGCTCACATGCTTGAGACCTCAGCTTTAGTCCTAGAACACTGAGGAGAGAACTCAGGCTATTACTACTAGAGGAGACCCAAGTGCTGCCAGTGACTGGATTAGGTAGCAGTTCTCATGACCCCAGAAGGCACAAGCAACAAACAGCAAGAGACAACAAACTCATCAGTAAGTACAAACCTGTGGGGTAGAGAAGGCTCGCAGTACAGCGCTTGCTGGACAGGTGTAAGGACCTGGACTCAGGTTCCTAGCACCCATGTTTTCACAAGCAGGGCAAAGCTACGCACACTTGTGATCACAGTCCTGGCAAGGGAGGTGGGCGTCTGCAGCAGAGACGAGAGGGTCACGGGCTCACTGGCCAGCTAGCCTAACCTAACCAGTGACCTCCAGCTTCAGTGGGAGTAAGGCAGAGTGACAGAGCAGGACACCCAACACCTCCTTCTGACTTCCTCATGGGTGTGAACACATGAGCCACACACAAAACTTGTGCTAATGGGTACCACTAAGAAAGGGAAGACAGGTCACAGAACAGGATTTAGTACCTGTAAGTCATTTATCTGATAGGGGACTAGTATCTGGATATACAAAGAATACAAATTAATAGAAATGATCAGTAAGTCCATGAAAAGATGTTCAGTATCGTTAATCTATGGAACACGCAAGTGAACTCATGAAACAGCAGTTCGGGCTCACTGCAAGCTGTACTAGCACTGGAAAGAGAGACATGTGAAGGAGGCGGAGGGCTTGGAACATTCGTATGTTGCTGCCACACCCGCGCTGGAAAACAGCTTGGAAGCTCTTCAAATGTTAAGGGCAGGGCTATCACCTGAGTCTACTCTCATTTGCACACACACTTGCAAAGCACACATGGAAATTTCCCATGTTTGGTCCTACAAAAACCTGTACGCAGAATTACTGACAGCAGCAAAAAAAAAAAAAAAAAAAAAAAAAAAGCAGAAATAACTCAGATGTGAATAGACCCCACAAAAAGGGTCATGCTGTAAAAAGGGCCATCGCGCTGACACGTGCTTCAGCGTGAGTAAACCTTGGCAACATAATGCTGGTGAGGAAGTCTGATAGAAAAGCCTCACAGTAAGTAACTCCTACACACACAATATCCAGAGTAAGTACATTCATGGAACCACAGGTAGTTGGCCAGGATTGGGAAGGGAATAAAGTTACTGTTCAGGGTATGGACAGCTTCTTGCTAGGGTGATGAAAACTTCTGAAATTAAAACACGGTGATGAGATCACAACCAAGTAAATATGCCTAAACTGAGGGAATTGTATGATATACAGATTATACCTCAATCTAAAGATGCCTTTAAAAAGATGCCTTCAAAAACCAAAATTCACCCCAGCTACCCAACAAGTAGACTGGGCCTAGAAGTTAACAAGAGAAACCAGGGATCCGTGGGACAGCTTGTGGGTGAACGCGCCTGCCACCCAGCCTGACAGCGTGAGCACAATCCCGAGGACCCACAGCATACACATGCACACGCATGCACACAGGATAGAAGGAATTGTAACGTGAAAGCTTAAAAGACAAGATGTGTCTTTCCTTTTCAGTTTCCGCAGCTGCTTATTAAGTTCGCTGCATGCTTTGCACTCAGTCCTCAGGCACTGTGCCATCGAGATGCCTCCCTCTTCAGTGCCGGAGGTCTAAAGGGAAGTTTCCTGGAGGAGTGGGAGTGACTTAAGATACTGTGGGTGCTTACCTGTAACTCCTCTGCTGTGGAAACATCCAGTCCTGTGAGATCCTGTATTCTCATATTAATTCGAGACACCACAGGGTCTTCATAGCCAGCTAGCCAAGCACTAGGACAAGAAAATAGTAGTGTTATGGCTAAAAACCCAATACCTGCCAGTTTCAAAGCAACACAGAGGACATTCAACTTTTTAAATACAGTGTTAAGAGACCAATCCATCCAGGACACTGTGCATGCTAAACAAATGTCCTAGCAATCGGCTTCCATCCCAGCCCTGAGTGTTCTGAGAGTTTCACTGTGTAGTTCAGGCTGGCCTTTAATTCCAGCTTTCCTTGCTCAAGTCTCCCAAGTGCTAGGATAACTCGTGTACATACCACACCCAGCCAGGATATTAAGAAACTTGCAGCTGAGCTGCTTGTCTGATGAGACTTTTACTAATATAGTTTATTAATGACACGTTCTGCAGTTAGAGGAAACAAACTTTGTGTTTCCACAAAACATTGCATTAATATAAGGAAACTATTAATGCTACTACCTACAGAAGGTTCCCCTTCTGCCTCCCTCCCTTCTCTCTCACTTGAGACAAGGCCTCATTGTTGCCTGGTTTCCAACGTCTGGGCTTGAGAAATCGCACTCCTCAGCCTCCTGAGTAGCTGGAACTGCAAGAGCACCAGCACACCCTATTTACACTGGAGATTTCTCAACACTTCAGAAAGTGCGTATTAACAGGAAACAGTTGTTTCTCTCTTCTATAAAAGTACAGAAGCCGACTACAGTAGAGTAGGTCAGAGGGTCTTGGGGCTGCTCTACAATGATAATGTCTTGTGGGAGGAACAAATCCATGTATTCTTTGCTCAAATACGTTTTGTACATACACTGCTGGCAGGAAAGTAAAATGGTTGCAGCCATTGTAGAAAAACAGTTTAGCACTTCTTCTAAATGTTAAACGTAGTTACAACAGCAACAATTTTACTTCTATTTAGATATTAAAGAGAAATCAAATCATAAAATACGGAAGCGTTCATAGCAACGTTAACAGCTAAAAAGTGAGAATCTTAATGTCCATCAATTTATGAACAGATCCACTACAATCTAAAAACATGGCTTACTGTGCCATAAAAGGAGTAATCACGGACACATGCTGTGACTCAGAATCTTATAAACAAGTTGGGTGAAAGAAGTTAGATACCAAGGGCCTCACGTTGTATGACTCCACTTACATGAAATATGCAACCAAATGTAGGAAGCAGATTACTGGTTGCCAGGGCATGGTATGGAGTTGGGTGCAGAGGGTAACACCTAATTCCGTTCATGGATACACCATTAGGGGTTTGTGTAAAAACGTTTAAGGAGTCTGAGGAACCGGCTCAGTGGATAAAGCATCCAGCCCTCAAGAGACTAGATCCTAGGATGAGCTGGCTAAGCAGACTATCCAAACTGGCAGACTCCAAGTTCAGCAAGAGACCTTCACAAAGCAGAAAATAAAGACTCCTGACAACTTCTGGTCTCCACATAAATGCATATGTATGTGTGGCCCACACATAAATACATATATGCACATCACACATATATACACATGAACAACAAGTGTTTAGTAAATGTTACTATATAAAAATGTCTGGAATTAAATGATAATTGCATTGTGTAGATGTCCTAGAGTTAAGAGGGGGGTTGAAGCAAGCTTTGAACCCCAGAACTCTCACCCTGAGAGAGGAAGGCATTCGGCTGCTACCCTTCTCTCTCTGACACATCCCGACTAGCTCCTATGCTCCTTGCACCTTCACAGCATGGCATTGAGAGATCCTGTCTCTCCAAATGTCTGCAGCCTGGTTAGTGTTTCCTCGGGCCTTTTTTCTATGTGATTTTATAAGGTCTCTTCCCCGGCCCCTGTGAGACTACCCCCATGCAGAAGAGGCTCCTCCAGGACTTTGGGGCCAGCCAATGACAACAGGACCACCTAGGTCTAGCTATGTGTCTCCCACACAAATGAAGCTGCCCCAGCACCACTGCCTTAACCAATGGCCCTTCCCCGCCTTTACGCTATACTGTGACTCCCCTTGCTTCAATAGACTGAGCTGTCCCACTGAAAACTATCTCCTGGGAAGTCTGTTTCCCAGCTCTCAGCCTCCGACAGAAGACCTGCCTGCTGGCCAATGGCTTAGCTACCACCTGGGGAGGGGAAGAATCCACACTGCACAACCACAAGTACTTAAACAACAGAAATACAAGGTTCAAAGCGGTGAATTTGACAGATGTAGCTAAAGGAGATGCTTCCAATCCCAGTATTGGGGTGGTGAGATAGTACTGGGAGTTTGAAGCCACCCAGAGCTACAGAAGAAACCCTGTCTGAAAAAAACGAAACTTAGTAAAAATTAAAGATGTAAAAATCGGGCTAGAGAGCTGGCTCATCAGTTAAGAGCACTGACTCTTATTCCAAGGGACCTGGGTTTGGTTCCCAGCAGCTACATGGTGGCTCACATCTCTCTGTAACTCCAGTTCCAGACTATCTGATGCCTCTGGCAACAGGCATGCCATGTATTTGTGCACAGATATAAAAGCAAAGCAAAATATCCAGACACGTAAAAATAAAATTTTAAATGTTTTAAGCATACAAATAAAAGAGTAAATTTTTATGCCTTGAAAGCTGTACCTCACATTAAAAGAAGTTTCCTCCAATGTAAGGCCCAGGTTAAACTCCAGAGCTTAAATGAAAAGGAACCAAAAATTCAAGTATATCCTTTGTTGTGCTTCTGTCTAGTCCATCAACATTTTTTCCCCTCATTTCTCATTAAGCTTTGATTCTACAGTCCATTCGCAGTATTCTTGCTAAAAACCTAAACTTCACTGTCCAGGGAGAAACATGATCCTACACCATTTTTTGTACCTTTTTTATTATATTCCATTTTGCAGTCTTGGGAGGTGGAATTCAGGGCTTTCCATACACGCTAGACAAACATTTTAACACCGAGGTATATCCCAGTGTCTAATTTTTTATTTACACTAGTCACCAAATAAGGCAGGTGTGTTCCAGTAAAATTCCATGAAGTCAGCTTTAAATGGTGAGCCTGTGGAGTTTTAAACAATTTGGAATCATTCGAAATATGCCACTGTAGCTAGGTGTGGCGATGCATGCCTTTAATCCCAGCACTCCAGAGGCAGAAGCACGAGGATCTCTTTGAGTCAAGACTAGGACAGCCAGGACTACACAGAGACCCTGTCTCAGAAACAGTGACGACAACACACAACCCCCAATTCTGCATATCTGCTTAGCACTATAAAAATGTTTTCAGATTCTTACCCTTGCTCCTTAGTAACATGAGTAAACTAACCCTAGGCATACATGTCGTATTGTGCTCACAACACTGTAAATACCAGTCGTCAGAAGTCATCACTTCAGAGTGAAAGTTCATCAAATCAGGAAAGCGTTTCCCTAGCGTAAGCAGACTGCTCACTTTAATATCCACGATCTGGGCCACAGTAAACTGACTTCAGAGTAAACTGACTTCAGAGTTCACCCAACTCAACTGTCTTTTCACAGCCCATAACCAAATGTCCACCTTTCAAAATTTGAATTTCATTCCCCTGATCTAGCCACTTACTCATCTAGTGGTAAGAGGCAGGCTTGTTTTTGTTTGTTTTGAGGGCCATATAAAGACAGACATGATCTACCAGCTTAACTGTAACATCCAGCTAATGATATGAACAAAAACCTGGTCTTACCCTTGAATTACTGGACTCAAGCAATCCTGCCTCAGCCTCCCAGTCAGCTGAGACTACATGTACCCACCAACATGGCCAGCCTAAATTTTAAACAGCAGCCAATTTCCATGTGTGCTATGCCAAGGAAAATTCCATTTTTTGGAATGCTGGAACCATCTTTTCCTTCTATAGAAAACGATATAGTCACTTAGAAATGTCTTAAAATACAGATTATTTTCCTTTTTGGAATGTTACAGAATGCAGACACTGCCAGAGCAAAAGGGATTATTGTATTACATCAGAACACACACATTTTCTTCTATGAAATCTTTTTAAAAAATAATTTATAACAATTTATTTATTTTATTACTTTAAAATTTAGTATTTAAACTTCAAAATTGAGGTTTTCATAAGCATGTTCAGTGGCTCAGACCTGTACTAGGTATTCCCGGACAGCAGGGCGGCTGAAACAGGAGGACCACAAGTTCAAGGCCAACTGTGCATCAATCACTTAGAAAGACCCGTCTCTAAAGGGGACACAGTGCAGGGTGGGGCACTTGCCTGGCACACAGACCACAGGCTCAGTCAGCAGCACACAAATGAAATGTCTGTCTCTGTCTGTCTGTCTCCAATTCTTCCTTTAATAGTAAAAATCTCTATTTGTTAAAATGTACTCAGTATTTCCAGTGGAAACCTTCAAGAGCTAAGGCCTGTTTCTGAAAGCATATTTTTATTTTGATACCAATTTCTTTAAAAATAAAAATTAGTCATTGAAATACAGAAATTCATTGTCACTCATTTGTAAGACACGCCATACTTCGCCAAGACTGGTCAAAATTATTCTCAGGCATCAAATGCTACTGGCTGCAAGCCTTCTGTTGCCACTTAGACCATACAACATCAAGAATGACTCTGCCTTTCTCAATCAATAACCCAACAAACTAGAACATTTAAAAAGTAAGTAAGAAAACAACCGTTTGTGAACCACTTTCAACAGAATTTATTTGAAACTGGTAAGAGTCCAATGATGTACGTGGCTGGGTATTCCTTCACCAAGTCTATTTTAGGACGCTTCATTCATGAAAGTTTGATGTTTTATTTTTAAGATGATAACAGAACTGTATCAATTTTCCCCTCCATTTCCTCCTTTGAAATTTTGTTTTAAATACTTCCTAGAAGCATCCAAATCAGGAAATCTTAAAATACGTTCTAGCTCTCTGATAGTAAAAATGTGAAATCCACACACGAGTCTCTGAATACATGGAAACAGCTTTCTGAGGGATGTTTTGTTTGGAGACAAGGTCCTCCTATCTGCACCAGGCCGACTCCAGACTCACAGACTGCCGGTCTCCGCCTCCTGGTGCTGAATTACAAGCGTGCACAGTGGCACCTGACTCAAGGTCATTCCAATAGACACCATTAAGACTCAGTAACAGAATGGAAGATCAGTTTAGGCTTAGCCTGAAATTAAGATCGCTTACAATTCACAGAAGCACTGTAAATCATGTCCCAGAACACAGTCACCCAAATTAGTTTCTGCAAGTCCTCACTACCTGTGAGTGCTCCTTGAGGATAACTGCTCCGGGGTGAGTCTACAGCACACTACGGCAGACTTCCATTCACGTCTCTGCTCAAGTTCAGGACCTCCTACTCTCAAATGTGGCGAGCAGGCCGCAGAGTTCTGACCACTGTGGGGGCTGCACGGAAGTGCCCGGTGCCTGCAGACACAGGCCTGGCTAACATCAGGTCACCATACCCAACCATCTAACTCTACCAAAATAGTTTTGTTTCTTTGGACCTTCATTTCTCAGAGTCTTGAGTCATGAGAACCTCTATTAAATAAATGTGTACACTTTTCTCTTGGTAATCTACCTTTTGTTAGAGAGGTCTCAGCCACGAGCATGCTGGGGGAAAAAAATCCCAAACACTCTTTCCTCTGTAAAAAAAAAAAAAGATGGGGCAGTGCAGAATCTGCTCATCTAGCTAGCCTCTACTTTTGCTGTGTCGGTCATCTCTGATTTTTCTTCAGTGCCTTCTAAACACTTGTTAAAAGTCTAAGCATGTCTCTGCACTGTTTCTTAATTGGTAATTCAATTTTCAATAAAATTTTAATAGTTTTAAATTATTTCATCCTGTTACTTTGAAGATGTTACTAACTTCTAGAAGATGGCCGCTTTTTAGTATATTTAATACCCTCCACATAATGGTCTGATGCTCACTATCATCTGGATTTAAGCACCATGAACAGGACCAGCAGGCATGTAAGTGAGTCTCACACTCGCTGCGAAGCCTCATGTCCCAAGTTTGAGCTCCATAACCCACATGGTGGAAGAAGAGAGTCAATACAACAAGCTCTCCTGTTTTTTGTTTGCTTATTTGTTTGCGATGAGGTCTCTTTGTGTAGCCCTGACTACCCTCAAACGCAATATGTAGATCAGGCTGGCCTCAAATTCATAGAAATCCACCTGCCTGTGTTTTTGTAATTTTGAATCTGTGGAAAAATATTACTTAGGGTTAGAATAAAACAGAATTAAATACAATGACATTTCTGTCTTTATTTTCTGATTGAAGAGACCTTTATTACATGTGAAACAATGGCAATGTGTACTAATCTCACTCAGCTCTTAGCTCTCTAAGTTACACAGCGAAGCTGCACCATGATTATCTCTGAAAGTTTCTTCTAAATGCTGCTAAACGCAAGGAACTTGAAACTGACTTGCAGAAGCTCCATCATTCTTCTAGGCGTTTCTTTTACAGCTACAGGTGACCTACAGATTAAGCCCCAGCTTCACAGCAGGGTTTGCCTTGGGCCTTGCTCTGTGCAGAGCCTTCAGGAACGGCCCTCAACATGGGACACTTCACACCACTGCCAGAGCCTCACCAGACATTTTACTCTTATCAATGACTGGGAAATGTCCATAACTGCCTGTATCTGTTTATTGGTCCACCATGAAAATCAAGCACAAACTTCACCTGACATCTAGGTCTCAGACCCCATATTATATATTTTGTCAAAAATGCTCTCAAGAAAGAACACTCCAAATACGCCTCGAGTTCTCTGACTGCTCCCTTACCTCTTAGACACTCTGTACTGTGCTGTGGTCAGTTTCCCCGTCTCAGGGTCATGTACTGTAGCTCGGCTCAGCTACAAAAAGAAAAAAGAGAAAGGACAAGGGCTTACACTCCAGCAGGCCGTGTGGGCTTTGTTCACGGTTTTGTTTGCCAAGCCACAGGTGATTGGAAGGATTCTGATTGGTCTGCATGGCGGGTAATGGTTCGAATCAGCAAGACATTCAGAAAGGTGGCGGGAAGAACAGCCACTTCTAAGTCGGGAGGAAAATGGTTGACAGAATTTGATTGTAAATGGATTTATTGTCCTTTCACTTTTTTGAATCTAAAACATTCTGAGGCTGTTTATAAATGACCTGCTGCGGCGGGTTTCACAGGAGCTTTCCCAGGTCTAGAAGTCTAATGTTCTTCAAATACAGTTAAAAAGCATTCTACGTCAGCTCATCACTGTAGAACTGATTTTCAGTCTCTGCACCGTCCAGGTCAGACCCCAAGTCGTCCGGAACACTGACCTCAGAAGCAGAACTGCTCTTTCCACAGCCAACTTTGGGGCTAGTGACTGTTTTTTTTTTTTTTAAGTGAAAAACTCCAGTAAGAACAGATAACTCCACAATGACAGTGAAGGATTAAGGTAAAAGCAGACAATCACCCCAAAGGAGGGTGGGAGGCACTGCAGCACGCCACCCAAAATTAACCCGTTGCTTCTGTATTTCTCACTCACAACAAAGGGAAAAAGAAAAGGACCAGGCAATTTCCTGAGTGTTTAATACCTGGTCTTAAAAACACAAAGCGCTTAATTCCTGAAACATGAGACCAACCAGAGATTCAAACAGAACTTCTAGTTAAGGGAAAGCCTGTGAAACACAAAGCAGCTTGTCTGCGCGCTACACTTCTATGTGTAAGGCTGCCACTGATCTGGAGACTGGAAATACCTACTTTGTAAATGAATGAGAATGCCTGTAGGATGTTCAAAACACTCATTAGGAGGAAAAATATGCAGCATACAATCTCTTACCTTTTGCTAATTCTGTAATGTACCGTCTCCAAGTCTCCTGTTATTGGGTTTGAAATGGTGGCTCGCCTCAGCTGTGAAGCCAACCATCAAAATAGTTGCATTACAAGACAAAAAGTGAATCACATTTACCTAACCAGTCAGAACTCTTGGGTTTTCTTTTCTTTTTTTAAACATAAGAGGGTGAATAGAGGAAATAACTCAATACCCTTCCAATCACCTTGTGTTGAGCCTTGAAAGACAGTTTTTTTGTGTTTCTTAAAAATAATTTTACTTGCTTTTGCACAGCATGAATAGAGGCCACACAAACAGGAAAGGCTAGAAATTAAATTTCTTTGATAGTTAAATGTATCAAGAAGAAAATTTCCTAAAATGTACAATTTGTAGTCGTAAGAATGGCTACTGTAATTTAACCATCTAATTGTAACTTCAGTGACATGTTTACAAAGGTTAATATTGTCTAAAATTTGCTTTAAGGTCATTCTTTTTTCTCTTCAAGAGATAATACGTACTGAACAATATATACAGTCAAATAGTCTTTCTGTAGCTAGGCAGGTTAAAAAGAACGCAGCTAGTGTTAACAGGAAAGTTCACAGCCAGGATACTCATCATTTCAGACCTTCTTTTTTTAATGGGAGGGTGATTCTAACATAACAAAAAATTAACTGTTTTTTGAGACAGGGTTTCTCTGTGTAGCCCTGGCCGTCCCGGAACTCACTCTGTAGACCAGGCTGGCCTTGATCTCAGAGATCTGCCTGCCTCTGCCTCCCAAGTGCTGGGATTAAAGGTGTGTAACACCACCACCCAGCAAAAAGGAAATAACTTATTGCTACTGAATTTACTGATCAAAAATAATCTCAACTAAAGAATTTCCTTTGAAGACAGGGCCTTCCATCTCAAAAGTGAATTCTTATCAAATATTAAACCAAGATATACTGCTAACCTGGGTTCTGACTGCAAATAAAGGACTGAACTGGAATTCAAAAGAGAATGAGAATATGTAATAATTTTAAGAGCTGTTCTGCTTGGCAGCAGATGTGCAAGAATGTCCCTAGACAGCACCCATGTGTGCCACATCAAACTTTTGCACCAACAACATGATTTTTTTGTTGCTGATAAAACCAAAAATTGTCAATTTGGAAAAATAGTAAAACTTTAAAAATTTCAAGTTTATCTAAGTACGCATACGCCCAGCCAGCAAACCCACCAGGCAAATCAGCTGCCACAAGTTTTTAGGAATAAAAACTCGATTGTACCATAACCACCTCGCTTATTAACATGCACTCTCTGGATGCTTTCACACCACGATGGCAGAGCTGAGTGGTTGTGACCGAGACCACGCAGCCCACAAAACCCTCAAAACATTTTCTAACTGACCTTTACAGGAAGGTACCAACCCCTATGTACTACAAAAGAAAAGTAATGATCAGATTTATCTCTACAAAGTTTGTGCTTTACTAATAAGATGTATTGTTTTAAAGAGTAAGATGACGGGGGAAAGCAAGACCCGAGAGGGAGTCTCCACGTTCTCACACAAACACCAGTTTCTATGCCAAACGCTGCATGTGCAGAATTAGGTGCAACTTGCACTCAACTGTTTCTCTTATGAATATAGATTAGGGGCCGGAGAGATGGCTCAGCAGTTCAGAGCACTTGTTGCTCTTGTAGAGGACTCAAGTTCGATTCCCTGCACCCACACGGCAGAACACAACAATCTGTAATTGCAGTTCCAGAGGATCTGACACCCTCTTGCCTCTGTGGGCTCTGCACGACATGGTGCAGAGACACACATGCAAACAAAACATCCACATACATGAAACAAAAAGTAAGTAACAATGCAAACTAAAATTAGGAAACTATAATACTATCTTAAAATTAGTTAAGATATCGATACCCAATTATATTTTCTATTATTAATGTGCCCAAAAGAAAATTATAATACTTAAGTATTCTTTCAGACAAAAACACACTAGGTGTAAGAAAGTTCACTTTGAGGGCTACAAAATATGTAGAAAGGTGTTCCAGTAGGACAGCACATCACAAGTTTCTTAAGCATGAACACAAGCTTCAGTACTTCATAATGGCCTTCATTACTCATTGTTTAAGGCCCAGCACAGGATATGGCACTTGTGTTGATAACAGACTGAGACAACTAGCGTGAACCGTAAGTTGACACCATTACGTTGAGGCAATGACACAAACCATCTCAAGTTACCGTGTCACCTTTGTTATCCTTTCTGTCACCTTGCAAAGAAAAAATTAACACGTGCATTCAGTCAACTGAGAAGAAAAATTTACCCTTGGTTTTGCTAAGTCTTTCACAATTTCAATTTCTGCGTCAGAAATAATATCATGGAAACGGATAATACGAGGCTTGTCCCACTCGTCTTCCTGCTTAGCTGGAGCCAGAATAAATTTAGGATTCCGGTTTCCATCATGGTAGCGGCAAAACAGCCTTTTTTGTCTCCGAGGAGTCTAAGTAAAAGAAAACAACAAACACATTAGAGGAATACCCAGTGTCTGTCCCTATATGGGTTAGAAACAGTAACTGTGTTTGCACGCACACACAGATGATCTCTGGAACAGCACACAAAGCAGCAAAACATTTTGCATCAAACCCAACATTTAGGATCTTTAAATTTTTATAAATGGTTATTAGAGTTTGGGGTGCAGCTTGGGGGCAGAGTGGTTATTTGGCATATGAAAGGCACTGAATTCAATCCCCAACACTGAAAAAAATGGAAGATTATTTTTTGGGCCAAGTGAGGCCTCAAATCAAGGAGGAGAGGGGGAATGTTTCTCATTTCTACTATTCTCTTGCCAAAATAAATTTCAGGTATTGTAAACATTAGATAACTAAATGCTTATGGGAGAAAAAAAAAGTATGTCCAGCATTGCTCCAAAATTCAAAATAACCCGAAGGTACCCAGAAAAATGAAGTTTTAAGAAGGAAAAAAAAAAAAAAAACTGAACTAAATGAAGTTTTTCTAAGTATTTCATAGTTAAAAGCTTGTGGCAAAAACAGCAGTTATGGTAGTCTTGTGTGTGCATATACTTTTAACATATTTGTGTGTATGTGTATGCAAGTGCAGTGCACATGAAGGTCAGAAGAGGATTATCAGGTCAACTCGGAGTTACAGGCAGTTGAGAGCCGTCTGCCATGGGTACTGGGAACTACAGTCAAGCCCCTGGAAGACCAGCAAGCACTTGTAACCACTAAACTGTCTCTCCAACCCCAATAACAGTGTATTTTTAACAGCAAAAGTGAAAATGAGTAGTAATGAAAAAGAGAAAGTAAATTCTTAAAGAAACCAAGCTCTTGCATTACTGAGAATGAGACAGAGCTGACAACAGAGAAAATAAATGTTTCTTTCAACATCTGGACACATACAGGGACAAAATAAGCAAGGTTTCGGCCTCTTGAGTGTTTGAATGATGGTATTACACCCATGTACCACCATGACACACTTCTGATCCTCATCTTAAACATGTATGTCACATATGAAGTTTAATTGTTAGATAACAAGTAATAATCTGTGTTTTTCTCCATGTACTTCATCAAGAGTCAAGGCTTTATATCAAACAAATCTTATAAATGATGAATCTAACGATTTAAAAAGGGATGCTTCTCTGTGGGCAGAGCTGACATGCAAAGGGCACACTAACAAATGTAAATTAGCAGGATTCTATATGGTTCTCAAGTGTACTCTGCTGGCTTAGAAGTTATTACGGGCAAGGACTAGGGATGTGCTTCAGGTGGCAGAGTGCTTTTCTATCACGCACAAGTCATGGGCTGAGTTCCTAGAAACATATTAACATATTAACTGGGCTGAGCAGAGGCAGAGAGACCAAAAGGTTAAAATTCCATAATGAATAAGATAGTGAGTTTCAAGCCAATCTGTGATAGAGGAGATCCTGTTTCTAAAACAGATCGGCAGTTTGCTACTGGAAATTTGAAAACTAACCAGGCATTTGATATTATATAACTTCTGAAAATTGGTAAAGACATGATAATGGCCTCTAATCAGTTTGAGTTCTTATCTCTAAAAGATATGTTATTGGTTTGGATCTAGAATGTCCCTAAATTCTCAGCATGGCCACTACCCTGTACCCTGTGGCATGGTTGGTAGGCGACAGATCCTTTAGGAAATGAAGCTTAATGGAAAGTCACGGGGTGTTCCCCAGAAGCTGATGTTGGGAACCCCATCCCTGTGGCTCTCTGCGTCTGAGCAGCTGTGGGCTAAGTAGTTCTGCTCCACACACTCTCTCCAGGACAGCCTGCCTTGCCATGGGCCCAAAGGACGCAGCGAATGGAATGGATTATAGACTCTGAACCCATGAGCCACAATAAATCTTTCTTCCTTTTAAAGCTGTTTCTCTCTGGCCTTTTATCAGTGATACAAAGTCTTCCTATTCTTGCACTGCTCATTAGCTCCCAAAGTAAAGCAAACATCTGCTGGAGTCCCGACCCTGTCCACAACGATACAATGTTCACATCTGCTGTTGGCAATTAGGCTGTCAGCACTCTCCAGTGTCAAAACAGAAACCCCTAGCTTTAGTTTCTAGTAGAGAAAGAAAATTTAAACATTTTTTTCAAGAGTTTACACTTAAAAATACTTACTCTACAAACTCACTAACAATGTATGTCTGCACCACAGGACAAGTTTACAGAAGGCTCCAGAATCACTTAATTTGGGGAAATGTACAATGTATGCACAGTGACACATTTCATCCCTAGTAGGGCGGTGTGGCATACTATTCTGTGTAGTTGTTCTCATTTTATCACAGGCTCCAATATACACTTGGACTCTCTCCAGCACTATGCACAGACGCACACAGACACGCACGCACACACACAAGTGACTTTTTCCACTTTACCATTTTGATACCCTCCCCACGGCACAGCATTTCGTACTTCTGTCTCTCTGGCAGGTAATCCACAGCAATCCCTTTTTTCTTTGGTGTGGTTTTCTGATCAGATTCGTCACCTGAAGCAGACTTATTGGCGTCTTTTTCTTTATTCATAATATACTCAAAATATCTTAAGTTACCGTTAGCCCTCTGATGTTCGGGATCTATTAGAGAGAAACGAAGAGTGTATACAGCCAAGTTTACAGTTGTTCAATCATCAGGAAACAGTAATACAGAGACGGAGACCATGAAGTTTATCTTCCTAATGAACATGCTTTTGAGAAAGGAGGCACTAATACAAGGTACAAGTGTCAAAACAAGTAAACTATACTGTCCAATCCAATCAGGACCTACAGTCACCCTGTATACAAACAGTTCTGGCAATAGTGGTTTTGTATTTGCAATTACTGTTTCTACTTGAGAACTTTACTAATTAGCCCCAAAACAATGTTCAATTTGTTGTCAAATGACACTTAAGAGCAGTGGTTCTCAACCTGTGGGTCGGGAACCCTTTGGGGGCTCAAATGACCCTTTAACAGGGGTTGCCTAAGACCATCTGCATATCAGATATTCACATTAAAATTCAGTAAAAACAGTAAAACAACTACAGTTTATTATGTAGTAATGAAAATAATTTCATGGTTGGGGTCACCACAATTGTATTAAGGGGTCGCAGCATTAGGAAGGCTGAGAGCCACTGCTTAAGAGTCCTTACTCAGTTGGGAGTGGCAGCGCATGCCTCTAACCCCAGCACTCCGGAGGCAGAGGCAGGAGGATCTCTGTGAGTTAAAGGCCAGCCTGGTCTACAGAGTGAGTTCCAGGACAGCCAGGGCTACAACACAGAAACCCTGTCTCGACAGGAAAAAAAAGTCTAACTCATCTATGTATTTTAAGTAATGGGAAAGATCATTCTGTGGCTACAAAATAACCACTATGGTAAAGACAAAGTAGACCCACTTCATAACTAATATTCACCACAGATAAATGCAGACCAATCTACAGCTGAGAGCTGAGTAGATTTTAGCTCTAAATTTCTAAGTAAGAAAGAAAACGGAAACTGAATATGTAATTTTCAAACATGCCAAAATCCACTAAGTGCCTCAGAAATTGCTAGTGATAATTTTTAGCTCCCTTTTAGTAAGGAAAACCAATCCAAACAACCCCAGAGAGAGAGACAAAAAGAACAGAAATAAGAGGCATCACTTGCAGCATTAATCAAAGTGTTCAGTTTGCAAAGTTCTTCTGAAACTGCTCACAATGTATATTATGATACGCAATAAAAGTCTAATTTTTATAATCAAGTAAATATGTATGAAGGGGAGTATACACAAAACAAAAACAGTTGATTTCTCTATCTTTTCTGTACTAATAAATTTTCTATATTGAATACAGATTATAATTTAAATCAAGAGAAAAACAAACCAAAGGAAAAACAAATGTTATTTGAACTATTGTCTTGACTTACTCATCCAACTTAAAAATAAACCAGTTATCATAAAGGTCATTTTCAGGTGACCAATCTTTTGAGCAGTGTCACTTTTATCTTCTCTTTATCTTATCTAATATCTTAATCATGAAATACTTTATTAAATGCCTTTTCTCTACAATGTATCAAAAGCTTCCTGAATTTATTATTTTACACTTTCTGAGACTCCATTTCCAAAGTCCGCAGCATAGTAGGTTTTGGGTAGAAATCTAGGAGTTTGGAAGGCGAGAAAAATGGCTCAGTGGTTAAAAGCGCCTGTTGCTCTTGAAAGCAGTCAGGGTTCAGTTCCCAGCCCCACATGCTTTCAAGGGATGTGACACCCTCTTCTGGCCTTGATCACTATAAATGTGATAAATCTACATGCATGGAGGTAGCTACTCATACACAGTAATTTTTTTAAAAAAATTCCCATTTTCCTAACGTGAATATTAAGTTGAACAAAGCAATAATGTTCCTCAGAAGAAAATGATGAGCAATTACCTCAGCCACATGGTAAGTCAACCTTTAGCTGAGTCCTTCATATAGGTTTGATTCCATTTCTTTATTCATACATTGTTTTTTTGAAAAGGATCTCACTATGTAGTCATGGCTATCTTGAAACTCAGAGATCCGCCTGCCTCTGCTTCCCAAGTGCTAGGATTAAAGAACTGAACTACTAACACATGGTTCCAGTTTTTAAATTCTGAGAAAGAAGGAAAAGAGAACCAGCAGAGGAACACAGAAACTATTGTGGTACTATCAGGTGAAAAGATTAGTTACTGCTTACTCTGAGAATAAGTTGTGGAAGACAAAGCACCTGGTGGATCAAGTTCCAGACTCCTGATGAAAAGCCACGGCTAACTACGTGGTTGGGTGGCAGTAAACAGACAATCAGTGAGATAAATCCCCAGTACAACCAATGTAAATTAAGCCAGATAACATACCTAGTTCAAGAAGCTTCTTTGTAAGCAAAAGCGCCTTATCCAGGTCTCCCTGCTGGTACACTGCATAGCTCAGGTAATCTAGAACAGAGACTTTATCTATGGCAGAAACCTCGCCTTCCTCCAGCTGCCTTAGTGCCTGTTCCATCCACAGTTCCGTATGGTAATAATCTGCTTCTGTATAGGCCACTTTCCCCAACTCAAAGCAGTCCTCGGCCGTTAGAAAAGACTTGTGTTTCACTCCTACAGAAAGAAAATACAGAGCACCGGCAACTTTATATTGTACTACATTTATTTAGGATAACATAGCTTTCCAAGTGCTACTTTGTTTTAATTTAAACTCTGTAATAATCCAGTGATAAGAAAAGCAAAAATGGGGTAGGGGTTGTGCTAGTACATGCCTCTAATCCCAGCACTCCTGAGGTAAAGGAGGCAGGTCGCTGTGAATTCGAGGCCAGCCTGCTCTATAGAGTGAGTTCCAACAGTCATATTTAGACCCTGTCGCTAAATAAACACAAAGCAAAAATTAGCCAAATTTTACAAACAAAACAAAATAATGTAGCATAACAAGGATTGCATAGCTGGTACAAGAGATGTGCCTAAGGCCAGTGAGATGGCTCAGCAGGCAAAGACACAAGCCTCCGGGCCTGACAACCAGAGCCCATCCATAAAACTCACAGTGGAAGGAGGGAACCACCGCCACAGGCCGTCCTGACTTTCACACGCATGCCATGGCACGCATATGGTACATACGTGCACAAAATAAATGTAAAAAAATTTTTTTAAAGAACCCAAGACTTAGATGAAATCTTGTAGCATATACATTACATGTGTTTTCATTTATCAAGTATATAACAAAAAGCAGATGAAGTTACCAAAATGAAAAGTCAATGAAGTTAAAGTATATTACTATATACCACAGCAGGAATCATATCTTTTCTCTGTCTCGAAAGCAACAACAAAACAATCTTCTGCTTATGGGACAATCTGGGCATGCGATGAACAGAAAGAAGAGCAAACCACTGACTACTGTCTTCTTCCTTGCCCTCTCCTGTCCACCTCCGCCCCACTCTTCTGGCTGAAGTCTTCTTCAGTAAATCTCAATTATCTTAATAGGTCTCCTAAGAAGTCCTCATTTTCACTTGGAGGAAACCCAGCATTGAGAGTCCTATGTGTCCCTATCCTGCAGCTCTCCTCCCAGCCATTCACTGCACCATTACCTTGAGAATCTAAGTGCCGTAACAGACAAAAGGACTGTCTTGCTTATTATGTAATCTTTTTACTGATCAAATAACTGCACATATGACATAATTAATGTCTGTTCAATGTGGGATTGTAAAACAGAAGCCAATTTTTAAAAATGTTATTGTAGTCTTAATAGAAATAGAAAAAAATGTAAATCTGAACACTTAACGCAAATATTTCAGTTTATTAAAAAAAAAAAAAAAACTTTACTCAGTTGGGTGGTGGTGGTACACGCCTTCAATCCGAGCACTTGGAAGGCAGAGGCAGGCGGATCTCCATGAGATCGAGGCCAGCCTGGTCTACAGAGTGAGTTCCAAGACAGCCAGAGGTACAACAGAGAAACCCTGTCTTGAACCAAAACAAAACAAAAATCTTACTTAGTATATTAATTTTGCCATCCCATGACTCATCCCAAATGAAGAGAGCTACACAAGAAAGTATCTTCATCAACAGCCATCTCACTGTTTTGTTTTGTTACGGAGAAAGCCAATTTCAGTCTGACCACAGAGGAGCACATTTTACTTCTCCAGGTGGCAGTGAAAAAAGATAGTAAGTGATAAACTCAGAGAAAATGACAGAAGCAAATTATTATAAAATCAGATGTAATTTAAATTCTTTCTCCCAAGTAGGTCACGTACTAGAGTAGTTGCTTCATACTACAGAGCTTTTTGTTTCTAAAATTAAAAAATTATGTGTATGTGTCTTTTGCCTGCATGTATGCTTATGTACCACGTATGTGCATAGTACCCATGTAAGCCAAAGGGCATCTGACCCCTAAAACTGGAACTACAGGTGGTTATAAGGTCTTGTGGGTGCTAGGAATTTAACCCATGTCTTCTGGAAGAACAGCCAATAGCTGCTTAACCACTGAGCTATCTCTTCAGCCTCATACTACAGAACATTTTAATATCTGTCCATATTCAGAACTCAGCTTTTTAGTCAATCAACATAAAAATTTTGATGATTAATGATATCTCAGTTTTATATACAAAGCATTAAGTAATATCAGATGTTCTAAAAATAAAAACTGGAAAAATGACTTTTTCTGATATACTAAAATCCTTCCCTTGGGTTGTTGCTTTCACAGTATCAAGCTAAAACCACTATTCCCCACATTAACTCCTAGAGAAAGGGCAGTTTTCTTTTGTTCTCAAATACAAAGCAGGGCTATTGAGAAGGCCCATCAGCTGGATACCCAGATCCCACGGTAGAAGGAGAACCAACTCCCAGCTGCTCTCTGGCCTCTACACATGGGCCATGGCACATATATGCCCCCATATACTCCCAGATCCTTACAAACACCAACAACGACTTTTTTCACTAAGAGGAAAAAAAGAATACAAACACACACACACACAAAATGTTAAGAGATACAAGCCTTCAATCTCAGCACTTGGAAGGCAGAGGCAGATCTCCAAGTGCCAAGCCAGCCACGCCAAGAAGAAGAAAGAAGAAAAAGAAAGAAAGGAGAAAGGAGAAGAGGAAGAGGAAGAAAGAGGAGGAGGAAGAGGAAGATGAGGGGGATATAAAATAAGCTGGAGTTTGAAAACTTTAAGATAGAAAGCCAGGGCAGTAGTGTATGCTGTAACCCCAGCACTCAGGAGGCCATGACAAGACTGCAGGAGACCCCCTTACAAACCAACATGAGCATAAACTTGCTCACGTCTTCCTGGGAGGCTAAAGAGGGCAGTGACAAGCGCTGAAGGACGGGAAGGACTCTCTTACCTGGAAGATTGCCCTTTGAGATGGTATCTGTGTCCAGATTGTAGGTGTCTTGCAGACGCAACAGAGCTTTAGCTGCCCCAACCTGATCTTCATCATTAGGGAAGTACTGCCTCTGAATGGTTAGGTTAGAGATAAAGCCTTCAAACAGAAAAGAACAGTGAGGGGAAGGCTGGGCTATAAAAATCCATTGACTTTTAATAGAGTATATGGATTTTTATAATAATACTTTTTCAACCATACCACGAAATTTCCACATGTTCACCAAGCAAACAACAAAAACTCACTGACTGAGATAGAACAGACTATTAACTTCAATTCCCTAAATGTTAACTGTAAATGTAAGCAATCTAAGGTCACTGCAAAAGTACACTGGTATTAGTAAAGATCAACTGATAATAATTATTTCTATAGAAGATAGCAAGAAAAAAAAAAAAAAAACCCAGATGCCAGGAATGGTAGCACCTGCCTCTAAACCAGAGGATGAAAGTGTTTCAGGCCAGCCTGGGATATATAAGACCCTGTCTCAAGACATCCAAATAAGCCAGGCATGCTGGCATACACCCTTATTCCCAGCATGTGGAGGCAGAGGCAGGTGGAGCTCCCTAAGTTCCGGGTCAGCTAGTGCTACACAGTGAGACCCTGTCTGAAAGAACACACACGGGGACACACAGAAGCACAAATACAAAGATGGTGATGAAGGTCAAGGGTAGAGCACCTGTCTAAAATGCATAAAGCCCTGGGTTCCACCCTCAGGACCCTGTCCCTGGCACACACAAACACCTCACCATTATATAAAATATAAATTACTTGATAACTATATAGCCTCTAAGGATAATGATTATAAGCGCTCCTTAAAAAACCAAAACCAAAATGAGTTTTAAAATTGTAATCACATAAGTGTCAGCACTGTAAATAATTTCATTAATTTATTGCCAACTATGTGTATTTTGATCAGGTATATTTAAGTCAGCGGAAACATACAAATGAACAGCTATCTGGAAGAAGACTCCCGTTCATATCAGTATTTCCTATTTTTAAGACCAACTCTTAATTTCCATATGAAATTTTTCAAGAAGTTTTACAGAAGACTGCAATTTTTTGTTTGTTTGTTTTCTGTTCTCTTTTTGTTCTTTTCAAGACAGGGTCTCAGTAGACCAGGCTGGCCTCAACCTCAGAGATCCACCTGCCTCAGCATCTTGACAGCCAGGATTAAAGTCTGGCTCCTAAATGTTTCTTATGCGCCAAAACAAAACCTAATAAGCCAACTAAGTTCTCCAAATAAAAAGAAAAATATGCATGTGAATTTATATATAATGCATATACGTGTAATTACGGGATGACTAATGCCCAAGTCTCAAGGTTCACATTATAAAAGAACTACAGGTCACTGCCTTAGAATGCTGTGTGTGTCAGAGAGACAAAGGATGTATTTCCTTATAAATGCTCTCGGGGTGTTAATATAAATATACCTGCTCACAGTAAAGACGCACCTACAGGCCCCTGCCATTACTTAGCATTTACAATTGTTATTATTATTACTTACAAATGTAGTAGTGTTCCTTCCTTACCCACAGAGATACATTGCAAAACTTTAAGTAGTTGGAAGAAAGCATGAGCAGCACACAACTTTTTAGGCCGTTTTTTATTTTACATACACACACAAGCTGTTCAGTACCTTTCTAGATAGCCTAGGTGCTCATCATGCACTGTGAGCACAGCTTGAATTTGAGGGCAACAGCAAAACTATGAGGAATTTCGTTTTCCTTCCTTACAAGATAAAGAGAGGCTACAGGGTTTACCTCACTGCTCACAAACACTGGTAAGCATTCTAGAGAGTATTTTGTCTACATAGATTGTTTTTCTATCAGTCATGCACTCAAGCAGCTAAGCTTCTCCTGTACAATACACAATCCCTTTACCCCTTAAGTTGCAGGCTTGGTTTTCTGTGTTTGCTGTCGTCCAGAACACCAACACTCCAACTACAACTTTATTAAGTAAAATAACCCTAAACACAAAATACTGGGTAGAATACAGCTGATGCTCTTTGTAACAACTCCCAATGTTTTACCCTTAGAAATGAAGCTATATGTCAAATATATATATACACATACACACACACACACATACCACACACACACATATATATGTATATATATTTAAACCAAACCCCTCAGATTTTAGCTAATTCTAGTCAAACCAAACACACTTGCAATAATTCAACAACATAAACACTTGACGTACTAGGAACTGAACTGAAGTCTCTATAAACTTACCATCTGACATATCTTTGAGGACCAGACTCTCTAACTCACTCCATTCTGTGTTCAGACGTTTCATTAACTTGAATGCGTTCACAGGATGACCAACAAACCCTTCTGGATCTTTTGTTGCTGTACTGGTTAGCCGTTCTAACTTCTCTGCCCATCTGTAGATTTAAGCCAGAAAAGTAGTGTCCTAAGCCAGGCATGGTGACACATGCTTTGTTGTTACTGAAAATAGATTTTTTTTCATACAAAATGTTCTGATTACTGTTTCCCATATCCCAATGCCTCCTCACTTTTCCCACTCACACAAATGTGACACATAATTTTTGGTTTTGTTTTGTTTTTCTTGAGACAGGGTTTCTCTGTTGACCAGGTTGGCCTCAAACTCAAAAGAGATCCGGTCTCTGCCTCCTGAGTGCCAGGATTAAAAGTATGCAGCACTCAGGAGGCAGAGGCAAATGGATCTCTGTGAAGATCTAGCCTGGTCTACATAGTGAGTTCCTCCTCAACCCCTGGTGTGGGGGGCAGGAACCACAGTCAGGTAAAGTACTTGGGAAAAGGGTCTAATTATAAACTTTTATCTCACTTAGTAGAACCAAAATACAGCTATACAACTTTTTGTTTTAATTATTTCTCCCAAATGGAATCTCATTGTAGTCAAAAGTAAATTGAATCACTCAAATAATCCATTTCCCCTTAAGTCCTAAAAGGCTAAAATTACTATTAGAATGAAATAAAAATAAACTGGCCCTGCCTAAATTCTGTTAAATATGCATCTAAAACAACTTATTCTTTAAAGAAAAAAATTGTGGGTTCTTTTCCTTATTTTTATTTTGTGTACAGGTTTTTCACCTGTATGAATGTATATTTACCATACGCATGAATGCATGTATACCACACGCACACCTGGTGCTGGAGGGCAGAGAGGGTATCAGATTCCCCTGTGAGCCACCATGTGGGTTCTGGGAATTGAGCCTGGATCCTCTGAAAGAGCAGCCAGTGCTCCTAACTGCTGAGCCATCTCTCCAGGCCCTTATACAATTTTTTTTTTTTTTTTTTTTTTTTTTTGCCACTCAGGCAGGCCAAGAACATCCGGGTTCAAGAGATCTCCTGCTTTATCCACAAGTACTGATGCATGCCATTGAGCTCAGCCCAACTCATACATACTAATTATCTTTGTTTGTTTGTTTTGCTTTTTGAGACAAGGTCTTACTGTATTATGAAGTCTAGATTGGCCTTCAACTTGTGATCCTCCTGCCTCTACCTCCCAAGTGCTGGAATCACATGTGTACGCAACAACGTTAGTCTTAATTATAGCAAAGCTTTACACTCTATATAAAAAGTGAAATGAATTTTAAAACAGCAACATCAGCCAGGTGTGGTGGTACACACCTTTAATCCTAGCATTCAACCTGCAGGTCAATCTCAGCGAGTTTCAGGACAGCAAGGACTACACAGTAAAATTGTCTCAAAACACAAAATAAAACCAAAAACATCAACACTAAGGCCCTCATAAAACAAAGCACAGATTCTCAGGTCAGGATTAACTATAAACATGAGTCAATTATATTAACAGTCAAGAAAAACCACTTGGTTTTTGTATTAGATCACACTAACCATACTGATCACTGTAAGCTCTACAGGGGAATCCCATAGAACAACTGGAAAGGTGCTCCAGCAGGTGGCTCGACTTGGGAGACTGTGGAAGGTATTAGCATGACTTCTACATCCTTACTTCTTCCACCCATACTCTTCCACGCTGTGACAGTTAATCTTGACTGATTATTAGAGTGAGAAGCAGTCTGGGTGTGAGGCTGTCGTCAGAGATGATTACCTAGGTAGGGAAGCACCTACATAGGCTAGGAAGGAGGAGGCCTGCTTCTCCCTCCATCTCTACCACCGCTCGATAACTGCCATTATTTGAGCTGCTCTTTATCTGCACTATGAGACAAAACAAGTACTGTCTGCAAGCAGTCTGTGTCCAGTTACCTTGTCCCAGTGATGAAAACGCTAACTAGGGCAGGGAGGGGCTCAGGTGGTAGAGTTACCACACAAGGATGGGTTCCTGAGTTCACATCCCTGAAACCTGCTAGCTAACTAGCCTTGCCAGGTTCAGTTAAGAGACCCCGTTTCAAAAAATAAGGGTAATACAGGAAGGTATCTGATGCCAGCCTGTGGCTTCTATACACGTGTACACTTGTGCCTGCAAACATAAACATGTACACATACCCAATACACAAGCTGACACACAGGAACCCTGGCCCAGGATTAACTCCTTTTCCTGTGCTCACTGCTGTAGACATTTTAAAACTGACTTTCATTTCTACTCGATGCTTTACTGCAGAACAGAAAATACCCAGATGGAGTCAGAGCTATAGTAAAAACATACTTACTTTTTTATTTGTTCTAACTTGTCCTCTTCTGCTTTAATATAATCTTTTAGTGATGTCACCAGGTCTTTCTCAGTATGGATCAAATCAGTCATCTGACCTACACAGGAAGAGGAAGGTTGTTAAATATTCATCAATATAAGTCTTTTAGAATTCATTTGGAATGCTTTATCCTACAGAAGGACTTAATTGGAATAGAACAGATATGTTTAAAGGTTCTTTTCCCCTCTTCTTTTTTTCACCAGATAAACCAAAATAAATCCAAATAAAATTCTAATCAAAAGTTCTGGGTTTTGTTATACTATTTCTTCTGTTGTTGCTTTTAGTTGTTTTATGTTTATGGATATTTTGCCTGTACCATGTGTGTGCAGTTCCCATTGAGACCAGAAGAAAGCAACTGAAACAGGAATTACAGGTTTTTTGTAAGCCACCATGTAGGTGCTGGGACTCGAACCTGGGTCCTCTAGAAGAACAGCTGGTGCTGTTAACCACTGAGCCATCTCTCCAGGCTCTAGTTTTTGTAACTAATAAATTTTGCCAACTTGGACTATGTTGAGAAGTGGTGTTTTCATTTGCAAACTTAAATTAACAAACAGCACTACTTTCCAAGAATTACTTTCTTTCTTTACTGCCTCTGCTCTTATACTTTATCTTTTGTTTTTAAGACTAGTTGGGATCAATTTTTTTTTTTTAAAGACAGGGTTTCTTGGTTGTCATACTGGCTGTCATGGAACTCACTCTGTAGACCAGGCTGGCCTCGAACTCAGAGATCTGCCTGCCTGTGCCACTAAAGGCATGTACCACCACTGCCTTACCTATGGGATCAAATGTTTAATTTAAAAAAAAAAAACAAAAAACAAAACACACACACACTTGGAAGAGTTGAAAAAAGCTTTAAAATTTTATTTATAAAGAGTAAGAGGGCTCATCAATTTATATACTAAAATCAAGTGTTGCATTTTTTCAGTTCTACAATTTTGAAAGGGTTAAAATGGTCAACAGAATGAAGGGACATACTTCACTGAATGCTTCCTCACATATGTATGACGTATATAGACAGGAAATTATAGAGAAACACAGCTCAAGCTGCAAGGCCTACTCTGAGAACAAGGACACTCAGGAGCTCTTACAGTCTATATTCTTGCTCTTTATAGCTCTGGCTGTCCTGGAGCTCGCTGTGTAGACCAGGCTGGCCTCAAACTCACACAGATTCTGCCCCAAGCGCTGGATTGAAGGAGTGTGCCACTGCCAGGCTTCAACACAGTTTTTATATTACTTTTTAAAATTATGATGTGAAAAAAAAAAAAAAAAACATCTTTATAGTAAGTAAAAGCAGGTTAGAAAGCAATGTGCAGAATAACTATATATCTGTGCATTAAAATGTTGTATATACATTAATTATGCGTCGAGATTTACTAATTGCTAACTTCCTTTTTTGCTTTGTTTTTGAGACACTCTCATCAGGTAGCCTTGGCCGGCTGTGCACTCACTGAGATCCACCTGCCTCTGCCTCTGCCTCCAGTCCCAGGATTAAAGTCACACGCGGCCACACCCAGCTATCACTAACTCCTTGGTGTGCTTTTCGAATTTCTCCTCTAAGTTTTTAAGCATAATACATATAATTTTTGCAATCAGGAAAAATTAATTTAAAGAAGCCCACAGCAGGTACTACAGTTACCGCCCAGGCATTGCGCTCGTTGTACTCACAAACTTGTTTTTAAAGGAAGAAAGGCAGACAGACACGCCTGACTTTTCTTTCTTTTGGCCCTTTAGATAGGGGCAAGGGGTAAACCAAGGTTAGTCTTCAGGAATATAGTCCATGTGTTTTCACTAATTTAAAAATACAAAAGCATGCAAATTTTAAAATGTGAAACACCGTTGAGTAACAAAAGGTTAAGACTTACCAATTGAAGTAAAGAAGCCTGGATGGGCTGAAGACTGAGGAAGTAGGATTCCTATCATTAAAACACACCAGATCATCTTGGAAGACTTCTCAGGTCCAACACACCTAAAGAAACACAGCAGTCAGTCTCCAGGCTGCCCACAGAATTGATGTGAATTCTGATAAGTCAAGTTACTAACAGCAAATTTATGATTTTAATAGACTTAGATGTTCCATACGAGAGAAAAATTCCAACCCATTTGTTTCCTGTTACTATTACAAGTAGAGCAACTAAACAGTTGGTTTAAAAAAAAGATTTATCTGTGAGCTAGAGATGGCTCAATGGTTAAGAGCATGATCTGCTCTCCTCTAGAGGCCCTGGGTTCAGTTCCCACCACTCATACAGCAGCTCGCAACTGTCTGTAACTCCAGCTCCAGGAGATCTGACACTCTCACACCAATGCACATAAAATAAAATTAATTATTTTTTAAAAAGATTTTTTTTCTTTTTGCTTTTCGAGACAGGGCTTCTCTGTTGTAGCCCTGGCTGTCCTGGAACACTAGTACTTGGTACACTAGGCTGGCCTGGAACTCAAGAGATCTGCCTGCCTCTGCTGGGATTAAAGGCAGGCGCCGCCGCTGCCGCCGCCACTTGACTATTATTATTAAATTTTCTGTGTGTGTGTGTAGTTATGCACACGTAAGTGTGGGTGCCCTTGGAAGCAAAGCTCCACAGATGCCCTAGAGCTGGAGTTATAAGCAGTTGTGAGCCACCAGATGTGGGTACTGGAATAGAACTCAGGTCCTCTGGAAGGAGCAGAAAGTTTTCCTAACAGTGGAGCCATTTCTCCAGCCCCAGCTTGGCTTTTTATATAGTATGAAAAAGTCTTCCCTTTGATCTAGAGCTAAAACATAAATTTCCCACCAAATTATCCATCTTAAAGATGTTGGAAATGGTTTAAAAGGAATAAAAAAGAGCTCTCTTAAAATTTCTAACTTACTCCATCGTTCCCAAAGTATGATTCTAAACTTTAAAATTCAAAGTTGTGGACTGGGAGGTGATAAAAATGGTCTAAAACTGAGGCGACTGATTATTTCGTAACTGTGACAGTTGAGTCATGAGTGATGAAACAGATGGGACTGCACTGCATATTAATTAATGTAAATGAAGCTATGCTATTTTTTGAGACAGGCTCTCATATATCCAGTTTACTATATAGCCAAGGATGACCTTGAACTTTGGAACTGATAACTGGGACTCACAGACGGAACCCAGAGCATGATAAGCCAGTACTGTATCAACTGAGTTATACCCCAACCACAATGCTATTATTTTAAGTTGTGGAGAATATGGAAGAATTAACAGCCCTGTACATATAAACTAGTAATTTCTCTTAAAGATACAGTTTTGAAGGTTGGCTTTGGAGGAGGGAGGTGTTACTATTGTTTTTGTTGTTAGGAAGTGGTAAAGGAGTACTTTTTCTCTCACCACTGTGTTCTATGTTTAAAAAAAAAACAAGCCCCACAGCTGCGACTTCCCCCTACTTCTAACCTGGTAGCAAAACCATTGTTAACTTTTTTCTTTTCCCATGCTCGTGTGTATGGTGCACACGTGTGTGCACGCACAGCCTGAGGTTGGTGTCTACAATCTCCTCCATCACTCACTGAGGCAGACGCGTCAACTATGCCCAGAGCGCACGCACACGGCTAGTGCCTGTAGCCGGTCTGCTCTGCGGAGACTAAGGCTGAAGTACAGGCAGTCACCCTCTTGGCGTAACACCTGCACTCTGGGTCTTCAGTCCTCTAACCGGAGCCTCTTGCCTCCCCTGCCTTCTGTCCTCTTCCACTGTCCCTGGTGGCAGTCTTTCCCAGTGAGGACTGCTCATGATAAACGAGTGCAGTAAGTAAGCCTGGCTTTTCCCAGTGCCCTTGCACTCTTCCTCCCCAACCAAAACCACGGCCTTTCTCACTGCTGTACAGCACTGCTTGCCCGAGAAGCAGGCTCCCCTTGTTTAGGCTCACTTGCCACACAGTTCTTGTAGCCACTTCCCCAATCACCCCCCCCCCGCCCCCTCCTCCCCGTGTGAATTTGTCTAAAATGACAGGCTTCAACAGCGGCCAAACTGAAAGCCCCCTGTTCCACAAAAGCTGAAAAGTATCTTCACCTTCTCCCTTGACTTGAATCTCAATCACAATAAAGTGGCATTCTGGAAGAACTCCTCTATCTCCTCCCTCAAGTTTCTACAAATTTCCAGATACTTCCAGAACCACACAGGAGTGAAATAGTTTTCTTGGCTGCCTTACAGTGATCTGGGGAAAGCTTCTAGAATGTAGCACATGCAGGCACTTCCTTTCTTGGGCTCCCGCCAAAGCACAAGGCTTTTTCAAAACACCAGGCTGCCTGAAGAGTCTAGAATTTTCTCAGTGTGTTAACAGATTTCTGTCATAATTTTCTTAATGAGTAAATGCTATTTCCAGAAAAAATATACATACTTTGATTACATTAATAGAAGGCTAATCACAGTACTGTATAAATTTTTAACTCAAATGATATAGTTTGAATCTGTCAGATAAAATGATTTTTCATTCTAAAATATTTTCATTACTAAAATATTAAAGATTATTAAAGATTCTTTGTTACTTGATATTGTCTTTAAACCTCACAATAAATCAAGAACCCCACTAGCTCACAGAAATAACTAAAAAGCATCTTTAAAATGCTAATTTTCTCCCAGTAAGTATGTTTTAAAACTTTTTCCTATTAAAAAAATATTGTTTCCGATATACTTAAAGGTATGAGTGTTTTGCCTGCATGTATACGTGTACACACACCACAGGCACGCCAGTGTTCTCAGAGGCCAGAAGAGGGTATTGGAGTCCTTAAAACTGGATTTACTGATGGTTCTGAGCCACCATGTGGATACTGGGAATTGACCCTAAGTCCCTTGCAAGAGCAACAAATGTGCCTAATTGTTGAGCCATCTCTGCAGCCCCCACCCCCTTATTTTTATTTTACGTGTATGGATGGGTCTTTTGCCTCTGTCTGTGTTCCACTTGTGTGCCGCGCCCACAGAGAGCAGAAGAGGGCATCAGATCACCTGAAACTAGAATTTACAGCTGGGACTTAACCCAGTGCTTCTGGAAGAGTAGCCAGTGCTCTTAACTGCTGAGCCAGCTCTCCAGCCCTGAAAACTATACTTTAATAACTATAGAGCCTATACAAATCCCCAAAGCACTATTGATATGAATAAATGTCTGTTTCCTCAAAATAAAATTTACAAAGATCAAACAGTTATAACTAAAACCGTGTATCTAAACAAGTCATAGGGTCCCTGAAAGCTGGGAATTTATAAGCTTAAAAGTTAGAAAACAGGTGTCAGTGAGATGGCTCAGCTGTGTACAGCACTCACCAAACCTGCCGACCTGAGTTCAATCCCCAGACCCACATGGCTGAAGGAGAAAGGACTCCTGTTAGTTGCCCTCTAGCTTCCAGACACAAACCAAGACAAAAGCCCACTCACCCAAGTAAATAAATTAATTTTAAAAATAAAAATGAGCTAGGTGTGGTGGTGCACACCTTTAAATCCCAGCACTCAAGAGGCAGAGGCAGGCAGATGTCTGTAAGTTCAAGGCCATCCAGGTCTACATAGTGAGCTACTGTCTCTCAAATAAGGAGCTAGAGAGATGCTCAGGAGTCCAGAGTATGCCGTGCTCTTAGAGGATCTGAATTCGGTTCCCAGCACCCACACTGGGTAGCTCATAGTCACCTGTAACTGCAGCTTTGGAGAGCTGACTTCTCCGGCCTTTGCAGGCACCTGCACTCACTAGCACGCGCACACACCATTTAAACATCAGGAAACAAGGCTGGGGAGATGACTCAGTGAACAACATGGCTTGCCTCACATGAGGACCGAGTTTGCCCCCAAAACTGGCATCTGTAATCCCAGTGCTCCTAAGGTAAGAAAGGAGGTGAAGGCAGGAGAATCCCAGGAAGCTTGTAGGCTCGCTAGCCTGTGTACACAACAGCAAACAGAGGTCAGGATACAAGCAAGGTGGAAGGCGAGAACTGATACCTACGGTTACCTTCTGACCTTCATACTCTCTTGCTTACACATTCACACACGAGAGAGATGGGGCGGAGAACGACCTATCAAAATCCAGGTGGCGTTTAAAGGAACAGGTTTGTATGGGGCACTGAAATAGCTCAGTGGGTAAAGGTGCCTGCCACCAGCCTGAAGACCTGAGTTCCTTCCCCAGGACCCGTATGGAAGGAGAAAAGTGACTCCAAGTTATCTTTTGACCACCACATGAGCACCTGAATACACATGCAAAGTAAATAAAACGCAGACAAATTAATAAACTAAAAAGATGCTAATAGGTAAGTGGATAAAGGAATTAGAAACTCAAAAAGGAGAAACTATGCTTAACAAAAAAATATTCAAACTTGCGCATCTTGTAACCCCAGAATTTACAAGAGGCTGAGGCAGAAGACTCAGCAGTTCGAATCCAGCCTGGATTATAAACAGTGAGAAAGTGTCTCTAGAAAAACAAAAGGAAAAAGTTAACAACACAATATAGTTCTGTGTAAGAAAAGATGCAGAAGAATCCATGGCAACGCTGAACCTTAGGCGGCGTTTTCACACACCTCTGCAGTTTTTGTTACTGTGGGTATGTCCGATATACGAGTGGAAACACTCATGTAGAGGTCAGAGGACAACTCTGTGCGATCCGTTCTCTCCCTCAATCTTCACATGGGTCCTGGGGTTCAAACTCAGGGCCTAGGGGCTGCATAGCAAGTGCTTCACCACTAAGCCATCTTGTGAGCTCCTAGTACTTTCCGGATGTCTTGCAGTGCTAGCGCATTTTCATAGTGACAAAAGCCTATACAAAATAATAAACCTAAATACCAGTTCCCACATTGAGGTACACTAAGATTTTTAATATTTCTCTACAAGCATTCTCTAAACAAAAAACAGAAACTAAATCACTTAAGATTTTATTTTTACATTCTATTTACTAACTCTGAGCTAGATTTTCATTCTTTCCTCCATATACGTAAGCTTATCTGAAGGTAAACCAACTATCCAGCAGTGGCATGCCTGTCCACTCTTCTTTCTAGAAACAGACATATGACCCAGTGCAAACCAATCACTGACCCTCTTCCTCATGCACATAATGGTTACGGAATAGGCTTGTGAACGGGAGAGAGGTCTTCACGGAACTGCTAACTCAGGTGTGAATTGGGATCTGATCTATGACCATGTTTCCTAGTTCTGAAGGACATTCCAAATCTATAATGGTAAAGTAACACAGAAACAAGTATTTCTAACCACACAGTCTCTTATTCTTTACAGCTAGTGCAGCGAATCAGTGAAATACTCCAATAATCTCCCAATACACTCAAAGAAGCCTCTTATATAACTCTTTTTTGCAAGCTGTTTTAAATTGGATTTTTATCATTTGCAATAGAAAGTTCAGGCCTAAACAGCATCATCACTCCAAAGACCAGCAAGACAAGCTAATTGTTGCTATATAGCTATGGTTCTCAAACTCTACTGCACCAGAACCAACTAAAGATCTGGATAAACAGATAATTTGTATACATTTCCAGATGCTGCTGATGTCACTGCTCTGGGGAAATACCCTGAGAGCCACTGGATACAGAGAGAAAAAAACAACAAAAAACAACAACACTGAAATCACACAGGAAAAGGAAGATTTTACACTTCAATCTATCCTTCGGAAAAATGGACTCATTCTACAAAAGGATTCCTCAAATCTGTTTTAACACTATGTCTCTGAACAAGCTAAGTGGCATGTTAATAAGCAGACATACTTTACTAATCAGTTTTTGAAACAAAATTATTTTCTTAATTATGATGTCCTACATCCATTTGTCTCTACCCTCTTTGAAGTCTGCAAAGTAAATCACTATAGAGTTAAGAGTCAAGTTTCCCAAGAGATAGTAAGCATTAAGAAAGTGAGATGTCTTCTACTCTAAATCTTCAAGTGTGAAGAATTTAAATGAGTCAAAGTAAATATAATCTCTTTCAGTTCATATTATCTATTTATATATAATTATGTATAATTAAAATTATAAATTGTAATTATATGTAATTACAACTACATAGTATATACTATTTACTTTATTATATTACTTATTTATATTATTTATCTGGACTACACTATGTAGTTCAGGCTGGCCTTGAATTCCCAGAGATCTCTCTACTCCTGCCTCTGGAGTATTGACTGTAATCTCTTAAAACAGCAGTTCTTAACCTGTAGGTTGCAGCCCCTTGGAGGTTGAATGACTCTTTCATGGGGTGGCTTAAAACCATCTACATATCAGATATTTACAGTAGCAAAATTACTGTTATGGAATAGCAACAGTTATAATTTTATGGTTGGGAGTCATCACATGAGGAACTATTAAGAGGTCGTAAAATTAGGAAGGTTGAGAACCAATGTCTTTCATTCTTTCTTTCTTTTTTAGTTTTTCAGAGACAGAGTTTCTCTGCTGTAACTCTGGCTGTCCTGGAACTCACTCTGTAGATCAGGCTGGGCTCGAACTCAGAGATCCACCTGCCTCTGCCTCCTGAGCGCTGGGATTAAAGGTGAAAGGTGTGTGCCACCATCACCTGGCAAAAACAAGCCTCCGGATTCCTGAAAAGACTTGCAGACAGAGAGGGGGTAGGGTGGGGTGAGGAGAGAGGAGGGAAAGAAGGAGAAGAAAACAGAAAAGAAAACCCAAGAAGATTCACAGATGCCAAGATAAACTTGGTATAGTAACAATATGAATAATTTCTTGAAAATAATTTATGAGCCTGATGTGACAGACAGACCTGAATTCCAGCACTTACAAGGCTAGAAAAGCAGGAAGACTATAAACCAGTCTGAGCCATACCATAATGAGTTCCAGGCCAGCCTAAGCTACATAGCAAAACTGTATCAGAAAAGGATTTGATTATTGGTTAAACAGTAGATTTACGAACTTTTATTATATAATCCTGTAACATACACGTATATTATATGTTTAGTGTGAACGTTCTACTTTTGAAACTGCAGGAGGAAAAACAAAATAGAAGCAACCTTACTGGAAAACAGTCTCAGGTAGAACTGAATAAAAACACACTGCTATCTACCTAACACGTAACTATTCTGCTGTGCTTCTTCGGGGAAAAGTCCAGCCCCACATACTCAACAGGTCAATCAAACCTAGGAACAGATTTTGAAATAGTTCTACTACACTGTAAACATTTACAGTGTTATCAGCCTTCATTAAATTTCAAGTACAAGTTATTTAATGGATTACTAAAACAAGACATCTAGTAGATATTTTATTATCCTTTTCAGCCTCGTATTTTTCTTCTAAAAAAGCAGCAGTAATTTAAGAAAATTCCTCTTTTCCAGACACATCAGACAAATTTTAACAATGGAGATGAAAGAATGCTTGCTATTCTAATCTAAACTTTGCCTGACGTTAAAAATTTTCCACGAGGCTCCTTTTAAGTCTCCCCATGCCTCCCATACGTGCTTCAAACCTTCTAGAAAGCTGTAGCAGCTCTCCTATTAACTGCTGTTTTTTTCTAGCATCTGAATTCACCTTTAATCTTGTGATAGTTTTCACAATCAACACAAACTCTGGTCCCTACAATGTACTGTGCAACTGAACTTGGCACTTTCCCATCAAAATAGAACATGTTTTTCAAAACAACCAGGCAATTACTAAAAGAACGAGTTAAATTTCTAACCTTCCCTGTAACCTCACCAAATTGTCATTCGTCTTAACTTTATTTCTAAATTTCTATCACACTTCTGATGGACAACTGTTTTAAATGCTATGATCAAATTTTTAATAAGAAATTTAGGAATCACTATTAAAATGTTATTGTTCTTTACTTTTAGACTGCTTATTTAGAGACAGTCTTTCTATGTAGCCCTAGCTGTCCTAGAACCCACTATGTAGACCAGACCAGCCTCAAACCCACAAAGATCTGTGTCTGCCTGAGTGCTGGGATTAAAGGCGCATGCCACCACATCCACATCATCAGTAGGCGTAGACGGCCCATTTTAAACTACATAATAAACCTTTGAATTGTCTCCAGCTCCGTAGAAACACATCAGCATTTCCTGCCAGGTGCAGTGCCACACTTACAATTCATGCATCCAAGAGACTAAAGCAGTAAAATTATGAGTTCTGAACCAGCCCAGGCGATCTATCTACCTACCTACCTATCTACCCATCCATCCATCCACCCACCCACCCATCCCGTCTCAAAACATACATTTCCTAAAGTAGAAAAAAAGTCAGGATTCTTATTCCAAGGACAGAGTCTACAAAGGTCATCGTAAGTGATATTAAGAGCTTGACCACTACCAAGTAATTAAAAAACAAACAAACAAACCAACAGTAATTTCAGGGCTGGAAAGATAAATCAACAGCTAAGACACTGGCTGCTCTTCCAGCGGTCTGACTCCCAGCTCCCACATGGCCATGTGCCACCATCTGTAACTCCAGAACCAGGGATCCTCTTCCGGCTTTCTCAGACACCACACATACAGTGCACATACAATCAGGCAAAAAACACCGACACACAAGAAAACAAAGACTTAGAGAAGAAAGAGGCCACCTCGACTCAAAGATCACTAGGAATCAGATGCGGATTCTGCATCTGAAGAGGGAGCAGAGAATGGAGACTGTGGAAAGGAAAAGGGAAAGAAATAAAAAATAAATTATGCACGCAGGGCTTGATGTGGCTTCCGGATCTTGCTACAGTTTCTCTTTACAGATAAAAACAAAGGAGCCCGTGCAGTGGCGCACACCTGAAATCCCAACCCCAGGAGGCAGAGGCACTTGCGCCATCCAAGAATTTGGAGCCAACCTGGTCTACACAGAATTCTGGGCCAGTCAGAGTTACACAATTGAGACCTGTCTCAAACAAAAACACCAGCAAATAAGAAAAGAGTCAGGTATGGTAACTTACGCCAATAATCCCTGCACTCAGAAGACTGAACCAGGAGACTCCGCGGAGTTTGAGGTTTACCTGAACCACAGAGTCCAAAGTTGCCAGCCTGGGCAATACAGTAAGACCTTGTCTTAAAGAGCAAAAACAAGAAACCCACAAACCACAGACTTCCTACTCCCTTTTTTGCACATAAGTAAGCAACTGTTCCAGATTTCTTGTTTTTTACCTTGCCAAAAATGAACTGAGCTGAGTGTGGTAGCATCAGGCAGCTGAGGCAGGAGCATTTTTAGTTCACAAACTGAGACTCTGTCTCAGAGTTGGATTTGTTTTTTTGTTTTTTAATTTCATTGGTCATGTTTGTGTATGTGTGGACTCTGTTTTGTCCACTGACTGTATCTTTTTCTAACACCGTACTGTCGGGACTATTGTAGCTTTATAGTCACTTGGCTCTTTTCAAGGGTCTCCACCTTCCCCCATCAATTTTAGAACCAGCTTGTCAGTCTCTGTAAGTAATACTGCTGGAATACGGGCTGAAATCACACTGAATCTATAGCTTAGTTTGAGAAGAATGAACATCTTAATAGTAAGAATTCCAATCCATGAACATGGTATAACCAAAGTGTTGTAATTTTCAGGATACTCACCCTGTACATAATTCTGTGAAGATAATATTTCATGTTATCTTCATGCTTGTGCTTTTTCTTGTGCTTTTAAGATGGTAATTTTTAATTTAATGCCCAATTGTTCAGTACCAGGAAGTAGAAAAACAACTGACTGGTGCATATTGACTTTCTATCCTGTAAACTTAATGAATGCACTCATTTGGAGGACTTTGCTTTTTGAACCAGGATCGTAAGTAGCCCAGGCTGACTGCAAGCTCACCGTGTAGCAGACAATCCTCCTGCATCTCTCTCACTCACTGGAATTACAGGATGAGCCCTCTACAGCCTTTTAACACTATCTTTCAGATCTTTTACATAGATGTGTTGTCTGAGAAAACAGACATTTCCTATTTCTTAAAGCACACTGTTAAACAACAGAGATAAGCCAACAAGTGGGTGGGGGACTATTTCCTTATCATTTATGTTCTAATCATTCTACGTCTAGATATTAACCCTGGGGGCAAAAGCATATGCCCTACAAAGACTTAACAAAACCTCACACAGCACAACACAGAAAATAACCCAAATGGCCATCAAAACACTATTCATCAACAGAAACGAACATATAGCAACATCTGGCATTTCGAAAATGCCAAAACAACCAATGTTACCGCTAAAAAGTCAGACTCACACCTCCCCCACTAAATGATTTTATATAGTACCCTAAAAACACAAATAGATCTTCAGTCAGAGAGGAATGGTCTCTTGGGAGAAGGAGAAAAAGAGCAGAAAAGCAAGACTGCAAAGAGGTAAGAGGAAAATGTAAGGATGATGAAGTCCCTTGTATTCATTATACTGACATTTTTTACAGTGTCTTTGCCGAACTTACCAAATTACACACTAAACATGTACAGTTTATTGCATGTCAATTATACCTCAGCAGAGTTGTTTAAAACATGTCAATTTCTTCAGGAATTTCCTTTCTCAAATATTTATCACCACCGCTCTGCCTGGTAGCTATAACAACTGTTTTCATATATAAGCTCATTAAAGTGGTTTTTTTTTAAATTATTATTCAAGAATAAGTGATTTCCTTTTCAAAATACATTTGTGGTGAAAAGAGATGAGTTACATTTTGAAATCATGCAAATCTGATACCTCTGTGGCAACCTCTGAGAAAAAGTAAAATCTTCTTACTTCTTATTATACTTATTTACTAACGGGGCAGCACATGCCATGGCGCACATGTGGAAGGTCAGAGGACAGCTTCCAATCAGTTCTTCTTCTGCCATCTGGATCAGGGAACCAACTGAGGTCACTGGACTTGGCAGCAAGTGTCTTCCTTACCCGGCTGAGCACCGTCCTGCTAGCTCTAAATGAGTAGAGTCATTTAAAACACGGGTGGAGGGACTCATGTCATGAATCTGAAGGAGAATCTACAGCCACTACATTACTAATCCTGCATACCCCCTAACAACAATCTATAAACATTTGTCCTTATACCCAGATAGAATAGTCTTCACCCCTCATCAAGGACACTTCTCTTTGCAACAGGTGAAAACCACGACAGAAAACCACAACCAATCAAAACAGAGTTGCTGAACCTAGTCCCCGTGGATACATCTATAAAATACTCCTGCATCCAAGGCTCAGGGAACACTAAGAGAGGGCAGGAAGACTGTAAGAGCCAGAGGATCAGGGAGTTAGTCTGATGTGAGACTGTGTTGCCTAGTAATGTCAGAAGCTACACCCACAAAGTCTTATCAACATGAGTACCCAAACACGAGCTGAACAAGGACAACACCCATGAACATGCCAACATGAACTAGAGGGAAGCCCACACACACACACAAAGAGCTACAGGCAACTAAGGAATGCTGGGAGCAGGAGAAATAGTGTTCCTCAGGAAAGAGCACATTAATTTGTTATGCAATACCAAATGATCAGCCCTGAAAACATACATACAAGCAACATTATACAGACTGAGGCTTTATGAGTGTATGTATATCACACACACTCACACACACTCACACAATAATTGCTGAGAGAGGCCATGAGTTTGAAGATGAACAAGGAAGGGTATATGGAAGGGTCTGGAGGGAGAAAAGAAAATGTTGTAATTATATAATACAAAAGTTTTTAAAAGGTTAAAAAAAAAAAAAAACAGGTGACGGGATCCATTTGAACAATAGAGCAAAAACAAAGGTCAATGTGGCAAGTCACGTCTGGAGACATCAATTCAGCAAGTAGGGTGAATTAACAAAACCATAGGGACTCTGTGTTTGGAAAATTGGATATGAAAGTCCAATTAACATAAAATGGTGTGAAAGAGAAGACTTCAGCCTACTTGAATTAAACTAATATTTACTAGATATTTCTCAAATAGACATAAAGTACACATAACTATTTTTCATTCTATTTCAAACTAGAGATAATGATTCTTTCAGTACAATGATCACATAGCAAATGCTTATCTATCAAAATACAGAATCAAGAACATCTTCAAGACAGTGTCTCTAAAATCAACCCTAGTCCATCTTAATATATGTATTTGTCTTAACCAAAATAATTATTAAACCATCTAGAGAAGGCCTGGATGGATGGCTTTGTGACTGAAAGCACATTGCTCTTGAGGCCCAGGTTTGGTTTCCAGCTCCCACGTGGCGGTTCATGGTCTGTACTCCAGTTCCAGATCTGAGGCCTCTTGTGATCATTGTGGGCACACTGGTGCACACACAGACAAGCAGACAAAACACCAACACATACAAAATAAAACAAATAAACCTAAGGGAAAAAAAAAACTTTTCAAAGATTGAAAAAAGAAGTCAGAGAACTAGGCATATGAGCACGCCCGTGACCCCAGTACCCCAGAGCCTTGCAGGAAGACCCGAGTTTGAGCTTAGCCTAGGCTATAGATCAAGTGACTCTGGGGAAGCAGAGAAAAAGGAAAAAACAGAAACAAAACCACCCTAACGCTACAGTTTTTCTCACTAACTTTCAATACAGATCTATAGCATGTGGGCTACGTTCAAACAGAGATGAATTCTCTGTAAAAGAGCAATCTGAAGATTAAGGAGACTAATGTAAAGCTCTGGGCAGTTGATGTCACAATCGTTGACCGTCATTACTGTATTTGGGGCAATTCTGTCTTTTGAGGGGTGCAAATGATTCAGAAAACAATTCATGATTATAAAGCTTGAGAAATTATTCAGACAATAAAATCAGGGACTAAGGTGAAAATCTTATAAAAATGTATAATTGGAAAAACAAAAAATAGATAACATCAATAAATTACTGATTAAAACCTTACAGGTTCCCATTTATTAAAAGTTAGTCACTCTCCAGAAACCTTACAAAAATCACCTTCTTCCAGCAAATTGCTTAGAGTCCATTTCTGTAATTACTGTGAACATTCTAGTAGCGCTGGGTGGTGGCGGGCGCTCACCTTTAATCCCAGCACTGGGGAGCAGAGGCAGACAGACCTCTTGAGGACAACCAGGGCTACACAGAGAAACTCTGCGGGCGAGGGATCAGTATTTCCTCCTTGGGTTCATGTTCTGTGGTTTCAGCTACCTATGGTACACTGCGGTTCAAAAAGATTGCTGAAGCTCTGGGAGGACGGCTCCGGAGAAAAGGTAACTGCCATCAAGAGCATCAAGCAAGGAGAGAACCAACTCCTAAAAGTTATCCTCTAGGGTCTGGAAAGATACTGGCAAAACACACACAAGATAAAATTAATTTAAAAAACTTTGAAGTTATTCTTTTTATGTGACCTTCCATATACACACCACGGCACATGCACAAATACACCCACAATAAAGGTAGTGAAGACTTCTGAAGTTTTTAACATTACTGCAGCGTCATGAGAAATCAAGATGTTCTAAACACAAATGTAGTGATGCTGGGAATTCAGACCCACAAAGAGAAGCCACAAAGTACTTCCCTGAGGTAAAAAAGCTTTAGTGTTCAATGAGGCATTGAGAGACAATAAACACAGCTTTCATTATGATATACTGCCATTTTTCTATTTTCCATTTAGTTATTTAGGGACAAGTTCCACTATTAAATCTCTTACTGTGCCCAATTTACAAACTAAGTTTCACTATGTTACATAGGGTTACCAAAAAACACAGTACATCACCTGCGGTTTCTGACACCCATGGGACTCTTGTAAGATACACATCCTGCGGACAACTACCTACTGTTCTTCTAGCTGACGCATCATACATGCAATACCTAACAATGCTTTTTTTCTCTTTTTAGTCTATGTGTATGAGTGTTTTGTCAGTGCACAATGTGCGTAGGTGCTCCCAGAGGCCAGAAGAGGGCCCTGGACCCTTTGGAAGGGGAGGCACAGATGGCTTTGAGAGTTTATGAGGTGCTATGAACCAAACCTGGGTCCTTCGGAAGAGCAGTCAGTGCACCCAACAGCCAAGCCATCTCTCCAGCCCCTACTCAATGCTTTTTTTTATGCCTTATGGTCATAACTTTTTATTTCTGGTTCTTTGCAATGTTCCAAAATAAAAGTATTGACTACATGATAGAAACATCTAGAAGTTTACATTTCACATACTCTGCATACCTGAGGGACAAATTCCTGTATGTTCTCAGTCATATTACCCAAATACCATTCCCAATACTGATCTGTTAGGAGATGGGCAAGTTAGTGAGAGCTGAAGTACCCTCCATCTTCTTAATGAATGGTTACACCTCACCAGACTCCATCTCTGCCTAGGCTATCCTACCAGAAGTACCTTTCAGAGTTTTGTTGTTTGCAGTGGAGTCTCACTAGCAGCTCAGATTGGCCTTAAACTTCAACCCCTCCTGGTTTTGAGGTAAGTTCCAGGTCAACCAGGGCTACAATAGTGAAAACCTGTCTCAAAAAATTAATTATTAAATAGAGATGAAAAGAAAACCAGTGAAAGCTAACTGCAACCATCAAGTAAATGAAACTACTGAATTATAGTCTTCTCTTTACATTATTATAATAAACAGCTCAAATATCCAGTAACAGAAGCATGATATATTAATTTGAGTTAATATTACTGAAAAAGAACTGTAAACCACCAAAACAGGACACATTTATAAGAACAGGAAGCAGAAGAAATCCACGGCAGAATTCATTTACTGATGACAGTTACGTAAGAAAAATGAATCTTAGTACTGTATTTTTAGCCAACACTCAGCCAGATGTACCTACAGTCATCCTGAGCATCCTTTGGAATGACAGTCAGTAGAATTTATTGTATCTGTCTTGAAAATTCTATACTACCCTAAATGAGAATCTTTTTTAATTTCCTGGGTTTTTATTCAGGCCTATCTATTTAGCTAAAGGAAAGGTAATGACAAGACAGTTTCAATTTACATCAAGACATTTCACTGAATATAAATAAAAGTTTTAACATATACTCATTTTATTTGTCTTGACTCATATTCATGTATTTATACACACATACCACAAAATGAGAAAGGCAATAAAATCAATGTCAAGGGCCATTGATTTATTCTGCTTAACTTCATACTTATTTCACCTACAGAGTGTTATAATATTGGGGGAGAGGAGGAACAAGATGTAATATGATACACTTTCACCGACTCACAATACAGCAGCTCAACAAATTCTAAGAACTTATTTTGTTAAAAAACACTTTCAGCAGCTGGGTGGTTGTGGCGCACGCCTTTAATCCCAGCACTTGGGGAGACAGAGGCAGGCAGATTGCTGTGAGTTCCAGGCTAGCCTGGTCTACAGAATGAGTTCCAGGACAGCCAGAGTTATATGCTATATGCACAGGGAAACTCGTCTCAAAAAACCCAACCCGACCAGACCCAAACCAAACCAAATCACTTCCCCAGCAGTTTGTCCACATACTTGAATGAAGTTGACATACTCATCTTCACTTTCTGAAATAGTCAGGAAAGTCTGCCTCAAGAAGCCTAGGCATTCTTAAATATTAGCTCCACAACTCTTTACTTGTTAGGATTCTTATCACACAGATCATGGATGGGGATAATATGTGCATCTACATTTTCTGACTTAGGCTCTCACTTTCCTACAGACTTTCAAGGGCTTTCATGGTCTCAAAATAACTGAAAACCATTATGGATCTCACAGATTAATCTAAGAACAGTCATTACACCCCAGGCTAGTCGTTTATTAAAAACAAAGCATTCCATCCATAGAAATTAAGGCTCACAAACTTTATGGCTGTCCCAATTCTTACCAATTCCCCGGCACAAAAGAAATCATTTGAAATTAGCTGCTCCATGAAAAATACTGCTTGTCAGTACATAAAAATAGTAGTATCTCCCTAGCAAAGCCAAGACTGACCTACAACAATGGCGTGATCTTAATATGGGTGAGCTAAAGCCTTTTCAATGTTTTTTATAATAATTATAAGTTGCACCTATTTTTTTAACCCATTTTACTAGCTGAGTTACCAAGGGTCAAAATGCCCAAGGTATTATTCTTTTATCCTGGCCCTCAGTATTTCAAAATAAAACTCATTTCAGTATAACAAATGGAAACAGCTTTACCCACCAAAAAGAGAAATAGTACTTTTTCTTAGTCTGTTGAACCAAGACATATTCCCTCAGAAAAACATTAGGCACAACATTCCAAAATCAAACTGTCATAATCATTTAAAGCAATAAAAATCTATGCGTCCTATAAAAAGAAAAAGACAAGACTTCAAATGCACATTTAAGGTTTTGAAATGACACTCAGGCTAAAGTTCAAAGGTAAAGAAAAATCAGCGGCTGAGGAGGAAAGAGTCATGGATATTCATGTTTCAGATCAAGTCAAAAATATTCAAGCTTGTTCAGTTCCAGCTTCTTCACTACTTCCTGCTTAAATATCTATTTTTCTCCACAGAAATAGTCAAAACAATCCTTTTGTGTTTTTAAAATTAATGTTCAATGTTCCTGCTAAGCGATTATTTTAGGAAAAGACTAGTCCCATTCATAAGCTACATCTAAACCTGAGAGGAGAAATACCTCTCTCCCCACCCAAACCTTTAAAAAAAAAAGTGGCAAAAAGTTGATGAAAGCACACGGCTGCCACGTCTCCGCCCTCCCCCACTCACGTAGAGACTCTCCATCCTTGCAGGGCGCATTCCAAGGAAAAGCCCAAGAGCCGCAGCTCCCGGAGAAACAGTTAAGTCCAAATTGGCAAGCTCCCTTTAAATTTTTTTTTCTTCAGAGCAATTCCTAAAAGAGGTTCCAGAAGCTTCTCCATCCCTTTCTCTGGGAGTCCTCCCCCTCCGGTGGGGTCCGCTGGAGCTGTCAGCGTCCAGAACTGCATCGCACCCTCGGTCCCCACCTCAACCCCCATCCCGGGCCAATCGGAAACCCAGTTACAACGCGCAGCACCGGGGAAGGCTTGACCGAAGCGGACCGACTCCGACGCGGGGATGGGGCGCAGACACGGCCTCGGTGCCCCGACGTGATCCCGGGGTGCGCAGGGAAGGAAGGAGCAGCTGCCCCGGCAGAGCTGACAGCAGCATCTGAGATCGCGGCGCCCCGGGCGAGTTCAGCCCACTTCCCAGGTCCACGTTCCGGAGTGAAAGGGGGAAATAAAAAGAAGAAGAAAACGGAACGCCCGCGGGCCTCGCCGTCGCCACATGCGAGCCAGCTGCGGCCGCCCGGACCCCCGCCCACCCCCGCCGCCGCCGCCCACGGCCGTGGAGGGAGGACCAGGTACCGTCGCGCGCGGGCCCACAGGGAGGCTGCCTGCCCCGGACGGAACATTCAAGAAGGTCCTCGTCCCGGGGCTGGGCGGGGCGGGGCGGGCGCCGCCGCAGCCCCAGCCCGGGGAGGTCGGGGGCGGCCAGGGAGCCGAGCGGAGCCGAGCGCGGCGGGGCGGCCCGGCTCGGGGATGCCAGCCGAACCCCTTCGGGAAGGCTCGGGGGTGGCAGCCGAGCCCCCTCGGGGAGGCTCAGGGGTGGCGGCCGAACCCCTTCGGGGAGGCTCGGAGGTGGCAGCCGAGCCCCCTCGGGGAGGCTCGGGGGTGGCAGCCGAGCCCCCTCGGGGGCGGCAGAGCCCCTCCGCCAAGCCGGCTCCACACCGACAGGGCCCCGGCCACCCGCGGAGCTCGGCCGGCGGAGCGCCTCACCTGGACAGCGGGCCGCGAGGGCGGCGACGACTCGGTACGGCCGGTCCTGTCGGGTGCTGCGGAGTCGGCTCGGCCGCCCTCAGCCCTGCCCGCGGTGCGACTGCGCGGCAGAGGGAGCCCGTCGGCCCTTTTATAGCCCCGGGCCGCGCCGGCGCGCGGGAGAGGGGGCGGCCGCGGCCCTCGCTACGTGCGCTCGGTCACACCCGCGCCCTCGCCTCTGCGCAGGCGCGCGCCGCGGGCCTCCCACCCGCCCCGAGTCACCCGGGCCCGGAGAGTTCTAGGCCCTTCGGGTCGGGCCCACGCGAGAGCGCGACGCGCGTGCGCGGAGTCCCGGGGGGGGGGGCCGCGCCACCGTTGCCGTGGTTACCACGGGATTTGCCCCTTGACGTTGAGGTCAGCGGCGGGTGTGAGAGCTTGGAAGCCCCCGGGAGAGACGTTTCTGGAACGCGGGGAGGAGCGCGGCGGAGTGCAGGCGGCGCGGCGGCGCGGGACGGGCTTGGCCCCCGGGCGCCGTGCGACTTGGCTGAGATGATGAATGGAGTCGGGCAGGACTGGGAACCGTTACATAATCGGGGCGGGGCTGGGCTCGTGCCGGCCTTGGGCTTCGGAGCCCTCGCCTAGCATGGACGGAGGCCTTAGATTTTATAACCTGCAAGCAAACCGAACGAGCGTCGGCAGTGGAACGGGCTGCCCACGCGGCGGGAGGCCGGGTTCGGGGCCCGGCGCCCACGTGGGGCGGCTCACCGCCTCGGTGCCTCCCGCTCCGGGGAGCCAGCGCTGTGGGGCCTCCGGGCAGCCGCGCTTCCCCGCCCAAGACACACACGTATAATTAAAATTAATAAACGCGAATCACGAGGCGCTCCATGCTGGGAGGAAGGACAAAGCAGGAGATAATTTACCCCTTGTCGGTGAAAGGGATCACTTCCCTGAGGCTTGTTATTCGTTAAAAGCTCTCTGTATGCTAAGGTAGGGAACTGATTGACGCTTATCTGGGAGGTGGGGTCGATGCTAGAGAGACAAAGAGCTTCAGGCACCTGAAAGTTATGATTTCTAAACCTGGGAGTCCAGCCAAGGTCAAGAAAGCCAAAATGATTTCTGTAGGAAGATTTCGATTCTTTCACTATAATGACAATGCAGTTGAATTTTCCAGAGACTACAGCTCCTTTAGAGTAGTTTAAGTGCAGAGCCTATCCCAACCAGGCCAGAAAGTAAGAGAATTTACAGAAGTCTAAAGGTAACGCACACACCTCACTAATACAAAAAAAAATTAAAAAATGTTTTTATTAAGAATGTTATTCCGTTAACGTGTAATTATTTGTTTTAAAATGCATTAATAAACGTATTTTACATGTTTTTAACTCCCGCTACAGTAAACACTGACAGATATGATCCATCTTAAAGCTTCAGTAATCCTTAATATGTTTTATGAGTCAGGGACCAAAGAAACACCTTCCGGACCCCGAGGTCAGACGACGCAGCTTCGGTTTCAGAAATTCGCGTTAGCATTGCCCGCGTCCAAGGCCCAAGAAGGGGTCTTAGCGCTGTCAACCTGACCGTATACTTTTATGAACTGCGTAAAAGTAAGATATTTTGACTGTTCGCATTCATCCTCGTGAATTCCCCTCCACCACACTTCCTCTTGACTGAAGGTGTTGGAGTAGCTGGCAGGCATTTAACATTTTTTGCTAAAAATTGAACGAGGGTTACATTTGGTTTGAATTTAGTAAGATCTATTTCTGTAGCCTGGAGTCTCTTCTCTGTGTGGTTAGGATACTGCCAGCTGTCCCAGGCGTCCGAGAGTACTCGTCGCACGCGTTGTACTGCCCTCCTGGGATCATAAGTCAAGGGTGTAGGATCGGACCTCTTACTGTTCCATGAATGTGTGCTGCCTTCTAGAGTCAAAAGATGTGAGACTTGGAATGTCAGACACCAGCACTACAAAATAAAAAATGGGAAGACAGTGGAGGAAAAGCAGGATTGAAATTAAAGAATTGTGAAGCTAATCTATGGCATTTTCTCCTAATTAGTGTGTGTCTGTGTGTGTGTGTGTGTGTGCAATTTTATTTATTTTTGTTTGGGTTTTTATGAAGCAAGGTCTCTACTGTAGGCTAGTATTGTGGGAAGCTACTATGTAGCTGACCTCAGAATTTTAATAAACCTCCTGCCTCAGCCACCCCTCAGTCCCTTTCCTGGGAGGCTCTACCATATAACTAATGGAGCAAAAATCCAAGAATCCTAATTCTTGTGGTCCTCATAAGATGTGAGGGCTGGGATTATAGAAATTGCCACCTATTGGGCTTGCTGCAGACTATTTTAAATTAAGGATTTAATGTTTATTTCAGTTTATAAAAGGGAGTTCTCTTCTGTGAGAATTTAAAGGACTCTCCAGCAAATTAGAGTGCCATCCGTTTGAAGAAACCTGATGTGCCCCAAGGTTTTTGTTTGTTTGTTTTTTTAAGTCATATAAGTAAACAAACTGTTGGAGATGTCTCCAGATTTAATGGCAATGCTAAAAATTTATATGATGTCATCAAGAAGTTATAAACAGGAGCTAGAGAGATGGCTCAGCAGTTAAGAGCACTGGCTGCACTTTCAAAAGACTCAGGTTTGACTCCTAGCTCACAGCCGCCTGTAACTCCAGTCCCAGAGGATCCAACTCCCTGCTTTGGCCTCCGAAGACACCGGGCGTGAACATCATGCGCAGACACGCAAACCTGCTGAACCATCTGCATATGAACTTCTTGCCAAGTTATTATCAGATTAAGAGGCAAAGAGAGTTGAGGGTAAACACTACAGAGAAGGAAAATCAGTACAAATGTGTGCCAGGCGATGGATTTCAAACCTGTATTTCGCCAGGTGTAGTAGCCCTTTTCTGTAATCCTACCTCAGGAGGTCGAGGCGGAGGAATGAGAACTCAAGACCAGTGAGCGTATGATTCAAAATTATCTTCTTTTCCAATTTGATGGTGATGACGATCGTCTTAACTGCGCTGATGATTGGGTATCTGAGGTTGGGTAGTTCATATGTAAAAAAAAAAAAAAGGTTGATTTGTGCTCACAATTTTAAATTCTTAAGTTCAAGGTCAGTTGACTACAGCTGACAAAGGCCTAGCGCTGTATCAGAACGTGACAGAGCGTAACATAACAGAGGGCATCAGCTGGTCAGATATGGGGAGAGAGGGAGAAATGTAGGGAGAGGGAAGGGGGGATGAAAGGGAGAGAACTCTATTAACGTTATTATATTAGAGGGACAAAGTATACCCACAATCCAGCGGTGGTGTTTGTCATATTTCGAAAACGCCTGTCTTCTGTTTGCCCAGAAAAGACACTTCCTACTGGATCTACACAGCCTGACCACCCCTGCTTTGCTAGAATGAAAACGAAATTTAGAGGGAGGTTGGTAAAATGATGAACCCACGCACACACTGCTCAGACATGAAGCAGAGCTGCCCCAGCCTTACTGTAAACCTGCAAGAGTCCATTCCTCCTGTGTTTCAGGAGGTCGGGTGTGCTCATCAACTGTTTCTTGAATAGAATGTTTAAAAGTTGCAAATAGTCTTTAAAAAGAAAGGACTCTTCTCTAACTATGTTGCAATAAGCAGAAGTGATTTTAAACTGAATAGACCAATAGCAACTCGCGTTAGTCCAGCTTTGAAAACAATCCGGTGACAAGCTTCCTGGTTTCAAAGTCATTCGTAGGAAAAGTCTTACTCTCACGCCCTTCATCAGCTCTCTCTGCACCCCAGGAATCACCTAGGGTGTCTACTGTCTACTCCCTCCTACTTGTCAAAGCTGGCCAATCCCTGAGCTCTACCTTCCTCAGAATACTATAAAGGAATGGCAACCCTGGCGGCCCCTGCCACTAATCCCAGTCACCTGTGGCACTGGGCGGGCATTCATCCATTAAGTACTTGTCTTCTGACACAAGCAGGCGTTGTGCTAATGCTGGCTATGTGATTCATCTGTGATAGATCTTGGGCTCCTAAGGAAACCAATCCCAAGCATACAAGATTAGGATAATACACACTTTTTAAAAATATTATTTTGTATGGTTGTGTTAGCACACGCCTTTAATCCTAGTACTTGGGAAGCAGAAGTAGGGGGAAGCCCTGTGAGTCTGAGGCTAACCTGGTCTACACAGTAAGTTCCAGGCCAGGGTTACATAGTGAAAGCCTGTCAAAAAAAAAAAAAAAAAAAGATTTATTTTTACTTTAAATTGTGTGTATGTGCTTATGTGCATACATGTGTGTTTAGGGGTGTGTGTGTGTGTGTGTGTGTGTGTGTGTGTTAGAGAGAGAGAACACCCAGGTGCCAGAGGAGGCCAGAAAAATTGGATTTCCATGAAGCTGGACATACAAACTGTTGTGAGCTGCTGGATGTGAGTACTGGGAACTGAACCGAGTCTCAGCTAGAGCGAGGATTCCATAGAGCAAGGCAGCACTGAGCTGCCTCTTCGGGCCCCTTGTGCGTATTCTGATAAGTGGAAACTCTAAGGGAATATCGGGGGGCTATGAGAAAAGATTAGGGCCACAAGGAAACTGGCTCAAGAAGTGGCAGTAAAATCCAGTCTGACTGCGAATAAGAGCAGTCTACAAGGAGAAAACCATGTATTTGGGGATTGTGGCACAGGAAATCCGTGGAACACAAAAACTCCCGTATGGCTATGGTATGGTGAAGAAGGAAGGAAGCCCTGGGAGGATCAGAGAGGCACGAGAGGCGAGCTCTCATAAAGATGGCTTTCTGACGAGGGTAATGAGAAGGCACTGCAGTATTTTAAGCAGCAAGTAGCATATTATTTACTTTTGACACAGGAAACTGTAAGAGGATAGGCTTTCTCGTGATGTCGTGTCACGGAGCCCGCAGGGACAGACCTTGGGAGCAGGAGCGCGGAGGAGATAGACGGGGATGTTAGGGTTCAGCTGCAGCACATCTGTGTGTGTGGGCGGGCGGGCGGTAACATCTGCTGGGGTGACACTGAGGAAAATGACGTGCTGGAGCAGTGCGCTCGCCACACCGTGTGGCCTCAGCAGGACTGCCTGCCACTTTAGTGGCAATAAGGACTCCAAGGAGACAGTCCCCCCCAACCCCCAGAACCTGTGAGTGTGCCAGCGTGTGTGCAGAAGAACTTAGCAATGATTAAGGATATGAGCAAGGAATGTCAGCCTGTGAAGCTAATCTGAATACAGAGCTTCTCAACACTGAGGCCCTTTCTAGCCACAGTCAGACCGAACTGTGAGGAAGGAAGCAGGGCCAGATGCTCCGTTCCTGACTCTGCTGTTGCTGTTGCTGTTGTTTTCGGGGAGAGGTGTTTGTTTTTCTGTTTTTGAGACAGGGTCTAACTCTAGCCCATGCTGGCCTCCAATCTCGGGTCTCTCAAGTGCTAGGATTACAGGCAAGACCAATACACCTGACTTTGAATGTGAAAGAGAGCCATAAGCTGAGTAGCATGGTACCTTCTAGAAGCTGGAAAGGCAAGGAAAGGCATTCTCCCCCAGAGTTCCCAGAAGGAGCTCAGTCTTGCTAAGGTTTCCAAATTTTTATGTAATGGGACTTGGGCTAGAGATCTGGCGTGCAGAACAGTAGGAGAGGAAGCCTGTATTTCCACTGAGTTTGTGGTGCTCTGCCATATCACCAGTAAGACGCTAACGTGGTCACGTGTGTGACCGCGACTGAAACAGGAGCTACAGACGTTTCTGAAAGTCGGAAGTGAATTTCCTAATCTCCTCTCCCGGATGTGGATGTCCTCCCTAGGAGTCGCCTCATACCCTGGGTGAGTGTGCGTGAGTGCGTGGGAATTAATGAGGAAAAGGACCCAGAGAAGAAAACCCTCGAGTGAGTGAGACAGGAGCATTGAGACGTTCGATCCTAATGTTCAAATGTGCAGGACTCCATGTATCCTCCAGCCGGCACGCCAGGATGCGTGAGTCACACGAGAACGGGGAAACCGGCTGAGCAGTGGCATCCCCAGCCAACGTCAGGAAGTTAGCAAGGTGAGCCACACTGCCGAGACCCAGGGAGCAGGCCTTTAACCGTACTCAGTTCGAAGTGGCAAAGGCTTTCCCAGGGATGAAACGTGCTCTGACGATCTGTCGGTATGAAGCAGATTTCCATTCCGCAATAGAAACTTTAGGACCCAAGTCCTAAAGTCTCACTTAACATCAATCCAGCCAGGCATGGCGAGTGGTACGTGTCGGTAATCTCAGCCACTTGGGAGCCATTGAAGCAGGGAGCTTGTGAGTTCAAGCCTAGCCCAGCAACTCAAAGAGACTCTGTCTAAGCTCGCGGAGGGGACCGGAGATGTAACTCAATAGTAAGGCACTCACTCAGCACACTTGAGTCAATGGGCTCAATCCCTACCGATGAGAAAGGTGAGCCGGTGGTTTGGATGTGTCCTACTCAGTGTTCTGTAGCTGTACACCTCTGTGTCGCTCAGCAAGGATGACAAGGAGGCACACTCATAGGTGCGAACCTGCCGGACCTCAGCAGAGGGAACCACCGACATGGCAAGCGCCACACTGGACAGTGGAGCCCTGAGCGTCTCATCTCAGGGGTTTTTATGTATGCCTAAGCTCTCAGGTGTTCTACTGATAGCACGCGCAGATCACGAGCAGTCAAACGTCTTTTGCATAAAGCCGACACCTGCAGATGATACAAAGCCAAACGCCTAGGCAGCCCTTTTCCCAGCAGCGCGCAAAGCAAACATTTTAAACATAACTGGAAATAAACTTCTGCAACAGTGCTCTACTGCTGTGAAGAGACACCACGGTCACGGCAGCTCTTACAGAAGAAAGCATTTAATTGGGCCTTGCAGACAGTTTAAGAGGTTTAGTCCATTATCGTCCTGGTGGGAACATGGCAGCGCACAGGCAGACACGGCGCTGGAGAAGTAGCTGAGAGTTCCGTATCTCGATCTGCATGGGGTAAGAATAGAGCCCCTGGGCCTGGTTTGGGCTTTTGGAAACCTCAAAGTCCACCCCCTCTCCCACAGTAACACACTTCACTAGCAAAGCCATACCTACCCCAACAAGGCCACACCCCCTAACCCTACAGTGCCACGCCCTGGAGACCAAACATTCAAATCGACGAGCCTGCGGGGCCATTCTCCTCCAAACCACTGCATTCCTGCTCTTGGTCGTCATGGCAAAGCCACCTTCCCTTCGGCAGTCTCTAGTGTTACTCACTAAATAAGTCTAGGGTTTCCCTCTTCCCAGACACGCCTGCTCTTTATCATCCTTGAAATCTGCTTGTGAGTGGCCTCCAGACAGCAGTCAAAGAAGAGCCTCACCCAAGGACGGATGACAACTTCCCCAGGCTGAGGCTCTCCTCAGTCAGCCTCCCGCCATCTGTACGCTCTAGATGTCCCAAGACCACACATATCTTAGCAGAATTACATACAGCCAGGAGGGAGGCATGGCAGGAGAGGCTGGAACCCCAGGTAAGGGGCTGGCGACCCTCCCCGGCCACTCCTCTGAGGGAATGTCAACAGCGCTGGTTCTGAGGTTCCCCCGAAAGCAGTCGCAGCTGCTCCGAAGATGGCGATCTTACCATCAGAGAACAGTGTTCTACAACGTCCTGTCTCAAAGGAAAAAAACAAGAGGAAGCCGTCCATTCTGCCACCGAGCCATAATCAACGGTAAGAAGATACTACCGTGACTAGGCTACAGCCTGACTGAAAAATTAAGGCAATAAAATTTGGAGTTGCTTCTAACGGCAGTGTTGCCTTGTCTGGTTTAAGTTTCTATTCTTTTATTTTCTGTATACCCGGTACCCACAGAGGCTGGAGGATTCCCTGGAACTAGAGTTACTGACAGTTGAGAGCTAATCCGTAGATGCTGTGGGAACTAAACCCAGGCTCTGTAAGAGCAGCCGATGCTCTTAACCGCTGAGCCATCTGTCCAGCCCACCTTCTTATCTTACCCTGCAGACTCCATGAACAAAGACCGACCATTTTACTCTACAAAACCCGAGATAGGAATTGTACTTATCAATCTTATTTTGAGCCTGGAATGTAGACATTGCATTGTCTAATGTTTATTCCCCCTCCAACTATTAAGGCTCTCTAAACTGCCTAGCCTTTCGATTTAGGTGTTAATTCTAATTCTGCTTTTCTTTTAAAGCGTCAAGGAAGCAGAGCATGTTGGCAAATGCCTGCTATTCCAGCACTTGGGAAGAAGAGGCAGGGTTATTGCCATGGTTGGGTCTGCAAAATAGCTTAAGTAGACCCAGAGATAAACACATGGTCATCCGAAGCAGTCTATTTCCAAGGGTTACATTCTGGTATGCCAGGCCTAGCCAATTAAAAAAAAAAAAAACATGGCCGTCCTCAAATGTGGCCATGTGGGCCTCTTAAACCAAACTGGCAGTGGCTAGTGGATCTTGGTGATTGATCAGGATCTGAATACTGGGATTGGCTCCTTAAATCTCGTGGAGGAACAAGGGGCTTCTGTTTAAGCAAGGAAGCGGAGAGCCAAGGTCAGTGCCGTCAACCAGTAGGGGGCGCTGGTCCTGTCACTGTAAGTTTGATGCCAGTTATGTATACATATGAGTTCTAGGCCAGGCAGAGCTACAGTGTGAAGCCCTGTCTCAGCAAAGCCAAATTAAAGAAAGAAGGGTTGTGGAAGGATTGCTTTTATCCTTAAAATGGTGTGCGGAGGTGTGTATGTGCAATAATTTGTAAAACATGAGATTTTGAGCATATTTGATAACTGAGGTTACAGGGTATCCACATAACCTGAGTTCCAAGGAGACTTGGAAGCCAGGACTTAAACTTTTAGGAACGTTTAGGAACAGGGACTCAGCCAAAGCTTTAATGATCTGTTGACAGCCAAGTGAAGGCTAGCATGTCGGTTTTGAGCTTCTTGAATACCTGGTACTACAGGACTACGCCACCATACCCAGTCCTAGGCCCAGTACTAAGAGCCATCAGATGGTGCCTCGGGGTTACTACTCCTGTGATGAAACACTGTCGCGCGCTACCTTCGCCGATAAAGGAGACGCGGCAAAACAGGATCCTTCTGACGGAAGTTTATTAACAGCTCTTTTAGGTTTCAGATGGAAAGAGACCCCGAGTCTAGAACCCCCCCGGCTATATAGAGCTCTGGGGAATGTCTTTCCCTGCCAATTGGTGCTCTTTCAGAACCTAATTAGTATACTGCCTTCAACCGGTGGTTTTTACGATCCCAATTAGCATGTGGGTAACTTGAGCCACACAGCCAGTGGATGCGCAAAAGCAAACAACGTTCCCGTGAGGAATCCAGGAAGCAGGGAGCCGGCGCCATCCTCTAATGGCGAATGATATCGGCTCCCAACAAAACACCATGACTAACTGGGGAAGAAAGGGTCCATTTAGCTCCAAGTTCATCATCAAAAGCAGTCCGGGCAGGAGCTTACGCAGGACAGAAACCTGGAGGCGGGAGCTGATGCAAAGGCCATGGAGGGGTGCTGCTTTACTGGCTTGCTCACCATGGTTTACTTAACCTGATTTTTTATAGAACCCGGGACCAACCAGCCTAGGGATGATACCACCCACAACGGGTTGTGTCGCAAGCGAGATTTAGTCAGGTGGTAAGAAGCCTCGGAGGCGGTATTGGTTCCACAAAGGATTTTCTTTATTCTATGCTCATCACACCAACAGGTTACACGCGTTCACGCACACAGTCACGCCAATACCTCTCCTAGTCTGGCCTCAAACACAGGCAAGCTTCGCGATCTGTCCAGCAGCGCTGTGTGGTCTGCAGCCATCTTCCTCTTTCAGCTTAGCAAGACTGGAGCACTGGTCCTGTGGTCTGTGATGAGTCTCAGTAGCAGGATGCAGCCTCGATCGGTCACCAGAGCGGCAGCATCTCCGGAGGCGCTTGAGGGGAGCGTATTGAGTTGGGCCAGACCAGGGTTTTTAAGCTAGATTCAGCCGATCACACTGTGGGCGTATAGATGAGGTCACTTTTATCATTACTGTCCAGACGTGCACGCAGGCACTGGGGTACCTCAGGGCGTGCCTAGTGTCTACTTTCTGGGCTTTAATATTGCTTGCTTATGTTTGGCTTACATTTGTTTGTCATCATATTTTATATTATTATGCTGCTACATTTATTTTTATTCACTACTTTCCATTGAGAAGCCCAGGATGGGCCTTCTTTATCAGGTGAGACCCCGAGGGAGACACTGAGGCACGAATCGTTGCAAGAGCATGAGGTTTATTGCACCGACGTGTCCTTCCTGCGTCGGGGCGGACCTCCATAGGGTCCCCACGCAGGAGGCAGGAGGCCACCCCGAGGGGATCTTCAAACTTGCTTATATACTCTTTTCTTAGCAACCACATAACCTTTAAGCTGATTGGTCCATAGCGATTGTAACAGCATAACCCTTAAGCTGATCGGTCCATAGCTATGACGTAGATCGGTATATTCCAGGTGTATTGTTTTGCAGCTAGGGAGTGCTGAGCTGAAACCTATTCATATGTGAATATAACTGGAACTTTTCCTTATCCGGGTGCCAAGGTTTCTGGAAAGTTCAGGCAAAGTTCAGGCCTACTTGTGCATTCTCAAGCCTTACTAAAGTTTGGTCAAGTCCAGCCTTGGCCTTACACCATTACATTTATTCTTATTCACTACAGGTTGGGCCCTCCCAGAATCAATCACTAATTAAGAAAATGTCCTACACCTGGAGACTTAACGGCTTTTTTCTCAATTGAGGCTTCCTCCTTTCAGATGACTCTAGCTTGTGTCAAGTTGACATTAAAGTAGCCAGGACAGATAGTATTAAATTGATTAAATTTTGAAATAAGGCTTTGCTATGTAGACTCGGTTGGACACTCGCCTGCACGTGCAACACACTCTGAAAGGAGAGACCTGTTCCCTAAAGGGAAAGCAGTGGTGTCAGGAGCACACTTCCTTTCGTAAGACAGTCGTTAGAATGAAGGTATCTGCCGGGCGGTGGTGGCGCACGCCTTTGATCCCAGCACTCCAGAGGCAGAGGCAGGCGGATCTCTGTGAGTTCCAGGACAGCCAGTTTACAACAGAGAAACCCTGCCTCGGATAAAAAAGAAAAAAGAAAAGGAAACCCATCTTAATTATTCATTCATTCAACAATATCTGCGCACATACAGTGGGCTAGGACTTGCGTGGGTATGTCACAGGCACTTACGGACTTTGCTGTATGACTAGCGTGGCAGCCCTAGCAGACTCGCTCCTCCTCTTCCGTCAGGTTCCGTGGGTAACACAGCGTCCTCTGACTAAAGGAGTCCTGTCTATTAAAAATTTAAGTTCTATGATTAGCAGGGGAATATCCAACAGCTATCCTGTCAAACCTAGGAACCTAAACATCGAACGCTTTTGTGGAAACAAGTAACATTAGAGAAGAATGATTCTGTTTTATAAACAGAATCTGACTCGGCTGTCTGGAAGATTTGTAGATCTTGGCAGCTCCCCGCATTCCTCCACCCAAATGAATGTATCAAGAGTTCAAACTCACCCAACAAGAATGCCAGAAACCTCAGCTTTTTGTTCAGTGAAGTGAAACTGAAAACCTTTTTTAGTTTTTGAGATGGGGCAGGAAGGTGTCTCTTGGTTGGGAGGACGGAGAGAATCAGCTGCTCTGTGCCTGGTCCGCCACTGAGCCCGAGAAGAGCGGCCATTCGTGGATTGCTCTCTTTTGTGCTGACCTTTCTTCTTTCCTCAGATGATTGCATTGTGCTTTCAAGATCGAGCACTCACATTTTGACCTTGGTCTATGCTAATTGCTCTTTGTCATCCTGGCCTCCAGCTGAGTATCACTTCAATCTTACCTGCTAAGTATTCCTTCCTGTTTGGAGAGATGGGGGGAGGGGCCAGGACAGAAAGCATTTCATTCTGCCTGTTTTGTTTTTTGTTTTGGTGAGAGCACTGGGGTGGGGGAGGGGGTAAAGGCTTTGATTTGTAGCCCAGGCTGGCTTCAGGCTCTCCATCTCTTCCTTCTGTGTGGGTTGTTTCTCTCCCTCTGTTACCGCGGGGTCCTGCTTCCCTTCCCCCGCACATGGCTAGACTAGTGGCCACTTGGCCTAGCCCCTGGGAAGGAAAGCACAGAATGTGGGCCAATGTATGCAGGTAAGTCAGGAACTAAGAGTCAACAGAAACCAAAGAATTCTGGGAGAGTGTTGGCAGTGGAACACTTCTCAAGTTTAATGCAAAGGTCGTGGTATTTTATCAGGTTGGAGGCCAGGGAGGGTCTTTTGGTACTCAGAGGTAAAGGCAGGGATGCTGGGATAGGCATATTCTGGGGAACAAGGACTTAGGTAAGCAATTCTGCCAATCGCAGCCCACCTTTGGAAGCAGGCAGTGTTTGCTGTGGCTTGTGGTCTGTCAGCGCAGAGTGGAGGGGCCAAACTTCCGCCAGCCTCTTTGGATGAGCTAGTTAGCAAGTGCCCTCAACCTAACCACAAGAGCTTCCCACAAGGCACCACACCTCTGTCTTAAAAGAGGTGGAGTTACATACGGGTGTTTACCACCAAACTTAGTCCTGCCGTTTGCTTTTGAAGAGAAGCATAGGGGCCTCACACTGTGTACTTTGTCATTGGCTTTGCAAATGCACAGGGCTCTTCGCCAATGGCCTATAGTTGCATTGGGTCCTCAAAGTGGCTCAAGTACACACTGAGAGAAATATGTGGCCATACACAGCAGTTTATTTCCAAGGAGTACATTCTGGCATGCTAAGCTCAGCCAATTAAAAAAAAACATGGTGACCCCCAAATGCAGCCACAGGGGCCTTTTAAGCCAAATGGGCAGTGGCTAGGGCATCTCTCTGGTTGGTCAGGACCTGAACACTGGATTGGCTCATTATATAGCGCGGGAAAGCAGAGCTCTCACCTCTCACAGGGGAAAGCAAGGATCCCATGAGTAAGCGGAGAGCCGAGGTCAGGGTCGCCCACCACTAGGGGGCACTGGTCCTCCCAGTTGTTGGACTCTCAACTAATCCATTCCTTACCCTATTTGCTAAGAGCTATCTTCTGTCCTACATATCATAAAACAATATCCAGCAGTCTGTTTAAGACATACTGAACAAGCTTCCAATTTCCCAGTGTGTGGTAGTGTTTTTGTTTTTGGGCTCTCATGTAGACCAGACTGGCTTGGAATTTGCTATAGATGACCTTGAACTTCTGATCTTCATGCGTCTTCCTTCACAGCGGCGGGATTGCAGGTGTGGGCCACTGTGCCTAGTTTATGCACTGCTAGGGATAGATCCCAAAGCCTCCTGTGTGCTAGGTAAACCTTCTTCCAACCAACTAAGCTACGTCCCCAGCCGTTTATGTCTTTCTTCCTGATGTCCTTCCTGACATCAATCGGAGACTTTATGTATGAATGAGCCGTGATCGCCCATATCTGAATGCTCACTCAGCTTTATCTGTCTGCACACACCGCACACACATGCAAACACTGTAGCTTTTGATCTCTAGCAAAGGGATATGTGGACCTGTTGGCTTACACGCCATTTCTGAGTCCTCCTTCATGGGGAATATATGGCATGTCTGCCCACATGGGTGGCAGATGGGGATATTGACTCACATGTCATTTCTGAGGCTGCCCATCTTGGGGGTATGTGGGCACATTTGCCCAAGTGATGTTTTTGCTCCTGGTCACATAGGGAGTGTATGAGCACGTTGGCCAACACGCCAATTCCAAGCCCAGTCACATGGGGTTTATCTGGGCATGTTCACATGTGAGCCATACCACAGGACTGCTGGGAGCAGTGCAGGGGAACAGCAGCCAGCGCTGGAGCTTCCTGGGTACAACCTACTGTTTAGCAAGGCAATGGTAGGTTTTTCCGCTGGCCTTCTGTGGGATTGTCTCCTGAATGCCCTTTGCCACTGCTGGGCTTTATCGTGCTTGTTGCTACCACGGTCTCCCTGTCTCTCTTGTGGTGTGAAAGTTCTATGGGGTCTCTAACCCCTCACTGGGCAGTGTTGCTGGCACACATAACAACGGTGATGATTTTTCCCTCAGGAGTTGCCACTTGGGCAAGACAGAGGCACTCAGTTAAACTAGTGATTCAGTTGAAACTCCAGAAAGAAGAACTGAAAACACGCATAGTTAAGAACATGCATAGTCTTTCACACGTGGCTGCAGGATGAAAATGGATGTTTTGCCAGCTGCCTTGGAATCAGTAACTCTGGCAACGTTAGTAATCTAGGGATAACATGAGAGCAAGAAGAAAGCATAATTGCTAGGGCCCACGAGTCTCGCCTACGAAAAAGAGACCCATGATCCAAGAAATAAAAATCAGTTTCAGTGTAGGCTTGAACTTCCTTGACCACAGATAAAATTGGTTCTTTCCCGGTCTCTATAATTCAAAGTTTGTTGCTGAGTTTGGGGTGCACCTTGAGGATACAGAGCTGTGCGGCAGATTCTCCTTTTACCCAAGAAAAGCAAAAGACCCCCGATGCAAAAGTTTTCTAGTCGTAACAATAAGAATTGTGTTAAGTTAGGGTACTATGACGTGTACTCGTTCCCTAGCAACCGCAAGACCTGCCAGTGGTAATAGAAGCTGGCTGTGAGTTTACTTGGCTTGCTTAAACTCTGCTAATCTATAATAGAAAAACTATTGCTTCTAAGATACAGATGTATTGTGGGAAGAAAACATTAGGTGTTCAGGTGTGGGTTTAAGATAACTTGTTTTTTTTAAAAAAAAATGGAGCTTGTAATCACTGAAATGTAAAACCTGTAACCATTATGTGAAGTTTAAGTGTAAGATGTGATTGTAGCGTGCTCTTTCCGCATGCGGGGCTTTGTCAGAGAAATATATATAAGGTCTACGGGAAAATAGGCAATATAGGGGTAGGAGAAGAGAGACGAGACATGAGAGAAGGGAAGAAGGAAGCTTGCAAGAAGGAGAGAGAAAAGTCCGAATACACAGGAAGCCTTGTCCCATCTATAAGAGGTATGACTTTATTCATTTTATTCTCCGACTCTGCTTCTCCCTCCTGGGTCACTGAACTCTCTCTCCAGCCGTCCACAGATGTGTGCATGTGTGCGTGTGTATGGTTTTATGGAAAAATACGGTAGAGAATAAGTTCATATAAGGGAAAGAAACTGTACAGAGAGGGAAAGCTTGAATTGTATAGAGAGGGAGAAACTTGAGAGAGGAAAAGAAAAAAAGCCAAAATAAAGAGAGAGCCTGCTTTGACCCATGCAGAAGACTTCCCCCGCTCCGCCTGCTGACTCCCGCCTCTTTTACCTCCCCTGGCCTCTTTGCCGGGGCTGGTCCCCGGTACAGGACCCTGCCACGGCAGCGTGCGATGGTAACTCGGGCATGCATGTCCGTATGCTAGTCAAGGCACAGCCATGTGCCGAGGCAGTGTGGGAATGAGCATCTGTTCACATGCACGGCAGCACCGCCATGCTTGATCACAGGCTGGCCCTCTTGTGGAGGCATGGCGCTGCGGTCTGGGCATGCGTGCTCACACATGAGCCACGGTGCCGTTCCGTGGTGGCAGAGGCACGTGTGTCCATTCACACTTCCAAACACTTCTGGCGTTCATCATCAAAAGCAGTCGTAGCAGGAACCCAAACAGCGTGGTAACCTGGAGGCAGGAGCTGTCGCAGAGGCCACGGAAGGGAGCTGCTGACTGGCTTGCTCCTCAAGGTTTTCTCAGCCTGCTTCCTTAGGACCACCAGCCCAGGGGTGGCACAGACCACGAGGCTGGGCCACCCCACACCCGTAACTAAGAAAATGCCCTGCAGGCTTGCCTACAGCCTAATCTTATGGAGGAATTTCTCAATTGAAAATTCTTCCCCTCAGATGACTGTAGCCCTGTATCAAGTCGACATAAAACTAGCCACCACAGGCATGCGAGAGCCACGCCCTGACACGGTGTCTCAGAGGCATTGGCACACACATTGGTGAGTCCTGAAGCAGAGCTTCTTCCCATCCACGCACGTTCACAGGCTGTGGTGCCCGCGTGGGAAGGTCACACAGTTGGATCTAGAGGACGCTCGAGACCACCAGAGCTCTTATCCCAAAGAGCTGGCGGGAGTTTGGCCCCTCCCCTCTGCGCTGACAGACCATAAGCACAGCAAAATCTGCCCACTCCCAAAAGGCGTGGCTGCAATGGGCAGAATTGCTTTCCTAAGCCCCCAGTATCCCTGTCTTAACCAATGGCCTGTATCCCTCGGTACGAAAGACCCTCCCTCGCCCCAACCCCAGAACAGGTAATGACCCTTGCATTAAAGATGAGAGAGATGCTCCTCTGACAGCCTCTCCTGAGATTCCTGGTCTCACTCTCGTTGGCTCTTAGTCCTGGGACCCATCTGGATGCGTGGACCCACGCCCTGCGCTTTCCTTCCCAGGGGCTAAGCTAAGCGGATGATAGCTTAGCCACGCACCGGGGCCACAGGCAGAGAGAACCCACAACGAGCAAGGCATGTCATAGTACTGGGCCACCAGGGCGTGCCACGGTGGTATGGGCAGGCTGTCTGTTTGCATGTGAAGCTTGGCGGGCACGGTGACATGGCAGCAGGGTGTATGTTCACATGTGAGCCATGCCACAGCACTGCGTTATAGTGGCACGGGCACACGTTTCGGTGCTGTGCTATAGCGGTGTGGGCACGCGTGTTCACGCGCAAGCTGTGCCGTGGTGCCATGCTGTACCAGAGTGGGCACACGGGTTTACACTCAGCCTGTTACAGGATATGGAGGCAGCCTGGGAACATGTGTTCGCATGCACTAAGTCTCTCAGCATGGTGCCACAGTGGCGCTGTCACACATGATCGCACATAAACCCTGCCATAGCACCGTTCTTCGGTGGCGTGGGCACCTGTGTGCACACATGGGTCCTTCCGCAACGCCATACACGTGTGTTCACACACCACAGTGGTGTTGACACACATGTTCACCAGCGAGCCCTTCTGCAACACAGCGCTCTGTCACGCTTGATCACGTGCCTTGTGACAGTCTCACGCTTGATCACATGCAGGTTGAGGTGCGGCACCGGGTCGTGGCAGTGTGGGCGCGCATTCACGTGCGAGACACCCTCGGGAGCTGTGTAACAGCAGTGCAGGCTCACATGCGCGGCACAGAGCCTCGGTGTGCTTTACGAGTGAACACAGTTGTCCAAGCACCTGTGGCGAGATGCCACAGAACAGCCTGGTATGATCCCACGTGCCCATGTCACAGGATGCCTCAGCACGCCAGAGCACATGTGTGCATGCTGCAGCCGCACAGCCAATGCATGAGCATGCGTGTCTCCGCCTCCACGGCCTGGTGCTGTAGCGAGGTTCACAGGTCATCTCGTGTGCCACCCTGGCACGGTGCCTCATCGTGGCCCACACGTGACCACGCACGCCGTGCCTTCAGCACGGTACCGTGGCAGCGCCACGTGTGAACACGCATGCCCTGTGTCACCACGGCAGTGCTGTCCACCACGGCATGGCACATCAGCAGGCCTCGCATATGACATGAATGCCAATGCTGCTGTGGCGTGATGCATGTTATGGCGTGGGTCATGTGTGAATACATGTACCCACACCACTGCAGCACTCTGTCGTGGCACAGCTCATGTATGAAGATGTGTGTCTGCTCTGCTGTGGCATGGTGTCCTGGAATGGCCCATGTGTGGCCATGCATGCTCATGCCACCTCTTCCTGGTACCACAGCATATAACATGTATGACTACACATGTCCCCACCACCACGGCCCGGCGCCGTGGCATGCCCCATGCGTGAACACATGTCCCCTGCCATCACAGAACACGGCAATGGTTATGGTGTGTCTTGGTATGAGGAAGTATGTCCATGCCTCACAGCACAGAAGCCTGGAATGACATGGTGGCATAGGTCAACGTGTGAACACGCATGCCCACACCACCACAGCATGGTGCCGCAGCACTCCTGTTTGAACAAGCTTGCTCCGGCCACTGAGACTTAGAGCCACAGAAAGGTTCATGTGTGATCACATGTGCCAATGACACCATGGCACAGTACAGGGGCATCACACATGTGTTGACATGCCCACAATGCACAGCACCACAACACAGCTCATGTGTTAACATGCATGCCCACACTGCCATGGCTCTGTAGCAGGACTCACCTGTGAACACATCTGCCTTTGTTGCCGTGACGGTATGTTTTGCATGTGAACGTGTATGCACATGCATGCTGTTGCATGAAGTTGCGGCACGGCCAGTATATAAACGGTCATGTCGCTGCTACTGCAGTATCCACCACGATATGCTTCATATGTGAACATGCTTGTTCCTGCATCTGTGGCATGACATCACGGCCCAGTTGTGAACACACATGTCCACGCTGCAATGGCAGAGCACCATGGCATGGCTCACACGTGAACATGCACGCATGATCACGCTTGCATAGCATGCACTGTGGCTTGACCCAGGCGTAAACACGTATGACCACGCCTCTGCGGCATGGTACAGTTCACACGTATGCCCATGATGCCTTGCCATGGCACTGCAGCGTGGCTCATGTATGAACACGTGTCACTACTGCTGAAGCAAAGTGCCATGGCACACTTAGCATGTGAACACACGTGGCCATACCACCACAGCCCAGAACACGGCTAGTGTGTGAACCTGCATGCCCACAGCACCATGACCTGGCACCATTACATGGTGGCACATCATGGCCCACATGTTAACATGCATTACCGCACTGCCTTGGCACAGCAACCCAGCATGGCTCACGTGCGAACACTCTTATCCCTGCCTCCGGAGCAGGGACACGCGCCCCGCTCACGTGAACCCGTGTACAACACCGCTGCATCATGGCGTCACACATGGCTGGTGTGTGCGCATGTGCGTTCATGCTACTGCAGCCTGGTGTCGCATAGCTCGTCTGTGGTCACGTGTGCCCACGCAGCCTGGCCGTGGCGCTGTGACACAGAGCTTCGAGCACGTCAGGTGCAATCGCACACACCCTCGCTGCCACGGGGCGGCACCTTGGCATCGCGCGGCGGCGGGGCCGGAGTGTTAGAACATGTGCCTGTGAGACTTCGGCAGGGCACGCCGCCCCACTCAGATGTGAACGTGTTTGTCCCTGATGCCATGGAATGGCTCACACATGGACATGGATGCCGTATCACCGTGGGACGACACCACACCACGTGGTGTCATCACGCACGGTGATGCTGCTGCGGCACAGAGCCATGGCACGACCTAGCAACGATCACACGTCCTTGTAACTGTGGCAAGGTTCCCCAGCACGGCTCACGTGTGATCATGTATGCCATGGCACACCAACACAGCGTAGCGTCGTGGAAGGCTCACTCCTGAACGTGTACGGCCACGCTGTCACAGCAGAGCGTCACGGCAGAAACCGTGTGTGAATGTGTGTTCCAGTGCCACTGAGGCACGGCACCACCGCATGGCTCGTGTGTGGACACGTGGTGCAGCAGCATAGCTCACGTGTGATCGCGTGTGCCCACGTCACTGTGGCATGGCACTGGTACAGGTCACACGTGAACACATGTGACACACTGGCATGGCTCATGTGTGACCCTGTGTGCCCATGCCGCCGAGGGACACAGTTACAGCACGGCTTGTGAACACATGTACCCGTGTTGCCCTAGCACAGCACCACAGCATAGCTCACCCGTGAACACGCATGCTCATGGCAGTGCAGTACAGCATTTGGTACAGATCATGTGTGACAACATGCTCATGCCTGTGTATGAATACATGTAACCATCTTGCTATGGCATGGCGCCATGTCATGGCTCTCATGTGAGTATGTGTGCCCACCCAAACACGCCATGGTACTGCGACACAACTTCTGTGTGAACATGCGTGCCCACGCTGCCACGGCATGCCACCGAGTGTGGCACCACAGCACGGTTCACATGTGAACATGCGTGCCCACGCTGCCACGGCATGTCACAAGCGTGACACCACAGCACAGTTCATGTGTGAACATGTGTGCCCACACTGCCACGGCATGCCACGAGCGTGGCACCACAGCATGGTTCACATGTGAACATGCGTGCCCATGCTGCCACGGCGTGATGCTACGGCAGGAGTCACGTGAGAACACGCTTGCCATCGCTGCTGTGGGCTGGGGCCGTGGTATGGCTCACGTGTGAATGTGTGCTCACACATGGTGTCAAACACGCTAATGCTGTTGCAGCATGATGCTAAGGTGTTACATGCGGCACCATGCCAAGGCAGTGCAGGCATGTGTGCTCACATGGGTAGGCACACATGTTCACACACAAGTCTGTGCTGTGGTGCCATGCCATCGTGTGTGGACACCTGCTCACACACGAGGTACACCCTGCAACCATGCTACAGCAGAGTGGGCGTTAGTGTCCACACAGGAGCCGTGCCGTGTTCCAGGGGTGTGACACGCGTTTGCACATGAGTTGTGTTGCACGGCACTGCGGGCACATGGAAGACGTCACAGCACCGTGTCACAGAGGCGTCCGTACTCACTCACACGCGAGCTGTGCCTTGGCGGCATGTGCGTGCCTGTGCACACAGGAGCTGTGCCAGAGCACCATGCTGTACAGCATTGGCGTGCTCGACCACATGTAATCTCTGCCTCTGCTGCGGCATCGGGCCATGGTACTGTCGCCACGTGTGTTCACATGTGAGACACTCTGTGGCATCGGGCTGTGGCAGCAGGGGCAATGCTGCCCCCTGGTGGCCTGGGTATACCTGTCTGCGTGCATGCTGGGTGCCAGCTCTGGCAAGTTGCAGGGCACACACCTGTTTGCATACCTGCTATACGCCAAAGCTACCACATGGTGGCTCAGGCGTGCCAGTTTGCACACCTGCTCTGTCCCAGCGTTGCTACATGGTGGAGCACGGCACATCTGTTTGTGAGCCTGCCGTGCCACACGGAGGCACCGGCCATTCCCTGAGTGTGCAGTGTCACCACGTGCCATCGCGGGCACAGCGTTCGCGCCCCTGCTGTGACCCAGCGCTACCACCGATGGCCTGGGTGTGCCTGTCTGCACCAACGCTGGGCCCCCAGGCGGGGACGTTGCGGCGCAGGCGCAGGTCGGTCTGTTTGCGTGCCTGCTGGGTGCCAGCATCGCCACGCAGTGGTGTATCCCAGCGGCCATGTGGCGCTGAGGGTGCACCTGATGGCACGCCTGCTGCATCCTTGCACCACGCGTTAGGTCGGGGACGCCTGTCTGCACACCTGCTATGTCCCAGCTCCCGGGCGAGGTCATGCCTGTTGGCACACCTGCCACCGTGCCGTGGCGCAGGCACGCTCGTTTGGTGTGTCCCAGCATCGCCACATGGTTTTGTAGGCAGACCTGTTCGTATCTGCCATGTCCCCGACCCGGCCCACGGAGGCAGAGGCATGCCTCTGTGTGCACCTCTTAAGTGCTGCCAGACGGTGGCACAGGCATCTCGGATGCACACGTTCACACGCCCGTGTACCCCAGCCCCGCCACCGGGTGCCTGTCTCATGCGCCTGCCGTGTCCCAGGGCGGCCACGTGTACACAGGGACATTTGCCCACCCCCCACTCGCCGTGTTCCAGCACTGCACGGCCTCTGCCACGTGCCAGGCTGCACATCTCTCACCCACAGCAACGCGGTGCAGTGGCCCGGCACAGCTGTTCACACGTGACTGGCACCCTGCCGTGTCCCGTGCCACCGCGTGGCAGACCGGGCGTGCACCCTCATGCCTTCCATGTCCCAGGGCTGCTCCACGTCAGCACAGGCATGACAGTTCAAGCCCGCGCTGTGTCCCGGCACCTGCCCCGGCAGCCTGGGTGTGCGTGTCTAGGTGAGGGACGTGCCCTCGTGCTGGCGTGTTGCGGCACGGGCTCACCAAGGCCCGGCACCGCCGCTTGGTGGCACGAGCACACCGGTGTGCCCACCTGCAGTGCCCACGGATGCTGGTGTGGGCGTGATGCTTCGTGGGTCCGCGTGTCCTGGCACTGACCCCGTGCAGCACAGACATGTCTATTGGTGAGCCTGCTGGGTCTCGGTGGCACTACGTGGCAGCGTGGGAATGCCTGTCGGTGCATCTGCCGCGTCCCAGTGCTGCCGCGTGGCAGTGCAGGCACACCTATCCACGCATGTATGTTGCAACAGCACCACGTGTTGAGTGGTGCGATTTGCATGTCTGCCATGTCCCAATGCTACCACCAGGTGGCACGGGCATGCCCGTTTGCGCTTCTGCCATGTCCAGAGCGACCGCGGGGTGTTGCCGACACGCGTGTTTGTGCAGCTGCCGCATCCCTGCGCCAGTCACCGTGTGATGGCGTGGTCACACCTGTCTGCACCCCCGCCGCATCCCCGCACTGCCGCGTATCATCCGTATTCACCTATCCACACGCTGCTGTTCTCCGGTGTCCCATGGCAGCCCGTTCTCCATCCCAGTGCCAACCACACGGCCACACGCATGGAAACATTCACCCGACGGCAGCACCAGTTTGCGCTTGTGCCATGTCCAGGGGTGCCGAGTGATGACACGCGGCCACCTGTTTGCACACCCGCCAGTCCTCCCACGCTGGCAGTGACCCAGGGCTGCCATGTGTTCAGCTAGCACATGTTTGCACACCTTCCGTGCCCCAGCGCTGAAATGGGGTGCCCTGACCCCCCAACCAGGCGTGTTCACGTGCTTGATAACCTAACCTAAACCTGGCGATCTAGGCCCTGCAATTTGCATGTGTACCGTGTCCCAGGGCTACAACCTGACCGCATACGCAAACCTGTTTGCGTGTCTGTAACATCCCAGCGCCGCCGTGTGGCAGCGAGAACACACCTGTTGGCATGCCTACCATATCAGAACCTTCCGATGGTGACATGGGCACACTTATCTGCATGCCCGCTGTGCCCCTGTGCTACTGTGCGGCCGATCAGGCACACCTACCTGCATGCCCGCTGTGCCCTGTGCTACCGTGCGGCCGATCAGGCACATCTCTCTGCATGCCCGCTGTGCCCCAGCGCCACCACGTGTTGGCACAACGTATCATGCACCCATCATGTCCCATTGTCAACATGCTGTGGCACAGGACACGTTTGTTCCCCTGCTGTGTCCCAGTGCTCCTGTATGGTGCAGGCAGACCTGTTGGCACATACTGTATCCCAGCAACAGCATCTGGTGGCACGGGCATGCCTATCGACACATGCGCTGTCTCGGTGCTGGTGCATGGTGACACAGAGCTGCTCACGCCCATGCTGTGTCCCAGTAAGGCATCTGGAGGCACAGGCCTGCCTGTTCCCACTGCTCCATACACCGGCGCCACTGCATGCAGTCTGGACATGGCTGAGCACATGTTCACTGTGTCCCCGCACCCCCTGTTGGGGCCTGGGCCATCACATGGCGGCCTGGGCTCTCCCATGTGCACACGTGCCATGTCCCAGCCTCCCCACGTGGCAGCCTGCTGTGGCACCTGCTGTGCCCGGTGCCAACATGTGGCAGAACGGGCATGCCTGTTTGTGTGCTCGCCTAGTGCTGCCGCACGGCAGCAAAGGTACACCTGTCTGTCCACATGCTGTGTCGTGATGCTGCCTTGTGCTGTGTCTTAGTCGGGTCACTGTTGCTGTGATGACACACCATGGCCAAAGCAACCGGGGAGGAAAGGGTTCATTCCCTCCCAGTTCCATCAGGAGCACAGCAGGGCAGGACCTAGGATCCTGGGGGCAGGAGCTGATGCAGAGGCTGTGGAGGGGTGCTGCTTACTGACTTGTTCCTGTGGCTTTGCCCAGCCTGCTTTCTTAAAGAACCCAGGACTATCAGCTCAGTCCACAATGGGCTGGGCTCTCACCCATCAATCACTAATTAAGAAAAAACCTCATAGATTTCCCTACAGTCAATCTTATGGAGGCATTTTCTCAATACTTGACACACAAACACACTGCTTTTCAATCAGAACCGTTCCTTTCTCACTTATCCACAAGATAGCACATTAATATTAATGTTGCAGTATAAAACGTAAATAACTTTAAAAGTCCAACAGTCCTTACAAATTCAAGCACATTAAAAGTTCTCTTTAAAATATCAAATCTCTTTAAAAATCCAAAATCTCTTTTAAAAGGTCAAAATCTTTACCTGTGGGGTCCCGTAAAAATCAAAATTAAGTTAAAAACTTTCTGAAAGAGAGAAGAACCAGGCACAATCATGACCTGAACAAGGTAAAACCAAACTCCAGCAGTATAAATAACTCAAATGTCCAATTGTTTGAGAGTCACTCACGATCTTCTGGGATGCTCCAAAGGACTTGGGTCACTTTTCCAGCTCCTCCCTCTGCAGCACACAGCTTGTCTTCTAGGCTCCAGCTGGCTCCACTCCACCATAGTTGCTGTTCTTGGTGGTCATCCCCATGGTACTGACATCCCCAAAATTGCTTGAGTCTCTTGCTGTAAGTGGGCTTCACTTGCACTAAGAGCATCTCCTGGGTTCTGTTCAGGGTCCCCAGCCCTGTCCACAGCACCAAGCCTCAGATGAGCATAATGACCCTTTCATGCCTTCAAAACCAGTACCACTTGGGTGACTCTTACACTACCAAGTTCAGCTGCAAGCAGGAGGTACAACCTTGGCCTTTTCTGGACCACAGCTTGAATGAGCTGATCCTGGGAAAACACTTTCCAGAGACTTCCCCTCAATGATGCCGGTCTCTTGGTAATCACAATTGATTCTTCAGCTCCAACTGACCAGAACTACAGATTCTTCACACAAATGGACCAGTAGAGTCTTTACTTCCCTTCACAAACCAGGCCTCCATCATCTGCACTGCTCTCAACCTCTCAACACTCTTATCTTTCAAGCTCCTACAGAACAGCCACTGAGCCCTCAATACTCACTGGCCCAAAGTTCCAAAGTCCTCCCACAATCCCCCTCCACCCCCCACCCCTGCCAAACATGGTCAGGTCTGTCATTGAAGTGCTCCACTATCCTGGTACCAACTTTTGTCTTAGTCAGGGTTACTATTGTTGTGATGACACACCATGCCCAAAAGCAATTTGGTGGGGAAAGGGTTCATTTCCTTCCCGGTTCCATCAGGAGCGCAGGCAGGGCAGGACCTAGGATCCTGGAGGCAGGAGCTGATGCAGAGGCCATGGAGGGGTGCTTCTTTCTGACTTGCTCTTCATAGCTTGCTTAGCCTGCTTTCTTATAGAACCCAGGACCACCAGCCTAGGGGCAACCCCACCCACAATGCACCGGGCCCTCCCCCATGAATCACTATTAAGGAGATGTCCTACAGGCTTGCCTCCAGGTGGATCTTATGGAGACATTTTCTCAGCTGAGGCTCCCTCCTCTCTGATGACTCTAGCTTGTGCCTCCTGCCTTCCGTGTCCCAGCATGGCCGCGTAGCAGCCTGGCCGTGACTGACGCTTTGAACCTGTGCTGATACCCAGAACCACCATGTGATGGCATGGGCTCAGCTGTTTGCGTGCCTGTCGTGTCCCGGTACCGCCATGTGGTAGTGTGGGCAGGCCTGTTCACATACGTGCCGTGTCTCTGTGATGACACACGTGCACATGCACACCTCTTTCTGCATGTGCCATGCCCACTGCTGCCACCTGGTGGCACAGGCTTGCCATCACTCCAGTGCCATGCAGTGCCATGCCCACTGCTGCCACCTGGCTGTGCTGGCTCACCATCCCAGTACTGGCACCTTGTGGGGTGTCCCAGTGCCATGATATGTAAGGGAGGCCATGCCTGCTTGCACCCCCGCCGTATCCCACACAGCACTGAGCATGGCCTGGGTTCACCTGTTCACATGCCTGCCATTCCCCACAGCCAAAACACGACGGCTTGGGCTCATTCGTTCACATGGTTACCACACCCAAGTATCTCCACACGGCAGCAGGGATCACCAGTTGGTTGCAGGCCATTTCCCAGCGCCACCAAATGGTGGCCTGAGCGTGCTTGCTCACATTCCCGCTGTATCCCGGCCCAGCACTGCCGTGTGGAAGCTTGGACACGCTTGTCACACCCGTGCCGTGGCCCAGTGTGGCCACGAGGCAGCACAGGCACGCACTCTGGCTATTCACATGTGCCTCCACGTGATGGTGCAGACTTCCCGTTCACACACCTGCCATGTCCGAGTGTCACAGTGAGGCAGTGACTTTGGGCAACCACGCCACATCCCAGAGCTGCCGTATGGTGGTGTGGACGAGCGTGTTTGCACACCTGCGGCCACGCCTGCAGTCACCTGCCATTCCTCACATTGTGCTTGCTGATGGAGACCCACCTGTTTGCACGTCAGTCCCGTCCAGGTCTTGCCACGTGGTGACCCGGGCATGCATGCTCACATGCCCGCCATGTCCCAGTGTCCCCCCCATGTGGCCTGTTTGCACGTCTGCTGTGCACAGATGACTGTGCCCGTCGCCATGTAGATGCACTGGAACACGGCAGGCATACAAACAGGCATGCCTGGTGCCGCCACAGCGCAGATGTATGGAGAGGCCCGCCTGTGCGGTGTGTGTCAGCACTGGAACTTGACTCGCGCCACCAGGTGGCGCTGCTGGGACACAGCAGATGCCAGCGACTACGCCTGTGCCACCACGTGGTGGTGTTGGGAGATGCAAGTGCATGAGCCGGCGTGCCCGCAGTGCCGGACGAAAGTGAGGGATGCAGAGGGCACGCAGACAAGGGTGGCCGTGCCTGCACCACCACACAGAGCTTCTGGGACACAGCAGATGTGCAGACAGGCTGCCTCTGAGCACCTGCTTGCGTGCCTGCCGTGTCCCAGCGCTGCCACGTAGCGCGTGGGCAGGCCTGTTCACACATGTGCCATGTCCCTGTGACAACACGTGGCAGCATGGGCACACCCGTTCCCTCTGCCGTAGTGTCCCAGTGCTGCCACCAGACGGCGCAGGCTCACCTCCTCACGCCAGTGCCACGTCATGTCCAGTGCTGCCGCATAGCACATCTGTTCACACACCTGCCCTGTCCCAGTGCTGCACCCAGCAGTGCTGGCTCACTTGTGTGCACTTTCCGTGTCCCGGTGTGGAACCTCGCTGGACGGGCATGCGTGTTCGTCATCACCTGTGCCACGACGTAGGCGTGCAGGACGCCTGTTCACAGCCCTGCCGTATGCCTGTGCTACCATGTGTGGCCGGGTATGCGGTTCTCACCAAGGCAGCCTGGGCGGGGCTTCTCACACACCCACAATGCCTCGGGGCTACGACACCACAGCCTAGGCTTGCGTGCTCAACATGTGTGCCCTGCCCCAGCATCATATGAGGTGGCCTGGGCTCCCCTGTGTACGTGTGTGCTGTATCCAGGCCACACTGGCTGGTGCTGCCACGGGGCAGCCTGGAACACCTATTCGCACGCACCACACACACCTGTTTGCAGGCCTGTCGCGGTCCAGCGCGGGCACGTGGTGGCATGGGCTCGCGCGTTCACACCCTCTGTGTCCTGGCACTGCCGTGCAGCAGCACACACACGTTGATTGCCTGTCTGTCGTGTCCCAGAGCCACGCCACGGAGGCACGGGCATGCCGGCATGCACGCCTGAAGTTGGTGGTACAGGTGCAGGTTTACGTGCTTGTCATTCTCAGTGCCACCGGCAGGTGGCGATGCACGCTGCTCAGAAACCTGCTCTGCTCCAGCGCGGCCACCTCATAGCAAGGGCGCACCTATTCACACACCTTCTGCGTGCGGGCCGCCAATTATGAATAACACAGGCATTGGGCCAACACCTGTAGTCCCAGGACTGGGAGGTAGGAGAGTCAAGAGTTCAAGGTCTCCTTGGCTATGTACCTGAGTTCAAGGCCAGCCTGGCCTACACAAGACCCTGTCTCAAAAATAAACACTATTACTCCCTCAATAGAAAGGAAAAGAGATGGCAAATTAGAAAGTCCTCCTAAGACATATCAGGCTGAGATTTGAGGTCTGCGGCCTGGGTTGGGTAGAGCTTGGGAAGGTAGCTCAGTGGTAGAGAACTTGCCTGGGGTCCGTGAAGCCCTGGGTTCCGTCCTCAGCGATGCATAATGCAGTCCTCTTCATCTACGTAGCAAGTTCACGGCCAGCACGGGATACAGGAGACCCTGTCCCAAAACAAAACAGAAAATCCTTCCGTTCTGCCCCCACCTCACCCACATAACAAAGGACAGAGGAGGAGGAGGAGGGGAAGGAGGAGGGGGAGGAGGAGGGGGAGGAGGAGAGGGAGGGGGAGGAGGAGGAGCAGGCTGCTGCTGTCATTGGGCCTTCCTGATTTTAGGATACTATTGAGATACTGGACCATGAACTTGACAGTATCTTGTGCCTCTGGTTTAACTCTGCACAGACTTTTTTCTTTTCCTTTCTTTCTTTCTTTCTTTCTTTCTTTCTTTCTTTCTTTCTTTCTTTCTTTCTTTCTCTCTCTCTCTCTTTTTTTTTAATGGGGTTTCTCTGTTGTAACCCTGGCTGTCCTGGAACTCACTCTGTAGACCAGGCTGGCCTCGAACTCACAGAGATCCTCCTGCCTCTGCCTCCTGAGTGCTGGGATTAAAGGTGTGCGCCACCACCGCCCAGCTCTGCACAGACTCTTGGATGAATGGTTCCAAGGGTCTTACGGGGGCTTCAGAGCTTAGGCCAGCATCTCTGCTTTTCTCTGCTATGGCTGGCCACGTCTGTGTGTGGTGAGACACGGGCACAGCTCCCCCAGGACGAGCGCATGGCACGTGGCTTTGTTTTGAGTTACATGTGTATATTACGTGAGTTACGTGTGTGTGTGTATGGGAAAGGGAGGGTCGAGCACGTGCGGAGGCCAGAGGCCAGCCTGCAGGAGTCGGTTCCCTTCTTCCACCACCCGAGTCCCGGGGATTGACCTGAGGCCACCAGGCATTTCGGCAAGCACCTTCACTCCCTAAGCCACCTTGCTGGTCTCTGGTGTGTGGACACGGAGAGTCCTCAGAGCTCCTGGCCAGTGAGGCAGCCTTGCAAGCGGGGTGTCTGTGCTTTCCAGATTCTGACTTTCGTCCTCTCTGCCTTGAGCATCCCTTACCAGCAAACCCTTGGGGCTGTAACTCTTCGGGAACACGATGTGGTTGGCACTGCAGATCGCATCTTCCACAACTGCTGACCATGATGAAACCCAATAGAACGCCTCGAAGGCGTTATAGCAATGACACTTCCGCCCTGCTTGGGGACAGGGCTTTCCTGTTGACTTTTTGTTCTGACAGAAAATTTCCTGCTGATGGATTGCTTGACCCACAAAGGACCTCCCTTCAAAGTCACAGGAGATAGGCGTCCAGGCTGGGGTTGGGTGCTTGCCTAGAGTTCTGGCTGGTTCTGCATAAACTGGGCACGGTGGGACGTGCCTGTGATCTCAGCTCCAGAGGTGCCGGCAGGGGCGCACAACGTCAAGGTCATCCTGGGATACAAAGGGATTTGAGGCCAGCCTGGGATATGTTAGACCCTGTCTCAGGATGGAGGAGGGGAGGGGAAGAGAAAGAGAGAGATGAGAGAAGACGGAGGATAGAAACAGAGAGGAGAGGAAAGAAGGAAGAGAGAGGAGAGTAGAGGAGGAGGAGGAAGAGGGGAAGGGGGAGGGGGAGGGGAGGGGAGGGAGAGGGGGGAAGGAGGAAAGGAAGACAGGGCTGCAGACACCTAACCCAGGCAGACAATTCAGATTCTCTTGGGAATCTGAAACCTAAATGCAGAGACCCAGCCTGGCCAGTGTGCCGCATTATCAAGAGTCAAGGTGTTTGAGAAAGAAGGTCTGGGTTGTCCTGGTTCCTGCCTGGCTGCTGTCCTAGCTCTTCCTTTTCCTTCTGAGCCACCCCAGTGTCCTCCCAGTAAGTCACACTTAACATCTGGAGCCCTGAAAAACAAACAAAACACGCAGCTGGGCTGGAATGTGTTGTGTAACCAAGGATGACTTTGAACTCCCGGGTCTCTTGCCTCTGCCTCTCACATTCTGGGAATACGAGCAAGAGCCATGTCTTAGTTGCTTTCTATCGCTATGGTAAGACACCATGATCAAGGCAACTTATAGAAGAAAGAGTTACTGGGGACTTATAATTTCAGAGAGCCAATCCATGACCATCACGGTGAAAAGCATAGCCCCAGGAAAGCAGGCACGGCGCTAGAGCAGTAACTGGGAGCTCGCATCTTGGAACACAACCACAAGGCAGAGAGAGCTAACTGGGAATGGAATAGGCTGGTGGTATCTCAAAGCCCACCCCCGCAGTGACACACCTCCTCTAACAAGGCCACACCTCCTAATCCTTCCCAAACAGTTCCATCAACTGGGGACCAAGCATTCAAACATATGAGCCTGTGGGAGCCGTTCTCATTCAAACCACCACAGTCTACTTCCTGTCCCCCATAGGATGTGGCCATATCATAATGCAAAATTCATCGAGTCCAGTTTCAAAAGTCTCTCTAGTCTTTTACAGTCTCAAGACAGTTTAAAAGTCCAGAGTCTCTTCTGGGACTCAAAGCAATCTCTTAACCATAACCCCCTATAAAATAAAAAAGCAAATTGCATCCTTCCAACCTAACAATGGCACAGAATATACATTATCATTCCAGAATAAAGAAATTGGAGCACAGAGGGGAAATACTAAACGAATGCAAGACCAAAGCCCAGCAGGATGAACTCCGAATCACGCAGCCCTATGTCTGACATCGAAGGCTTAGATGGTTCTAACCTCCAGTCCTGCTGACTGTAGCACACCTCCCTCCCTTGGACTGGTCCCACTCTCAGCCTGCAGCTCTCCTTAGCAGACAGCCCCCAGCTCTGGTATCTCCAACACCCTGGGGTCTCCGACACAATCCAGGTGTAGTATGGAATCTCACCCAAGCCCGTCCCCTTACCTGGAGAAGCAGCCATTGGCGCCTGTGGCTGGCTGTGGTCAGGCGGAAAGCTGCATGGGACCGCAGCGTGGGTAGTGGTCCCTCAGCGTGTGTCCATCTGTCTTTGGTCGGACAAGTGCAGGAACTCAGAAGACAGGCCACCAGAGGGGTGTTCTCATTTATTGCAAAGGTTAGGGTTTATTTATCGGGGTTCAGGAGAGGGCAGGACCCCCCAGTACCCAGGGACGATGCACTGATTAAAACGGGTAAGCAACTTCACCAATCGCAGCCCGCCTTCTGAAAAGGGGTGGAGCATTGTTGGAACTCTGGTCTGCCAACACAGTGGGGAGGGGCCAAGCTTTGTAGGCTCTCTGGGACGAGAGCATCAGCAAAAGCTCTCTGTAACGATGACCACGTGGTGCAACCGTTCCCCGGGGTACCACATCCAGGCTTCAATTTCACAGCTTCATGCAACGGCCCCTCAGGGTCTCCACTCAGGGACTCCCCTGCCACGCGTGCCTGGCCCCAGCAGCTTTCCATAACTGCTGTGGAAGGTTCCAGAAGCCTTGTATTCATGCCCCCCTCATGACTTGAAAGCCGGAACCATGTGACATGTGGCTGATGTTGCCAAGTTCCACTGCCTGCTTGGGGTGGGTTGAATTACATTTGCATAAGCTTTCCTTTGCTGCATAAGCAATGCTTTTTGCAAATCCGAAGCTTAGCTGGGTGGGGGGTCTTGACCACTCCCTTTATTTACATCAGGCCTTTCTTTATCTCTTCAGCACAAGCATGGCTCCACATTAAGTTTCCCGATGCTCTTTTTCTCCTTAAGCTATAATATGTATGTGTGTGTGTGTATGTGTGTGTACAGAGCGATATGTATATGCTTGCCCTACTTTACCGTGACTCTGTGTAAGATTATAGAGTAATAATCATAGAGTCTATGCTAGACTGTCTTGTCTTGATATCTTCTCTGCTAACAAAATTAGTTCAACACTATTCAATTTAGTTAGCCTCAGGGAGATTTTTAAGATTTGGACAAAAGGCAGCCATATACTTGGCCAAATATCACAAGAATGCTGTCTAGCCCAGTTGCTAATCTTGCTCCCCTCTAAAGCTTCCTGACCCCACAGCCACTGCTTTCGCGCCATCGTCTTCCGAGGCCCTACTAAGAAGGTGCACGAAGCCCCATTTACAGCGTTGAGCCACAATAACAAGGTTAGATTCAAAACAATGAAAACCCAAACAAAACCAAGGGCAGTCGCTCTACAGAGCGCCCGTCCTCATCTACTCGCTACTGCGTAGTGATCCTCGTCTTTGACTTAGGTTCGTTTCCGGTGCTCTTGAGTTTTGACGGATATCCCAGAACACACAATTCGTGGCGTTTCAGTTCTGTGATTCTCATTAGCAGACGTTAGACGACAACAAATATAATCCAGTGGCAAAAAAATAAAAAATAAAAAATAGCAAGCAAAAGCATTCCCTTCAAATGAGCTATAAAAAGAGGTCAAAGCTGAGGAGCTTTCAGTGAAAGGAAGCTGGGTGCTATCTTAGTCACTGTTCTGTTGCTGTGAGGACACACGGTGACCAGGGCGACTCTGACGAAAGAAAGCGCTTAATGGAGACTTGCTTACAGTTTTAGAGGGTTAGTCCATGAGCAGCATGGCGGGAGCAGACAGGCACGGCGCTGGGGTGGTAACAGAGAGCTTCATATCCTGAGCCACAGGCAGTAGCGGGGGCGGGGGGAGGGACACGACACGACCGGGACAGAGACTTGGTGTGGCATCAGGCGGAGAGAGCGAGAGATACTGGGTGTGGTGCAGGCAGAGAGAGAGAGAGATAGAGAGACATTCTGTGTGTGGCAGCTGGGAGAGAGAGAGAGAGAGAGAGAGAGAGAGGAGAAGGGAGACAGGGGAAAGACAGAGAGACAGAGGCTGGGTCTGGCCTGGGCTTTTGAAACCTCAGAGCCCACCCCCAATGAAAAACTTCCTGCAGCAAGGCCACACCTCCTCCCACAAGGCCACACCCTCTCCCACAAGGCCACACCCTCTCCCACAAGGCCACACCCTCCCCAAGGCCACACCCCTCCCACAAGGCCACACCCTCCCACAAGGCCACACCCCTCCCACAAGGCCACACCCCTCCCACAAGGCCACACCTCCTCCCACAAGGCCACACCTCCTCCCACAAGGCCACACCCCTCCCACAAGGCCACACCTCCTCCCACAAGGCCACACCTCCTCCCACAAGGCCACACCTCCTCCCACAAGGCCACACCTCCTAATCACGCTCAAACAGTCCCACTAATGGAGATCGAGTCTAACAAAGCAGAGCCTGTCGGGGCCTTTCTCACTGAAGCGGCCGCAGCTGCAGACCCTGCAACATTGCAGCTTTGCTTTCTCCCTAAAAACCTTCCTGAAACTCTGAGGCTTCCAAGAAAATGGCCTGGATCTGTGTAATACAAGAAGAGATACGGGCCTTGATCCCCCTCGTAACTGGGTTCATTTGGCTTTCACCTTTTTTTTTGCTTTGTTTTTGGTGGAGGGGTAGACAAAGGCTTACGTAGCTGAGGCTGGCCTTGGATTCCTGATCCTCCTGCCTCTCTCTCTCCAATGCTGGGATCCAGGCATGTTGCCCCAACTCCTGCCTGGCTGTAACTGGGTTCAAACCCCAGCACTTCTCTTTACCAGCTGGAATAAGGGTCATTTAATGTGTGATGTGCTTAGACCTGTGTACGAAATGTTGAGGGCACTATCGTTAATGTTTACGATTGCTGCTAAACGTGAGATAACTTGCGCCGCGATTGTTGTTGTTTCTTAATGGGCATAATAGCTGTCTCCAGCCTTAGGCCTCCCTCAGACCTAAGTTTAATAGTTCCAATTTGGCTCGGGTGGTTTGTTTCCTCTCTGGTAATCAGTGTCAAGTTCCTTCTTGTCCCAGGCGTTCTAACTACGGCTCACTACCATCCTTATTATATCCAGTTAACTCTAGACTCACACACACACATGCACGCACACGCACACATACAACACACACACATACACACACACACGCACACACAACACACGCACACACACATACACACACATATACACACACAACACACACATACACACAACACATGCACACACACACATATACACACACAACACACGCACACAACACACGCATACACACACAACACACACATGCACACACGCACACACACATACACACATATACACACACATACACGCACACACACGCACATACACACACACAACACACACATACACACAACACATGCACACACACACATATACACACACAACACATGCACACACACACATATACACACACAACACACGCACACACACACACGCACACACACATACACACACACGTGCACACACGAGCACACACAAGCACACACAACACACGCACACACACAACACATGCACACACATATACACACACAACACACGCACACACGCACACACACATACACACACAACACACACATGCACACACGCACACACACATACACACACAACACACACATGCACACACGCACGCAATACACACACATACACACACACACGCACACACACATACACACACAACACACGCACACACACGAGCACACACACGCACACACATACACACACAATACACACATGCACACACACACACACACACACACGAGCACACACACACACGCGCACACACACACACACACACACACACACGAGCACACACACGCACACGCACACAGTGGTTTCAGGTAAGACTGGTCAAATGGACTACCGCCCGTCAGGCAGGTCGTTGCAATCTTTACCTTGGGGCCTTTTTGTTTTTATTCTCTTTTAAAGTTGGATCCGTGCTATTTCTCTCAGAATTACCAGGAAATGCAACTAATCTTCTCAAAGTCTGACAAATAGTCTCGGCATAGTGTTTGTAGGGCTGTTTGTTTCTAGGTAGTTTCCGTCCCTGATAAGGTTGTACAACAGAAGAGGCTGGAAAGACATTGTACACGCCAAAAATCAGATCTGCTGTCTTGACTTAGTTTTAGAAAATGCACTGCACTGATGGCTGGCTCGCGTCTTAGAGACTACCAACGCTTACTATCCTTTTGACCTGGTAGTGATGGGGACAGCATCTTCTCTCTCTGTGACTCTACTTTTGTCATATGATGGTCAAGAGCGAGCTTCTGGGGATGGACTGTCTGGATTAACGTTTCGGCTCCAGGGTAGGGTAGGGTTAGGGTTAGGGTTAAGCGACACTGCTGGGGAAAGCGATGGACCCTGGAGGAATCGTGTCACTCAGCATAGGCTCTGGGGTTTATAGCATCGCTCCACTTCCAGTTTGCCTCTTTCCTTTCCTCGTGTGCAGATGAGATATGATCTCTCAGATTCCTACTCCAGAATACAGATCTCTGAACGGAACCCCACAAATGGCCACAGGTGGCAGCATGGCCTGTGTCTCAGGTCCGTACCTGCTATTAACAATGTAAGTGAACCGAGTCTAGGTGCGAACAGGGCCTAAGTCTTACCACTCAAGTGTGGAGGGTGGGTCCCTGCTAATGCTATGTCCGGCAGGTACACAAGAGGCAAGAAAGAAAACCCGGTTCAGCATGACTTAGCCGGGCTGGTTCAAACTTCTGGAGTCTGACCCCAGACAGTTTAATTTTTAGACATTTAAAAGAGTTGTCTGGTAACAATTATCTCAATCCCGTATGCACAGTAAAGTTTAAGACAGCTTAAAGGCCTGGGGGAGGGTCAGGTATGGACTCAGTTTTGCAGCTACCAAAGTGAGCATCAGGCTACAAATCACGTGACATCTCCCCTAAGGGTGGGCTCTACTGACTGAGAAACCATGCTTAAGATAAAGGTCTAGGAAGGAAGACTTTGAAATAAACATAATAGTCTTGGGGTTTAGGGTTTGGCTGGATCCTACAGATAGCACAGGTCACCAGGGTGTTCACTACATCCACCCCAGCCTTCTGGTTGGAAAACAGGTGTAAATCTCCTCCATTGAGAAAACATTTTGTGTTTAACATTTCTGGTTTCTCTTCTGTTTTTCTGTGATCATAAAGACCTTCTGTCTTTCTACACCTGTGCCCGCAGGTCTTGCGTCAGCTTGATACACAAACTAGAGTCATCTGAAAGGAGAGAAACTTAATTGAGAAAATGCCTCCATAAGATCTGGCTGTAAGACATTTCCTTAATTAGTGATTGATGCGGGAGGGCCCAGCCCATTGTGGAAGGTTCCATCCCTGGGCTGGTGGTCCTGGGTTCTATAAGAAAGCAGGCTGAGCAAGCCAGGAAGCAGCACCCCTCCGTGGCCTCTGCATCAGCTCCTGTCCCCAGTTTCCAGCCCTGTTTGAATTCCTGTCCTGGCTTCCTTCAGTGATGGTCTACAATATGGAAGTGTGAACCATTCCTCCCCAACTTGCTTCTGGTCACGGTGTTTCGTCACAGCAATAGAAACCCTCAGACAGCACTCAAGGGGCTCCTGGCCTACTGCATTGAGAACGTACTGGGGTCAAGGACAGGGGAAGAAGCTGAGGCTTCACTCAGGCAACTCTCACCAGGCTGTCAGCTGTGATGAGGTTAGATTTTAAAACACATGTTCTTCGATAATTTCATGCATGAGTACCATATATTTAGATCACGCCATACTCCCTGCTCTGGGGTTAGATTTTGGATGCATCTTGAAATCTATCCTAATAGACTAGTGTGAGTCCCAGAGAGAATTCACAGCAATGTGGAGGTTTCTAGTAGCTTCCTGAGCAACTGACGTTACTTTTAGCAGAGAAGCTGCAAGCACAGGCAGCACAGGCAGGAGACCAGGATTAAAATCTCTATTTGATGTGTCCGCACCTGAGATGCTCCTTAGATGAACATCCCTGGAAACCGGCAGCACTGCAGCATGGTGGCTCTGCTCGAACCAAGGCTTTAACCGGTCCTCTCAATCCGAACGTAGGAGGGACTGCTCAGCAGTTAGGAGAACTGACTGCTCTTCCAGAGGTCCTGAGTTCAATTCCCAGCAACCACATGGTGGCTCATAACCATCTATAATGGCATCTGATGCCCTCTTTCGGCATGCAGGTGAGCATGCAGATAGAGCACTCAGACGTAAGTAACTAAATCTTTAAAAAAAAGAAAGTCAAACGCAGGAGAGATTTCTGTGTGGGGCCAGGGTGTTAACCTGGCTCTCACTCCTTTCTGTTCCACAGTCCTCTTGATCCTCATCAGATGACTTTAGACAGCACACACAAAGCACAGTGCAGAAGAGAAGTAAGGCTTTCTGCAGAGAAATCTGAGACAGGTGGACGGTGTTTTCTCACCCAGGTGGTCAGTTCTTAATGGAGGAAGCAATTGCATGTTTTTGCTTTCTGCCCTAATACGTCTTGCTAGATAGCAAGCAATCTTGTGATCTTCCTGGAAGTTCCGAAACTCATGACTCCGCCCAGGGCCAGAGGCGCCGCTCAGATCCTGTTCTTTCAACCAAAAATGATGTAATGGAGTAGACTAAAAAGAATTAAGGAAAGAAAAAGTTAATAAATCTGTTACATTCGAGTCTTAATTAAAGCTAATACCGCGTGTTTGTATGTAGCCGTTCTTCCTCCAGTTTTGGCTCGCAGGCCATATCTTCCGTTAAGGCTCACAGTAATCATCCATACTTCCTGTGTTTTTCAGCTTCCTATCGCTGTGGGAATGTATCTCCCCAAACAACTTACGAGGAAGAAACGTCTTCAGCAGCAGCTTCAGAAGATTCATCTCATGGTAGTGCTACCTCATGGGAAGGAGAGGAAATATTCTAAAGAGATTCTTGTGTTCCTCCCCTGGGCTATCCCATTGTAAAACAACGGGTCACAGAGTAAAATCCCCAGGAATTCCACGCTGGGGGAAGGAAAAGGTTGAAGCCCTAGTACTCACTAACAAAGGAACTTGTCTCTCAATAATTTATGGGACCTCTTTGCAGGACAGACTGGAACCTAGACAATGCTAGGTCAGTAGTAGTCAAGACCATACCTTGAAATAAATCTCATGACTCTATTTAAACCTACATTTCGGTGGACTTGATGGACTTGCATATTGGAGCTGTTAGGGCCTGGCTTCCTGGCTCTTGGATCTGTGGTAAGCCAACATCTCATAGTGGTAGTTTACGTGGCAGAGGAAACTGCCTGCTTTGAGGTGTCCAGAAGGGAAAGACAAGGAAAGAGGAGAGAACAAGTTTTCCGTATTCTTCCAAAGGGCAAGTTGCCTACAGCTAACTTTCTCCCTCTTCTATAGTAATTCCGCAAGCTGCTGCCCAAGACGACACTGCCACCCCAAACTACAGGGCTCCCACTGATGTCCACTTTTCTTTTCAGAATGAAAAATCTTTTGGGATAGACTGCTCCTACATCTGCTCCCAAGTTTTTATGAAATAATTAGCATACTATTTTGAGGTTAGGATTTGGAGTACGAATAGAAATTTGATGAGACATACTTGTAGATAGGGTATGAAAAAAAAACAGCTTGCAAAAACAGCGCTAGCCTGCCACACTTCTTCATCAAGGAAAATCCAATGTAACTATGACATTATTGTAATGTAAAATGTGTGGCTGGCTCAGAAGTCAAAGATGTAGTCAAAAGAAGAAAAATATGAGGAGACGAACTAGCCATGAAATTTAACCCAGGTCTTCCCAAAAATCAGAGAAACCCCAAACATTTGTACTGGTAAGAGCTCTGACAGTATTAAAGTTAAATCATCAAGAGTACCGAAGGTTAGAAGAAAAGGCTACGCCAGACTGGATTCCCTCATTGTGGAAGCAGGACTCTGCCTCCGATTGTCATTTTTACGCGATGCGTGAGAAGAGGCAGGACTGTGTCCAAGCCGCGTCACGTGTCAGGAGGGCGGGCTCTGACATTTTGCATAACGTCTTGATACCAGCAGGGGGAGCAACGGGTCAGTGTGAGCCGGGCCAGCGGTTAGCGGATGAAAACCAGGGACGGAGGAAGGAAGTACTGAACACAGGAAAAGAGGTGATCGACTTGAGCGCAGTGGAGGGATGGAAGGAGTCAGACGGCAGGATGCGGATGCCAAGTTGTCTATGTAAATAATCTACATAATCAGAGCTGCTGACCTGCGGCTGGGATCCTCTCTCCCCCCCAAGCTTTAAAGCCTTCCTTGTGACTCACCTGAGAAGAAGACCCTGCGGCTGGAGGAAGAGGGAAATTGATGTAATTCTATTTCAATTTAAAACGTTTAAAAAATAAATAATTTTTAAACGAATTGCTAAACTAAGGATGGTTTGGTTTTGCTTTTGGATGCCCGGGATTATTATTCATTCATTCATTCATTCATCATTCGCATGGGCACATGCCACGGTGCTGACACAGCAGTCAGAGGACCGCTTGTAGAAGTCAGATTTCTCCTTCCCCATATCAACTCCAGTGGTCAACCTTGGCACCTTGTCTCGTTTGCCCTTTATTTATAAAACAGCGTGATCAAAAGCAAGTTACTATGACGTTAATATGAAGGAAAAGTCAAGGCAGGATCTGGAGGCAGGGACCTGGAGGCAGGGACCTGGAGGCAGGGACCTGGAGGCAGAAACCTGGAGACAGGAACTGAGGCAGGGACCTGGAGGCAGGAACCTGGAGGCAGGGACCTGGAGGCAGGAACTGAGGAGGACCTGGAGGGACCTGGAGACAGGAACTGAGGCAGGGACCTGGAGGCAGGAACCTGGAGGCAGGGACCTGGAGGCAGGAACCTGGAGGCAGGGACCTGGAGGCAGGAACTGAGGCAGGAACCTGAGGCAGGGACCTGGAGGCAGGGACCTGGAGGCAGGAACCTGGAGGCAGGGACCTGGAGGCAGGAACTGAGGCAGGAACCTGGAGGCAGGGACCTGGAGGCAGGGACCTGGAGGCAGGGACCTGGACACAGGAACTGAGGCAGAAACCGCAGAAGGTGTGCACCACCACCACCAGGTTCAGTTTTCTCTTTTATGTAACCTAGGACCACCTGCTCAGAGGCAGAACTAGCTTAGTGTGCTGGACCCTCCCTCATCAGTCGCTAATCAAGGAAATGCCCCCAAGGTTTGCCTACAGGCCAGTCTGGTGGCGGCATAGCTCAATTGGGGTTCCTTCTTTCCAGGTGACCTTAGATTGTATCCAGGTGACTAAAAAAAAATAATAAAACCCCTAACCAACAAAGTGTTTTTAATCCACGGGGCCAACTCACCCAGCCCCTTTTCTGGTTATTACAACCTAACACTCCTGTGGGTGTTTAGGCTGCAAGCTGGCCAGATCATAAACCACACTCATTTCTTTACCTCCCACCTAAATGGTATTTTCTCCATATACTGATATCGGTCATTAGTCATGAAAACTGGAACTCAATATATTACATCCTGTTGTAAAAGCTTGTTTTTAGTTATGTATAAAATAATTGTTTTCTGTACTGTTGGGTGAGGAGCTGCCTAGGTCTTGGGGTTTTGTAATGTCTGCAGGTGTTGGATTTATTTATGTGGGGGATGTTTGATTGCTCATGATCTGCACGTGCTATCAGTAGAGGAGTTCCGAATCAATAAGAACACTTGCGCTCAGACGTCCGGGTTCCACTGACCCTGCCATGGTGGTGGTTCCCTCTGCTGAGGTCTGACGGGTTTGCATGTTTGAATTTGCCTCCTTGTTGTCCTTGCTGAGCCACCACAGTAGGTGAACTACTACAATGTCCCACTAATGGACTAATGTGTGACCACTGGCCAGTCAGCAGCAGGGTCTCCCTTCTCAAAAGGTCATAAGGCTTTAAGGCATAGAGAGAGAGGCACTGGCTCAGGCATGTTACCGGCTCCTAGGATCTCTCGGATCTGATTATTTAGATTATGTGTTTATACAGAAAACTTTTCAGCAATATTAAGAAATAGTGTACAAGTATGACGAATGAGACGAAAGTGTCAGATGCCTCTGTGACTCCCAAGAAGAAATACAACTTTACATATTTTGGTCAGTTCAAGTAAAGGTCCTGATTCGAAATGCTTGTTTCAGATAGATAAGACTGAAATAATTTTTTGGGGGTGGGTACTTTTTCCAATATACCTTGTATAAAGAAATGGTTTCTAAGTACGTGAGGGTATTCTTCTAGGGTTTGGGATCACTGTACATTATTCTGACTCGGCAGCAATGACTGAGCTTCCTGGCTTTGGTTTCTTTTGCAGAGTCTTCCGAGAACTTGTCTCTGTCCATGGTTTCCATGGCTTTCCCTCTTCAGCAAAGTCTAGGAGGCAGGACCTGGCTCCTTCATTGCTTTTGGAGTTTCTGTTTCTCAAATTCCCTTCTGCCTTCGCTTTCCCCGGGCGCCAGCTTTCCTATGACAGCACCTGAGTCATTCCTTTGCCATGTCCTTAAAGGAAAGATGATACCAAGTCCCCAGCGATGCCCATTCTGCCTACCACCTCTGTAGGAGCCACTATCGAACATTCATGTAGTCTGACTTCCCAGACGACATGGAGGTTAACATCTGCAACATCTGTGGACTGCCACGTATTCAGCCCTACTTGCGAGCATGACAGTTAACTTATTTTGTCTTCAGATTCATTACCAGTTATTCTAAACACTGAATACGACTCAATTATAAACATGCTTGAAGATTCTTTTTGGCAAGACTTTTTACAATGGTATAATAGACGTAACAGGGGAAAGGTGAGAGCTGTCTCTAGCCATGAAAGATAAGATCCAACAGGAATTGTTTTCTTGCTGTAAAAATTGTCAAGCCAACAAAATAAATAAATGGCTCTTTTTAGAGATTAGGTGATAGATGACAGTCTCTGAAAAAGAGCAAGCAAACGCGCCACATGTGCTGGCTAATTTTATGTCAACTTGACACAAGCTAGAACCGTCTGGGAACAGGAACTCTCCACTGACAAAATGACTCCGTCAGACTGGCCTGTGGGCAAGTCTATAGCGTATTTCCTTAATTAGTGATTGGTGTGAAGGGCGCCACACCCCCCCCCCCCCCCCCCCCGTAGATGGCGGCACTCCTGGCTGACGGTTCTGAGTGCTGTGAGAACCTGAGCAAGCTCTGAGGAGCAAGCCAGGAAGCAGCACTCCTCCTCGGCCGAAGCATCAGTTTCTGCCATCAGGCTCCCGTCCTGACTCCCCTGGATGATAGACTCATACACTGTAAGATGAAATACGCGGTACCCTGTGGAAACGGGTCAAAGCCTCGCATGGCATGGCTGGTTGAGGGCACTAGTGGCTTCTGCTCGGGAAGGGGAAGGAAACCACAGGCCCCTCCCGCACTGCGTCACTGACCTGGTCCACGCCCCCCAGCCCGCTCTGAAAAGGCCAGCGGCAATTGGCAAGACTGACTACCTGTGTCTCCCTCCCCCCCCCCACCCCGAGCTCCTGTACCCCAACAAATCCACCTGAGCCCTTGCAATAAACTGACTTTTCTGCCACTTCCTCATGAGAGTCCCAGGGTGATTGTTTTTATTCTGTCCGGCCCTTAGAGCCCCGACTGGATTCTGACGGGTGCTTCGTGGACAAGCTGACCAAGGGAGAGAGAGAGAGAGTTGACCGACAGAAACCAACCCTTTTCTCCCCAGGTTGTTTTTGGTTGTGGTGTTTTATGGCAGCAGTGGAAATCTTAACTAAGACACCACTCAGTTGGTTTAGCTTACTTCCAGATGGCAATGTCTGAATGATAGCACAGGGAAGAGAATCTAAAGATTCCCACTGAGATAAAATAGCAACATTTGAGGAGGACAAAATGGCCACAAAGCTCAGAGTATAGCTAAACTAAAGAAAAAAGCAGGAGAAAAAGCCCCACAGTGTCAACTGACCAGCGCTCTTAGGGGCCCACAGAGACTGAAGGGACAGACATAGAATCTGTGGGATCCCCTACATACATCTTACGGCTATCTGGATTGGCGTCCTTGAAAAACTCGTACAGGCTGGAGTAGGGGTGTCTCTTACACTTTTACCTGCCCTTGGGACCCTTTTTCTCCTGCCGGGCTGCCTGGCCCACCCCTGATGGAGGCATTGGTGCCTGGCCTCATTCCATCCGGATATGCCATGCCCTGTTTGAGTGGTAACCCTGAAGGGACTGTTCTTTTCTAGGGAGAAGTGTGTGTTGGGGGGTATTTGTGGGTGGTGATGGGGGTAGGCCTGGAGGAGAGGAGAGATGGGGGAGCTGAACTCAAAGTCTCTGGGGTCCTGTTTTGATAAAGAACTACCCACCCACACACGACCCGAGCATTGGAACTGAGTGCTCGCGTGCTTGAATGGTTCATCGTAAATCAACCCACATGTTACAACCAAGGGACCAACTTCCCCGCGGAAGTTCCTTTCCCTGAACCAAAACTCGCCAAATAAACTATGACTTGAAGAAAGTTTTACAAAAAAGGAATGAGTGAATGGAATTCCACAAATAATTAGGAAGAACTCACACACCCGGGTGAAGACACATATGCATACACAGGACACAAGATAAAGACTTCATAATAGTCATACTTGAAGGCAGCAGTAAAGTAGCCTGATCATAAACGCGCCTTCTGTTTCCCCATGGAAAACTTTGCAACTAGCCCACAAAGAGATCTGCTCCACAGTGGTACGGGGCCGAAAATGGGAAAAATTGGAGAAGGGGCTTTAACTGGGCCCTGGGGTCGGAGGTGAGTACAGAGAGGAGGGGAGGGGGCAGAATAACAGTAGGGTGTTGAAAAGCCATAGGGCATCATATTGCTTTCTATTTACTCCAAATTGCCTATAGCTCACGTGTGTGTAAATGGAGTCATGACACCTGGCCTGACGATGCTTCCCCTAAAAACCATAGACAATTAGGGAAGTACAAGAGACTCCAAAACATTCCAGGCGATTGCTGTTGTCCTTGGCTGCCTCCCAGAGGCTGAAGGCACTGTGCACGTCACACATAAAGCTCAGTGGATTTGACCTGAGGACCCCCTCCCTGAGTACTAGCTCTCATGGGACTAAAAGGGACATTCGAGCTTCCAAGCGAGGGAAATAACCCATAGCGCTACCCAGCTTCGAACCACAACAATGACCATCATGGTCACAATATCCCCAAGGGTGAGCAGGGGCTCTCATGTCCTGACAGTAACTAACAGCTGTCGAATTGGACTTGAGCTGGGATCGAGAGGAGGGAAATCATGCCGGGTACTGGAACCTCTCTAGCTTCCCGGGGCTCCTGAGGTATGGATCTTAGAGAAGAATTTATTACAACCACTTTACTAAGCCAGAATTAATTCCTAACTGCATTCTAAATACTTGTCCGTATACCTGCAGACAAACGTAGCTCTCACTCATCAAAGAACCTTTTCTTTTCAACAGATTGAGTCTATAACAAACAACAAACAAACCAAAAAAACCCCACAACTGGTAAAAATGCAAAAAGAAACTGACTATGGGGTGCCTAGTTCCAGTCGATGTAACTAAGGCTCGGGAAACACCTTGACAGAGGTCATGGGAGATGGGGAGAGCCGGAGACCGGGCCTGGAGATGGACAGAGCCGGAGGACCGGGGCCTGGAGACGGTGAGAGCCGGAGGAGGGCCGAGACGGGGAGAGCCGGAGGACCGGGGCCTGGAGACGGGGGAGCCGGAGGACCGGGGCCTGGAGACGGGGAGAGCCGGAGGACCGGGGCCTGGAGATGGGCAGAGGGAGGACCGGGGCCTGGAGACGGGGAGAGCCCGGGGCCTGGAGACGGTGAGAGCCGGAGGACCGGGGCCTGGAGACGGTGAGAGCCGGAGGGGGCCTGGAGACGGGGAGAGCCGGAGGACCGGGGCCTGGAGATGGGGAGAGCCGGAGGACCGGGGCCTGGAGGGGAGAGCCGGAGGACCGGGGCATCTGCTGTAAGGTTGTGTCTCCTGGACATGGAAAACCTTCACCCAGGATACTTCAACAATATGGCTTCCCGGACAGGACTCGAACAAATATAACACCAAGCGGTATGCTAGCTGTGAAGGAGAAATTTTCTCAGGACCGCGCCCCTCCCCAAAGCAACTAAGGAATGCTGAAAGCAGGAAAAAAAATGTCTTCTGCAGGGATGATCCTCCTAATTGCCACCCAGTGCCAATCGGTCAGTCCTGGAATCACATGCATACAAGGAGCACTAAACAGAGCAAACTAAAATTATATGTTTATGCATGTATGTGCATGTGTGTGTGAGTGTGCATGTGTGTGTGAGTGCGTGTATGAGTGTGCACGTGTGAGTGTGCACACGTGTGAGTGTATATGAGTATGCACATATGTGTGAGTGTGTGTGTGTGCGTGCATGTATGTGCATGTGCATGTGTATGAGTGCATGTGTGAGTGTATGAGCATGCACAGGTGTGTGTGTGCACACGTGTGAGTGTGTATGAGTGTGCACATGTGTGAGTGCATGTGTGTGTGTGTGTGTGTGTGTGTGTGTGTGTCTGTGTGAGACAATAACAAAGGAAAGGGGCCATGAATTTGAGAGGAAGCAAGATGAGGAGGACAGGAAGGAAGAAAGGGGGTGGGATGTAATTAAACTTTAATTTTTAGAATACATTAATTAAAAATTTTAAGATCTGTTTGACAAAGCAAAGTAAATGTCCGCCGAAGGAATGCAGCGGAATGCAGCGTCCAATAATGGAAAATCCACAAGTGCAATATCCAATTTGAAAACACAGTCACTCAAAGAAACCGGAATCCGTAAGCAAGGAGGCTTTCTGTGTTGCTGTTGCCCCATTTTGTTTTTTTGAATTTCACGAGTATGGGTCTTTGCCTTCGTGTATGTTTGTGCACCACGTGTGCAGTGATTATGCAAACCAAAGGAGAGTGGTGGATCCCCTGGGACCGGAGTTACAGATGATTGTGAGCTGCCATGTGGACGCTGGGAATCGAGCCTGGGTCCTTTGAAAGAGCAGCCAGTGCATTTGACCGCGGAACCACCACTCCAGGCCCCTAAGAAAAGACTCTTTCTTAATACAAACAGACACAGAGTTAAGATAAATGAAAAAGAGACAGCCTTAAAATTTCTCTGACATCACCTTGTATGCTATAAATACTAAAACTATATTCAGGATCTAATAGAAAATATGAAAGAAATTAACGAAAACTTCAGAGATGAAGAATATTAATGTCTAGACTTATGGGTGAGATGCCAGACTGGAAGGTACCCTGTAAAGATGAAGAGTCAGAGTAAAAATGGAGTAGATGATTCCAGAGAAAGAAAGAGGAAGCGCTCCATACATCCACAGAGGTAGTGGTGTGGCAGCTGAAAAGTCCCAAGAAAAGGAAGAACCACGCGTGGAAAAGAAATAAGCCAAGCTGAAGACAGTTCTGACCCCGCCACTTACCAGAATGGGGAAAGAAAGCAGACGTCTCACACAAAATTGCTCCTCTCTGAGTGGTACTGGATCGAGCCCTCAGGAGTCGACTTCCCAATAACCTCTCCAACAAAACCAGAAGAAACGCTCAAAGAGAGATTCACACATCGTAACACTTCCGTGAAATCCAAAAAGTGAAATACTGTGATCCGCCTAAATGCTATGTGTCAAGCACTAAATTCAAAGAGACTGAAGCGGGTAAAACACGCTAATATGTTGACATCAAGGGTTTACAAGCAAAACAGAAGCAGTGACCTCAAAGAGCTCCCAAAAAGGCAGAGTAGTCCAATCCCAGAGCTGGAAAGGAAAGTCAACAAAAGAGATAAGAAGTCAGCAAAAATGATACAAAAACTAATCAAAGAGAACGAGATTTTGAGAAAAGAGATGTTTGGAGGGTACAGAGGGTGGGAGTGCTCGCAGATGCGCACTGAGAAACCAGGAATGTTAAGCGTGGTTGTGTCCTCAGTGGAGACGATGAATACCTGTGTAGCACCCAGGAGGCTGGGAGTGGATGCTGTTATCAACCTGGTGACCTTTGCTATCGGCAGGGCCAGGCCACAGCCCGATCCCCTGCAAAGTTTATCCCAGACTCTCCCTCCCTAGACCTTTATCTTTAGCTTTGTTTCTCCGGCTGTGGAGCCTATCCTTAAGGCAGATGTCACACATAATTCACAGCCTGCTAGCCTCTAGTTATCTCTGACACAGAGCTGACCACACCCCAGGCCCTAAAGCTATAGAACCCATCCTCACGGTAGAGCTCACTCGTACTTTGCAAAAGCCCTGATGCAGTCACTCACGCCTTAAGCTTTAGCGTGCACACGGGATTGGGATAATTGGTACCAGGCAACCTTTTTTTTCCCCAAAATTGTACTGTACGTAAATACACGGGAAATAAACTGGCTTGGTGTCAGATTCCAGAAGTCTGAACCAGCCTGGCTGAATATGCTGAACCGAGCTTCCTTCTTATCTCCCACATTTCCTTGTCAGCTGTAAGTGTTTGCAGGGACCCCACGTCAGTGAATCAAATAGAAAACACAGTGGGAAGCATCACCATTAGACACGAACAAAGGGAATAAAATCAAGGATGGAGACTAAGCGGAGGAAATGCTAATTCAACTAGCAGTAAAGAAAAAACTAAACAGAGGAGATCACGATATCAAAAGATCTGGGATATGGTCAAGTGGCACCTTTAATCCCAGCACTCGGGAGGCAGAGGCAGGCGGATCTCTGTGAGTTCGAAGCCAGCCTGGTCTACAGAGTGAGTTCCAGGACAGCCAGCCAGGGTTACAATAGAGAAACCCTGTCTCGAAAAACAAAAAAAAAAACCAAACAAACAAACAAAAAAAAAAGCCATCATATATCGCACAGTAAATCAGAAAGCCCTTACTATTAATATTGAGAGGAAAAAAGATTTAAAAATTGGGCCAATCAGAAAACAGCCAACAAAGCTTACAGGGATTTGTTAACATCTCTCAATAATAATTTTCAATGCAGGTGGAATGAACTCACCAGTGAAGAGACACAGCTTACCCAACTGGATTAAAAGACAAGATGAACCTTTAACCCTAACACTTAGGAGAAGAGGCAGCTAGATCTCTCGTGAGCTTGAGGCCGCCTTGGTCACAGAGGGTGTTCTAGGCCAGCTAGAACTACACTGAGACCCTGTCTTCAAAAACAAACAAACACTATGTGTTGTCTCCAAGGGGCATCTCGACAACAAAGATATTCAAGAGCTTCCGAGTCAAAGGAAGCCAATTTATTGATTGAAAATCTAATGGAAGGCAAAAGAGGCGTTGTTGGTTATGCATATATTTAACAAAGTTGACTTCAAGCAAAATTTAATCAGGGGACAAAGAAGATATATAACAATCACAAATATTTATTCAACGAAGGGTGAGGCTCCCAGCTTCTAGAATAGGTAAATGACATTTAGTAAATGCCATAAACAGACTGAGACAGAAATCACATCATCATCTCATCGGACGGAAGAAATCCTTTGACGTATTTGTTTGCTAGCGGGAGGAAAGGAAAAGCTCTCAAAGGGGCGTGCAGACAGGGAAAGGGGGGAGCAATGGGATGCTTGTGACTGGAAAGCCACAGAGGAAGCCTTTGGGAAGAAGGCGTGGAGATACGCCCTGTGGGAAGAGGGTGGATTAGAGCAAATTATCATGACATAGACATGAAGATGCCATAATAAAACCCACTACTTGTTATGCTAACTTAGAAGATCACTTTTAAAGGGGGGAAGAAAACGAAAAACACAGTGTCTAGAATGAATATTAGTGAGATTAATAATTGGTGTTTCAAAGCAATAGTTAACTTAAAGGCACAGGAATAGATTTATTGTGAAACAAAGGTAATGAAGAGATCATCGATTTCCCGTTGAACAAGAACGTCGATGAAATAGAAAGAGACCTGTAGCTCTTCTTTTCATTTACACATATCTTTACGTTGTAATTGGATTTTTAAAGCAAAAATAATAGCACCATGCTGTGGGCATAACATGTGAGGAACCAAAATAAATTAAGAGTAGCCGGGAAGACACGAGGAAAGAAATGGAAGTTTAAACTTACAAGGTTCTTATACTATGCCTAAAATGGTATGTATTATGTGTAAACCACCAGTTTAAATGTGTATTGTAAATAGCCAAAACACCCACTAAATTTTTCTTGATAATGTACCAATGGTGAAAAGAAACCCAAAAAGCTCTAACCATACAGACCATGAAATAAAGAAAGCAGAAATCATCAATACAAGCAACAAGCGCGGAACGTCACTAGAAATCCCAGAGAAATGCCGGTGGTAAAAAAGCACCCGCTGTGTCCATTCACTTAACAGCTCATCGGAAGAGACGTATTCCATGAACGTCACAAGTTACAACCACGAGAAGGTATCACCCCTGTATTCGAGGGAGGAGTGCAGGAAAGAAACTGCAGGCATGACTGCCCGTGATGTAGTTAAGGTTTTCATTATAGACATGACCGACAGAAAGCCATCTGGAAGAGTCCAGAGCAGAGAGAGAAACTAGACTGAATATGGCCAGAAGACCGGATGTGGCCAGGGCTAGGGTAGTGGGAGAGAGAGGAGACTAGAGATAGTGAGAGAGAGGTAGACATAGAGACAGAGAGAGGGGGAGAGAATGAGAGAGTGGGAGAGAGACAGAGAGAGTGCACAGTGAGAACACTGGTTTATAAAGAGTATGAATAGGGGCTGCAGAGATGGCTCAAGAGTTAAGAGCACTGGCTGCTCTTCCAGAGGACCCGGGTTCAATTCCCAGCACCCACATGGTGGATCACAACTGTGGTTAACCCTCACACATGCTGGCGAACATGCACACATACATGCAGGCAAAACATCAATTTGCATAAAATGAGATATTTTTTAAAAAGCGCGTGAGCAGCTAGGGGAGGGAAGCCTGTGACCTGATGAACTCAGGGAGGGAAGCCTGTGACCTGATGAACTCAGGGAGTTTGGAGTTGGGGGAGGAACTGAAAAGGTTAGGACACTAGCAGGGATTCTGTGTCACAGGAGCTTGTGATTCTGTGCCCGGAGGCCAGTGTTGATGTGTGATAGGTGTCACCAGGAGCCATAGGTCCCTTCTGCCAGAGGCAAGGAAGATGACTCCTTTTGGCAGATGGGAATAGCTTCTCAAGTTCCTGAGGAATGCTGGCTTTTATCTAACCGCCTGAAATTCTATAGCGCAGTTTGTGTTCGTTTCTGGGTAGTGGGCCTGCCTGTGAGACCTAGCCAAGGCAGAGAAATCACTGGCATTTCAAATCGGGACACCAGTGAGAAGCTCATGTCCCATAGCCAACTCGGAAAGTAGTTCTACAAAATTCAACTCTTGATTTATTTATTTATTTTTTACAATTTCAACAGTCTCACATTTATGTATTTACCCAGGAGAAATTAAAAGATACCCCACCACTAAAAAACAGACGAGCAAACCAACCACCTATTGAAGTGTTTATAGAAGCTTTAATCGGAATAGCCCCAGATGGAACCCAAATGACCCTCAAGCAATGAGATCCATTAGCACAGAGTAACAAGAATTTCGATACGACGAGATGAGCAATGACTAGAAGAAACAATATGAGTGCAATATTAAACTAAGTAAAAGAGCTAGGTTTAAAAGGGTGTACACTTTATAATTCTACACGCACACAGACAGTCCTCTAGTTACTGTGAAACTGCGTCCCAATAAAACCGGTAAGTTGAAAACATAAGTAAAAAAAATACTTTTAGTACACTTAGCCTGTTAAACATCATAGCTTAGCAATAAAGAACACTGTAAGATATCACTTGTTTATCACATGACCACATGACAGACCACAGCGGCAGCTCACTGCTGTTGCCTAGCAACAAAGAAATAGACCAAAACTCGGGGCTAACCTGGCAGCAGGGACCATGACCACGTGCTGCTTGCTGCTTGTTCCCTATGGCTCACTCCCCCTGCTCTCCTATACACGCCAGGACCACCAGTCCAGAGTGGCCTCGCCCACAGGAACACGCTCCACAGGCATGCTCACAGACCCGTATGATGGGGACATTTTCTCAATTGAGGTTCCCTCTTCTAAAAGGACGACTCTAGCCTGTGTCAGGTTGACATAAAAACTAAGCAGCACAAGTATAGAAGCTGGGGAGATTTTTATTGTTTTTTGATTTAATCTTTTGTTTTTACTTATTCTTTGTGAATTTCATATTTCATATGCTGTATTTCAGTCATAGCCACCATTTACTCTTCCCTCCAGCTGCTCCCAGATGTTCCACCCACACCCTCCCAACCTCCTGTCTGCTTACCGCCCACATACACGCGGGTGTGGGGCCATCCTCTGCATGAAATTCACTCTGCAGGGATCCACACCCCTAGAGAGAACTTACTCTTCTTCCCTGGCTGCTATCAACTATCAACTGCCAATAGCTCCTCAACTAGGGATTGGGGTTCATACGCGACCCCCATGCACGTCAAGCTGTTAACTGGTTCGATCTTGTGCAGGTCCTGTGAAGACAAACGAAGCTTCTCTGGATTCGTGAGTGCAACAGTCCCGTCACGTCTGAAAGCTATTCTTTTGCTTCAGTCTTCCATGGCCTCTGGCTTCTAATCTTTCTTCCTTCCTCTTCTTTCATGATGTTTCCTGAGCCTTGGAGGGGAGGGGGGCGGTAGTATAGAGGTCCCAGTTATTGTAGAAGACATACCTTCCTTAAAAACGCAGTAAGCTGAAGGTATATAAAGAAAGACATTTGTTGTTGCAGGTTTTCGTAAGATGAGAGATCCTTGTTCTTGGAGGTCCTCCCTCATAACTGGAAGGCATTTGGCATAACACAGCAAATAACCATGGCGGTGGGGGGTGGAGGGGGGTGTTGGGGGGGTGGGTCGGGGAGCTCGGATGGGGGAAAGGAAGATGGACAAGGAAGCTATAAATTCCAGCAGTTCATCCTGAGCTTCTTTCTTTGTTTAGAACCTCTAATGCAAACCTATAAGAGGTTACAGGTGTTGACAGGACCTCGGAGTCAGCACAGAACACTCCCAGACACCAGATTCTTAGCACACAGAGATACGTTTGCCCCAGAGAGACAAAGGGCAAGAGACGTGGGGGGGGCGGGTAAAGGACATTCACCCCTGTAGGGACAAAGGACTGTCTCTGGACAGAGCGGAGGCAGACATGGCGCTTAGACAAATGGCAGTTTGTATAGGTTATGTAGGTCTCATATAGGTCATCTAGGTCTTATATAGGTTATACATGTCTTATATAGGTTAAACATCTTATATAGGTTATATAGGTCTCATATGGGTCAAATATGTCTTATATAGGTTATATGGGGTCTTATATAGGTTACATAGGTCTCATATGGGTTATATAAGGTAGGAAGGGAAGAAGGGGAGGTACAGTTGGAGAAGGGTTGGGGTGGCGGTTTCTGATTGGCTGGGAGGAGAACAAAGGAGAGGATGTGTGGACTTTTTGGAGAGAGCTGGGGGAGGGAGGTCACTGTGGAGGGATTTTGGGAGACCAGGTCTGTGTGTGAGAGAGGCTGGAATTTAACTTAATATCTGGCTGTCTTGTCATGAGTCACGCCATCTTGGGGCTACGTGGGAGATGTACTAACTGGTGGATCAAAGAAGCAGGGAGGAAGGGAGAAGGAGACAAAGATGGAGGGAAAGAAGACAGGAAGGAAAGAGAGAAAGAGTAGAAGGTAAGACGGAGAGGAAGAAAGGGAAGTGAAATCAGTCGCTGTAAAAAGAAGCCTATTTTCTGCACCCGAAGTGCTAGAAAAGTTGTGCCCTCAAAACAGAAAACTTTTTTTTTTTTTGGGTGAAATCTAATATATTCCAGTGGGGAAAAAGGGTCAGTGGGGAAAAGAAAAAAACAAAAAAAGCAAAACAAAAAAAAAACTGTCTTTAGCAGTTTTAGCAAGACTAAGAAGCTGGCCTCTTGTTGAGTCCAAAATTGTCCTCCAAGGACCATCGAGACCAAGCATGCAAAAAGCAAAGGCACTTTTAATTCTGCAGAGCAAGCCAGCATGCTGAAGTCTGACACCCTGCAAGATGGCAGAGGATCCAGAAAGCTGGCCACCAGGGTTTTTAAAGGAAGCAGGGGATCTCTCTGATTGGGCATTGAACCTGAGCACTGGATTGGCTCGCTTATGTTATAAGGAAACAAGGGTTTCTGGAAAGCGAGTACTTGCCATTAAACAGCGAGGAGAGGTCAGTGCCTCCACCACTAGGGGCGCTGGGCCTCTCGCTCTCATGTAACCCTCTACCCACGGAATATGGCGATTCAAGATCTAGTGTTGGTGGTGTTCGTTTGCCTCCCACACAGCCCCAAGATGGCAACGGGACAAGAAAAGACAGGCAGACATAATTTAAGTTCCAGTCTCTCTCCCTCTCCCCCCCACCTCTCTCTCTGACACACACACATGTCCATTTCCCATACATAAATCCTTCCACAGTGACCCCCCCTCCCCACTTCTCTCCAAAAAGTCCACATGCCCTCTCCTTTGTTCTCCCAGCCAATCAGAAACGGCCACCCCAAACTCTTCTTGGACTGTACCCCCCTTCTTCCCTCCCTACCCAAGACCCTACATCACCTACTGTTTGCTTAAGGGTCACATCTGCCTCCACTCTATCCAGAGGCAATCCTTTGTCCCCACAGGGGCAAATATCCCTCTCCCACCCCTTCGCTTGCCCCTTTTCCTTCCCTATTCCCATCCCCCTGTCCCCTGCCCTCTGTCGCTCTGGGGCAAATATGTCTCCTTTGAGCTAAGAAGCTGGTGTCTAGGTGTGTTCTGTGGTTGTCCGCTGGGATGAGGGAGGATTTGATGGCTGTGTTAGGATTCTCCAGAGGATTAGAACCAATAGAATGAACAAATACATTGAGAGGGTTGTGGCTCAGTGGTTATGAGTGTTTGCTGCTCTTGCAGAAGCTGGAGTTCAGATCCCGGCACCCCTGGTCATGTGGTCACAACTACCTGTAACTCTAGTTCCAGGGAATCTGACTCACTCGTTAAATAGGTATCTCAGCCAGCAGTCTGTGAGTTTGAGACCCTAACAATAATGATGTTAAAGCGTGCTGTGTGCCAGGCTTGTGGGGAGAGGCAGTACACATGTCTATTTATCCAGGATAGAACCCAGCAAGGACCAAAGTAACAATTACTAACCTGTTTAACTCGGTGAAACAATGAGGTTTCACTGGGATTACGAACAGGAGTATGAGTGAGCAGTTATTTACAAGGGGAATTGTAGAAGTTTATTTTTAGTTGTGTTTAAAATAATAGTTGTTTTAAACCCAAGCATTGTTGGGTGAGGGGCTGCCTAAGTATTGGAGGTTTGCATTGCCTGCAGGTGTTGGATTCATGTAGGGGATGTTTGATTGCTCATGATCTGCACGTGCTATCAGTAGAACACCTGAGGAGCTTTGTAGTAATAAAAACACCTGAGCTCAGATGCTGGAGGTTCCACTGTCCAGTATGGTGCTGGCCAGGATAGTGGTTCTCTCTGCTGAGGTCTGGAAGGGTTTGCACCTATGAAAGAGCCTCCATGTCTTCTTGGTGAGCCACCACAGTAGGTGTACAGCTACAGAGCAGGGATGGCTCAAAACAAAACTACAAAAGCAGCTGGACCACCAGAAATCCCCATGCATTCACGTGAGTGGTGTCCACAGAGGCTGCTAGCCTAGAGCTCCCAGTACAGCCTGCAGGAGCTCCACGTCCATTTTTCTCTGAAGTTCAGCTGGCAGACCTTTCTCCCACTGGTTGTTTACTTCTGTTTGGTGCTGCTGGGAAGGAGCTCCCAAGAATCTTTTAAGTTTCTGTTCCCCCAGACATGTGACCCTTTGTTTCCCCGCTGAGACCCATGATCCTCCCCCGATCTCCTTGTAACCCCGAGGAAAATGCCATACAAGAAATAATATAGATCTGCCTCAGTATCAGTTAAGAAATCTGTTAAATGAAAGCAAAAACCCCAACAGAGGAGAAAACACAAAAGGAAATTATGACACTGAAAACAATAAATGAAGATTTTAAAACTCCCTAGATGGATCTAATTGCATAATGAGAATAACTGCATAGAATCGGTGAACTCGCAGACAGATCGGTGGGCTTTGCCAAAGCTTGAGCAACAGACAGGAAACAGACGGAAAAGGAGAGCTTGTGTGTCAGATTTCTGAGGCAGCACAGAGAGATGGCAGGCAGAGACAAGGCTGAGCTCAGCAGAAGAGGCTGTTTCTGTTCTTTTCAAACAGTGAGAGGCAGAACACGCTCCGGTGGGAAGGGGGTACTGCTGGTCAGGGTCTGGCAGTGTGTTCAAGGCTGTGTATCATTGTGTATCGGAAGGCCGTAACAAAGGAGCCATTTGGCCCGTTGGCCAATTTCCAGAGCGAGAGTGAGAATAAGACTTGAAAATACGTCTCGGAATTTAGCGACCTACGTATTCAAAGAAGTCTGTGGCAGAGTACGTGTGTCGTCAAGAGAGGAGCACAGGGTGTCTTAACATTGAACTGTTCTGTACCTGACTACAGTGGAGCTGGGTCAGCACTCAGGGGGGCCCACGCACGCACGCACCATGCACAAAGCTACCATAGTAAAATAGAATTAAGAAAGAAAAACAAAGCGTTACTGCTGAACTTTTCCAATGCGGAACCACGACCCATCTAAGCACAGTGACAGCTGAAAGTGGAGAAAAATGCTTGTGATCAGGGATCACTGCTTTAGATTCTACGACTCGGATAAAACACCATTGCAAAGGCAAACTTAGAGAAGGAAGGGTGTACTGGGATGACAGTTCCAGAGGGCAGAAGAGTGCCATCACAGTGGGGAACGTGGAAGAAGGCGGGCAGGGCAGGCACTGGAGCGGCTGCTGCAGCAGACAGGAAGTAGAGAAGGCTAGCTTGAAACCTCAAAGCCCACCCCCAGGGACACTTCCTGATTCTCCCTAAACAGCCACCAACTGAGACCAAGTCTTCAAATTCCTGTCATTGAAACCATTACACTGTTACTATTAAGAAGAGTTTTTATAAATCCACATATATTATACACATATATTAAAACATATAGATCTAACAAATATTATTAGAAAATAGAGATCCAGGTGTACAATAAGCATACTAAATATATTCAACTTAATTACAAGTTTAACGAAAATGTTTCTAAATGTCAAAACTCACTGTTGGCACAGGCGTAGGGAAAGCAAGCTCTCTGTTAAAAGAGAGAGCTTTCTGGAAGTGTGTGTGTGTGTGTGCGTGCGCTCATAAATGCAGTTTTCCCCTGTAAATACATATCCATAGGTGCTCAGCTCTTATGTGAGTTATACAGCAATTACATAGAACCTTCGCATGCATTCCCATATAGCAAACCTTTTGTATAATTTGAGTCATCATTAGATCACCTACAATACCTAATTAAATAGTTTTTATACTGCATTAAAGAATAAAAACAGGAAAAAAGTTTATATATACTCGGATGGTTGCAATTTTACTTCTAGTGTTTTGAGCGATACTCGGTTGGTTGAACTTTTAGATGCAGATCACATAATATAGAAGGCCTACTGCGTATGTGATTATATTTAATGTTTAACCTGTGTCCTTCTTAACCTCATTATTAGGCTTCTGAGAATTTCTCATTCGGAAAGTATGCAAGCATGAATTTTCATTGTTGCATTGTTTATATTAGTAGTAAATGGACTAAAAATGTCCCTCAAAAGAGAACAAATCCATCGTGACTCATCCATTCATTGTAATGGGATGGCTAAAGAAATTTATGCCAGGCATCTGTCTTAGCACCCAGTAGCCATTTGTCTCTGACTCCAGTCCCTGGAAGATATGTTCCCAGCAACCTGACCCAGTGACCCCTGCCCCAAAATGTATAGCTGTGACTGTCTACTTGTTACGATGTGACTAACTGCTGTTTTGGCTTCTGTAACTTGCTTACCCAGATACCCAAAGATTGTCTTATGTCACTTAACTTTTCAGAACACACCAGGTTTTGCTCGCTCGCATTGATATTGAAAGTCTTCTTTTGTGATTTTTCCCTTTAAAAATCCTTCCCTCACCCCCTCTTCTCACGGCAGTCTCAGATTTAGCTCAGAAATTGTTTGTCCTGCCAGCAGCTAATCAATAAATCCTTTAATTCTAATTGGATTGAGACGATCGTCTTTTCCCAGGGGCCACAAACTCCATAACAGTAATGTCATGCTCTTATGGAGCATGTCTGGGTTGGACTGTATATATGGAGTGAGGTTCATTACATATTACAAATTTTGAAAGGCGAGTTATAAAAAATAAAAAGCTATACACGTATAGAGAAAGACCACCAAAATCTGTATAGGCAAATGATACCGGTAGGAAAAGGTGAGAATCCTGGTGAATTTGTCTTTTTATTTTTTGTTTTGTCTTGTTTTTCTAGACAGGGTTTCTCTGTTGTAGCTCTGGCTGTCCTGGAACTCACTGTGTAGACCAGGCTGGCCTCGAACTCACTGCCTCCCGAGTGCTGGGATTAAAGGCCTGCGCCACCACCGCCCGGCTGAATTTGTCTTTTTATTTCCATATTCTCTGAGATAGTCTCTATGGGTATTATAATTTTAAAAACAAATCAATAAAAACAAAGGAACGGAGCACAGCAGTGCAGACCTACCACCCAATTCTTGGGAGAGAGAAATGGGAATATCGAGAATTTAAGATCAGCCCGAGGTACACGAGGACTTGTTTCAGAATGGAGGGAGAGAAAGAGGTAAGGAGGGAGAGTATTTATTTCAATATTTATTTAATAATTATTTGGTTAAGGCTGTGTAATGTAAAGGATATGAGAAGTTACAAAATATTCCTGGAATAAGACAGGTAGTTTTTTTTTTTGTTATGAACTATCAATAATAATAACTACCACGAAAAAGATACAGAAATTACTCTGAATAAATTTAGCATCACTGGCTAAAGTTTTTTAAACATCTCCAGGTATTAGTGGAGCATGTTGGGCCAACCTTATGAAACGCTTGAGGAATTCACTGTGAAACTCTCGAAGAGACGTTAACTAGCATTTCTGACTACACTTTACCTGTCTTTACCAGCTGCTCCAGACACCATCATGGTCGTAACCAACAGTCTCCGTGTCGTTCTTCCAGAGAGAGAGCAGAGAATGTGACCCTGCTAAGAATCCTGTGTGTGCAGAGGGTGGGTAGGTGACTAATTAGACCTTGAGAAGCGGTTGGAATGTTGTAGGCCAGAGACTAATTACAGAATGTGTCTGGCTATGTTAAGCTCTGCTAAAGAGCTGCTCCTGTCCACCTCTGTACCAGGCCTGATGTCCTGTAGCTAGTGGATAAAATCTTTGGAACATATTAACCAAACCATATTGTCTACCAGTCAAAGGGCTAAGTGCCATCAGACTGCATCTGAGGGACATAGCTGAGCCGTCTCTGGAGTTGTTAGCTGCTGTGGGGCGGCTCACCACGGATGACAAGGAGCCATGTTCATTGTTGCAAACTCTGCCGGACCTCAGCAGAGGGCGCCACCACCGTCATGGCCAGCGCCATATTTGAACCCTGAGCGCCTGAGCTCAGATGTTTTTATTGATCCAGAACTCCTCAGGTGTTCTACAGATCATGCAGATCCTGAGCAATCAAACATTCCCCCCACATAAATCCAACGCCTGCAGACAGTACAAAACGCCAAGACCTAGGCGGTCCCTCACCCAACAGTGCACAAAACAATTATTTTATACAAAACTAAAAATAAACTTCTACAACATGTCCCTGCTTTTCTGTAACCAACTAATTAATGTTTCAACCAATGTATTTGAGAATTCCAATTGTGACTTTCTTTGTTCTGTAAAACTATAGAACTTCATGAAACTGCTTCCATGTTGAAACATGGGAACTGGAGAACCTAAACCTGTGTTCTCGGGCCGTGGTCTTCAGCGTGCACTCTGTATTTTCCCCTGCGAGGTGAAGTCTGTCTTTCGGGGTTGACAATAGGCAATGACAATTTATATTTTTACAGTGTCCTGCCACGATTTTCAGCATATCTACCACAATTTAGGTTTTATTCATTAAAGTTTGAATGAATGCTGAATTGTATTCAAAATCAAAATAGTCATTTCAAACATCATTGATGGTCATATGAGATTATTGCAGGAAACTACTCCAGGTAAAAAGAAAAAGTACCTGCTTCTAATTTTTCCATGAGCATATCTATTGCATGTCATAATTGCTTTATGTACGTATAACAGAACCAAATGCTAGTTATCCCTTCATAAGTTTACGATTAAATCTATTTTATTCTTTTTAATTGTGTGTGTGTGTGTGTGTGTGTGTGTGTGTGTGTGTATGCGTGCGCATGTAGGGGTGTGTACAGATGAATGCAGGTGTCTGCAGAAGCCAGAAGAGAGCTTCAGATCCCCTGGGTGCTGGAACGAAACTTGGGTACTCTGCATTTTTAACCTTTGGCACATACCTGCAGTCCCTAGGATTTAATCTTACCCGATGACATGAACTAATAGAACTTATTAAGAAAATCAGTGTTGGGGACTGGAGAGCTGGCCCAACAGCCAAGAGCACTTGTTCTTCTTACAGAGGATTTAGATTCCCAGCACCCAAACAGCAGCTCATAACCAACTCCAGTTCCAGGGAATCCAACACTCTCTCTGGCCTCGAAGGGTACCAGAGAGGTATGTAGTACACAGACATACATGCAGGCAAAACATACAAATAAAAATAAATCTTAGCTCAGATAGATAAAAAACCAGCATTGTGACAATATATTATTTTGAAATATATACTTTTTAGTTTTATTTTTTGAAGACATTTATTTATATGAGTGCTCTGTCTGCATATACACCTACATGCCAGAAGAAAGTATCTGGTCCCATTTTGTTGTGAGCCACCACATGGTTGCTGTGAATTGAGCTCATGACCACTGGAAGAACAGTCACTGTACTTAACCGCTGAGCCATCTCTCTAGACCTTTAATATGTTATGTTGAACAGTTAAAAGTATTCTAATTCAACTCAGTCACGTGGGGTGGCAGATGCCTTTAATCCTAGCAATCCAGAGGCTGAGACAGGTGGATCTCTGTGAGTTTGAGGCCAGCGTGGTCTACAGAGTGAGTTCCAGGACAGCCAGAGTTACAAAGTAAGACCCCATCTCAAAAGAAAAAAAAATGAGCGGAGGTGGGGGAATCTTTTTTTTTTTTTTTTGGCTTTTCAAGACAGGGTTTCTCTGTAGCCATGGCCTGTCCTGGAGCTCACTCTGTAGACCAGGCTGGCCTCAGACTCACAGAGATCTGTCTGCCTCTGCCTCCCGAGTGCTGGGATTAAAGGTGTGCGCCACCACCGCCCTGCAAAAGGGGAGATCTTAATTCAACTCATATGCTTTTTTCTAATACTATACATCTAATACATAGCTATGTATTTAAGGCTACAAATTTACAAACTAATCAATGGAATGGAAAATAATATAAAATCCTTGGCTTTGCAGATGCCACTGTCCCCTGTCTGCTGTCAGCCAGGGTCAGCCTCACGTGTTCTTTGACATCTCAGTCCGTGGTGAGCATTTGGGCTGTGTCTCCCTCCTCCTTTTGCCAAAAACGTTCCAAAAGGCAGCAGGAAACTTTATGCTCTGAGCACTGGACAGAAAGGATTTGGATAGAAGCGTTCCTCCCTTCAGGATTCGTGAGCCAGGGTGGTGACGTCACAATGGCGCTGGTGGCAGGTTCGTCTACGGGGAGACCTTCATCCTGCAGCATCCGAGCCCTGGCATCTTGTCCACGGCAAGCGCTGGACCAAACATAACAGGTCTCTGCCTGCCAGGAAGAGCTCCTTCCCTTATTCCCCCCTCACCTTAGACAAATGGGGGGCACCTGCTTCTCTATTGGCTTATACCTGTGGTGCACATCAAAGCCCGTGCTGTCCTCTGGGCTCCTCAGTCCCCGGTAAGACACGCCTGTAGTGCACATCAAAGTGGCCCTAAGCTTCCAGGCTGTTCTGGCTTGTAGATTCCTCTCTTTAAAAGTGGCAAGCCTTCTCCCCCGCCCCTTCACCTCTCTCTCTCTCTGCTCCTGAGAGGTAGCCATGGTAGCTTTGGACTCCCGAGATGCCTCTGGCTAGTCTCTTCCCATGCTGGGGAGACAGCCATGTGACAGTTTCATGTTTACAGTAAATCTTTCCTTTCTACCTGTGCACCCATGGAGCTGGAGCTGTCCGGTTTAGTGGTTTCACTGACGACTGGATTAAAATCTGATAGAGGTAGTTTCTCAACTGGAGTCTCTTCTTCTCTGGTGTATTAACACCCACAATTAGCTGTCACACACCACGACTCTTAAAAGTCTCAGAGTACAGCTCAGGCTTTTGTCAACTTCCGCACCACCAAGGGACACAAAATCTCAAAACTTAAACCCAATTTTATAACTACCCAGGGATGGAGAGATTGCGAAGACTCAATGAAAAAACCCAAAGTTCAAGAAGCAAGTCCCGATCTAAGAACCTGAATAGTAGCTGGACTTTGTGATACTTCAGCAGGCTTTAATGGAGGCACCAGCCTTGACCCTGACTGCAAGAAAGGAGTTCAATTTATAGTTAATTGAAAGAATGCCTCTAGGAGTGTTAATACAACCCAGAGGACCCATCCAGGAACTCTGTGTTTCTAAGCAAACAACTAGATCTAGTCTCCAAGACGTTGCCTGCCTGCCTCAGGGCAGTCCGCCACTTGACCTCTTAATTCCTGAGGCCACAAAACTCACACTGGGAAAACAACTTGACCTCAGTGTAGTCAGACTGTTATCTCCAAAGGTGAATCTTTGACTCAGACACAATCATCTTGTAAGATCTCAGGCCATGCTGTTAGAGAGACAGGCTATACGGCTTGTAACAGGTTCCGCTTTGAATCCTGTTACATTTCTATACAAAGAGACTGAGAGAGTAGACTTCCAATGTGAACAGATAATTACCCAGACACGAAACTAGGGGAGATGGCAGAGGTGATTCTCTAGAACTGAACAGAGGTTGTCCAATCCCACATGGTCATCCCTGGACACATGAACATACAAGCAAAGCTAAACGGACTCAATAGATTATATACATGTGTACACACACACACACACACACATATATATATATACCTCCTGGGAAGGTAGTTTAAGTCCTTTTGAAGCATTAAAAAGACCTTTTCTCACCAATGATTTCATGCTAGGCTCAGAGATTATTAAGTAAGTAACACCATCAAGCAATGTTCCAAATTACTACCAAAGAGCTTTCCACGGCCTGGATCTGAGAACCAGGGACCCCGTCATTTGAACCTGGAGAATTGATGCTTATAAGATCACTCCCTCCCTTATTTCTTTTCTAAAGGCACCATGGGAAAGCTCACGCAATGCTTTCTGTGTTCACTGGTGCTAAGATCTCAGGACTCAGCTCATGGATCCATCATGTGAGAGTCCAGAAACGCTCCACACCTGGACCGTACCTCGTGGCAGGACTCAGGCCTCCAACAGGAGGAACATCTTAGAGCAGATTTTGATAGTATAGACTCAGGTGCAGCGGAAATATCTTAGAGCAGGTGTGTGATGGCTAATCTCGGTTGTCAGCTCGTCACATGCCACTGGGCTCTCTTGTGTGGAACTCTCTTGATCAGGTTATTTAAATAGGAAAGGCCCACGGTGAATGCGCCCGTCGCCCTCTGGCAACAGTCCATGAAAAGAGCACGGAAGAAGCAAACGTTTGCTTTCTTGTCTGCTTGCCTTTGCTCTGTGAACGAAAACTAAAAAGAAGCTGTATCTGCAGAGACTGATTGCTGTGAAAGTTTGTTTTAGTGATGTACGAAATAATTATTTCGTGTACTGTTGGGTGAGGGACTGTATCAATAAAGACACCAGAGCTCAGACCCTCGGGGTTCGAGCGTGGTGCTCGCCATGACGGTGGTTCCCTCTGCTGAGGTCTGGCAGAGTTTGAATCTATGAAAATGCCTCCGGGTCGCCCTCGGTGAGTCACCGCAGTAGATGTGCAGCTACAGCTGATCAGCTGATTGGAACTTCAGTGACGAGGACAGACTGGAATGTTACACATCCAGAGGCTAGTTTTCTTATCTTGGGCTAGTTCTAGCCCTAAGGAACAGCCTTTGCTTGCTCACATCTGTGTCACAATTAACAGCCTGCGACTGACAAGTGGAAAACCTTTGAAATTTATTAACTTAGCAGATCAATACCATCCACCAACCCCAAAACTAAGGATGCCATCAGATAGCCTCTTAGGCCTATGGAAAATCTTCCCCCATCTTGCTGTATGCGCCTCTCTGATGTGCCCATCAGTGTATTTTAATTTGCCTTGATTTATGACTTTCTTTGGTCCGTAAAACAACAGCACTTCACGAAACTGCTTCCACACAGGGTCATGGAATGCGGCTGAACCTAAGTCTGGGTACCCGGGTCACAGTCATTCAAAATGGCTTCAGAATAAATTATATTTTATTCCCCTTAAGATGTGAGCTGTGGGGTTTTGCCTCAACAATTGGTAGCAGAACCAGCTTCCCCGGTGTAAACTGAAGACTGACAGCTCTCCAGGAATCCTTCAGGCCTTCTGCATCAGACCGGGACTTCTGAGACGCCCAGGCTTCTGACTGATGCTCATGCTTGAGTGGTCGCTCTGACTGCTCTCGATGGTGGACGTGACCTGGAAGTGTAAGCCACAAAGACCCTTTCCTACCCTGACTTGCCTTTGGTCCTGGTGTTTATTCACAGCAACAGAAAGGGATGTAGGACGGGCTGGATAAGCCCCTGAGTTCCTGCGTTTGCTTACTTTGCGGGGTTCTGACTGGCCTTTTTGTCTTGCTCTCTGGTAGCTGGTGTTTACCTCTAGGATGAAACAGTCCTTACACCCGCCTAGAAGATAATACTGTCTCCATTTGCCATTTCTCATATTACTGGGGCCCCTCTGGGCCTTTGCGTCAACCATTCTACACCGAAAAATCCTTCTGTAGCTAATGCCCCACAACCTAACACCCTTACTCTGTGTCCAGTGAGACAGAAGTTCTTTCTTTTTGTTTTTTTTGGTTTTGGAATGAGATTTCCAGAAATAAAAGGATAGAGGTCTCTTTCCTTGCCTCTCAAAGAAAGTCATTCCCTCATTATTCTATTTAAATTGGGTTAAATACACCCCTTAAATCTTAGAGTTGAAGGGACTTAATATTGACCTTCACCAAAAAAAAAAAAAAAAAAAAAGGAAAGAAAAAAAAGGAAAAAAGTTGCCAGGCAATGGGGGTGCTTTAATCCCAGCACTCGGGAGGCAGAGGCAAGCAGAGCTCTGTGAGTTCGAGGCCAGCCTGGTCTACAGAGTGAGTTCCAGGACAGCCAGAATTATGACAGAGAAATCATGTCTCAAAAAACCAAAAAAAAAAAAAAAAAGAGAGAGAGAGAGAGAGAGAGAGAGGAAAGGAAAGAAAAAAGAAAAGAAAAGAAAAAAGTTAATTTTTGAGATTTCTCTAAAGTTAGGAGATCCAGTTACTAGGACAATATTTACTAAGCACCGCCCCCCCCCTCGCATCACCAATCAACCAAGGTAAAGCCCCAAAGCTTCTTCCTATTACACTCGCAACAAAATGGTAAACGGAACCCAATGACTAGACAATTACGTTGCCATCATCAGCATCAGAGCCAAGAAAAGCTCTAAAGGTATCTTCTGGAGTTTAGTAAGCCTGTGTCCACCATGCGCTGGACATTGTCCTAGGGACCTCTTACCTCACCCTGGCTCAGTAAGTCATAAAACTCAATTCATGAGAAAAAAATTTGGTGGACTTTTAACCTGATGGGTACAGGCAACACCATCAGACTGGGGAGACTCTGGGAACGTCAGCCTACTTGGACGTTGCCCTCCACTATGTTAAACATAAACTGGGACATCCAGAGATCTGAGTTCAAATTTTCTATCCAAATTGCACTAAGGAAATTAGTCCCGCGTGGCACCAATAGTCAAGATGGAGTTCCTGAAACGGGTTGGACCAGAAGAGAACGTATGCAAAAGACCAGCTGCGGGGCAAGGCTCAAGAGACCAAATTGGTAACAACTGAGAAGAGACGTGCCTTAGAAGACTCAGTTCCCCAGATAGGATGCTCGTTCAAGGAGGAGAGAGGGCAGTGGGTCTTCCTGAAAGAAGGCCCTGATCTAATCGATGGATGAATTACATCGGACGTGTCTTACAAACTAGTCCCTAGCCTGAATTTGGGAAAGAGCTTGCTTGCACTCTGACCCAAAGGGCTTGGTCATCACATTAATGCAAACGGAGCCGGAGTTAGGTGTGGGCCAGTCGCCAGTGCTTCTCAATGCAACGCAGAGGCTGAACGCCCGTGAGACTACTACAAAGAACCAAAATTACAGAGGATAGCAAGCAGCGACCCCAACGTGAGGCACTGTACGTTCACTGCCACGCCCCTGGACTAAACAACTCCACAGAACATCCCACAGGGCAGACACATGGATAGAAAACTCATAAAGGACATCCACCTTACGGCCAAACACATGGGCCACACTCCAAAACCAATCTCAGTGCAGTTCTACTTCACTTTCTGATCGTGACCAAAAATGTAGGATCTGGTTATGCCCACAACCGCGGAATCCGGACTTCTTTCAGATCTGGCTGTTCATCTTTAACAATAAATAATGCCTGGTATGTGGGAAGGTAAAACGTTGCTCTGAAGGTCTCCAAAAAGAAATCGTTTGGTTTTTCCTATAACACAACTGCGTTTCCCCCATATATGAACTTGGTACGATACCAAGGAGATAGAACACGTCTGCTTAAACTCCAGAAACAGGGGCTGACCTTCTAAGGGTTCAACAGGTAAAGTCTCTTGCTCCACAATGATGCAAGTCAATGATCTGAGTTCAATTCCCAAAACCCAGAGAGAGAGAGAGAGAGAGCAGATTCCACAAAGTTGTCTTACGACCTTCACACGCACATGTTCAAACACAAACACACTATAATTAACAGATTTGAGGCGGGGAGGTATTATTTAATCTTACAACTCCTAGTTAAAAGAAGTAAAAATTTTAAATCCACAAATAAAAACTAGCCTGGGGGATAATAAACATCTTTTCTAAAATGAGAACTAAATTCCTCCCCCCACCCATTAAACTAAAATTGCAGAAGCAAGTAGGAACGAGTCAACTTGATGAACAGTGAACTAATTCAAAGGTTCAACAGGAAAAACAATATATTTTATAAAGTACAGTTGCCTGTATCCCTTTGTCTAGGATTGGGACCCTGTGAAATTTCCCCCTTCCGTGCTAACATGTCCATTGATGTTGCTTTGTTCTGGCCTTGTTTGTGTAGCCGTTTATAGGAGACTCTGCTTCACAGCAGACGCCTGGGATTCCATCTCTTACAATCTATCCGTCTCTTCTACAGTGTCCCCTGAGCCACAGATACAGGAGCTGTCATGCAGAGAGTCTGCTGGGGGCAGACTCCCACAGTCCACTGGTCTCTGGTTGTGTCCAGTTGTGGTTTTCTGTGATGGTCTCCACTTGCAATGAAGAGAAGCTTCATTACCCATGGATATAACAAGACTTAGGATGTAGTGTCTTTTTTTTAGTTACGGAATTTTGCAAAGATTTATTTTAGTGTGTGTGTGTGTGTGCATGTGCACGCCACAGATGCTGCAGAGGCCAGAAGAAGGTGTGAAATCTCCTAAAGTGAGAGTTATAGGCAGTTATGAGCCACTAAGCCATTTCTCTAACACTTATTTATGAATTTTCTTTCCCCTTCCTCCCTCCCTCACTCCCTCCCTCCCTCCCTCTTTCTTTCTTTCTTTCTTTCTTTCTTTCTTTCTTTCTTTCTTTCTTTCTTTCTTTCTTTCTTTCTTTTCTCTTCTCCTCCTTCCCTCTCCTCCTCCTCTTTTTCTTATTGAAAGGAAAAACTCTTGACAGACTGAAAGGTACAATTCTACTGTTATCAAACATATGTTAAAAACAAAATAATACAATAAGTAGGCATGGGCATAATGACACAAACAATTACATAAAATCAATCATTCTTTGGAACATAGCCTAATAAGAATTTTTCAACCCACATATCTCAGTTATATTAATCAGTAAAAACAGAAAAAGAAGATTTATATCTTGAAGAGAGAGCTTAACCTGAACTTTGAGAGGAGCCTATTGAAAGTCAAAAGATTCATTAGGTGAAGCTTGTCAGGGCTACATTTAGGGCTACAGTAGCGCTAGAGACCAGTGAAGCTTTGGACATCACTTCCTGTCTCCATGGTAACACTAAAAGGAAAGCTTCAGCTTTGACATACCCTAAGGCTCGGTAAAAAGAAAAGAGTATCTGTGGCCATGGAGACATGATATTTTGACCTACTTCAAAGATTAGAACATTGCATATTTATTGTGTCCCTCCTTATGAGTTAATTTAGTCCTGAGGCCAGGGCACCAGCCCTCAGGAAGACAAGCCAAGGAGATAGAAGGAATAATTAATTATCCCTTTGTGATAATATACTTGACCTTCCTCAACACATACACCACCCCCACCCCCCACACCAACACACACACACACACACACACACAATAGTCACAGAGTTGTTACTATGCGCATTGCTAAATCTGCCTGTTTTTCTGAATTTCCCAGAACAGTGTAAATTTTTTTCCTTTCCGGTTCCATTTGCTTCTTTCTGTAGATGCTGGCTTAGAGTCTGCAATGCTTTCTATAATGTTTTGGGCTTTCTCCATGAAAGGCCACAGAGGCCATGGCAAAAGACAGAGGCACTGGACACTCTGCCTTAGGTTTCCTGCTTTCCTGGTGTTTACATTTGAGGGCGTTACCCTGACAGGAGCCTTAGAGTTTTGTGGGAGTTTTCCTTTTACACAGGGCTTCCACACAGCGCAGGCTAACACAAAACTCACTTACTCTGTAAGCAAGGATGACCTTGAACTCCTGATCCTCCTGCTTTCACTTTCTGAGCACTGGGACCACAGGTGTGCATCACTACACCTGGTTTATGTAGCACTGGGGTCAAAGCAGGGCTTCGTGAACGCTAGACAAGCCCGCTCCCAACTGAGCTGCACCCCCTCGGCCCAAGCTCCAGTTCTAAACAGAAAGCAAATCAGGCAGAGGACTTGAGCTATACAATTAAGCAGCCTTGTCAGAATGTGGCCAGGTTGTTCATCTCATTTTGGCTCTGCAAGATGGTCTGAAGCAGACGGCATTGCTTAAGGGGAGCAATCTGGTCTCTATGGAAGATTATTCCCGTAACTTCACTTCATAGAAAACCACCCTCCTCTTGGAGGGAGGCATCTGTCCTTGAAGAATTTACTGTTCATGGAATCCGAGATAAATTCAGTTTTGCTGGCCAGAACAGGACACCGTAAACGCTCACAGCAAGATACTTCTGTTACTCTTATCTCGGCTCCTTCAGCTTTGCAGAGAGGATGATGAACCCTCGGTTATCACCAGCTTCCTGGCACCCTTAAAAGATTAAATGGTTCTGTGCAAAGATAATCAGACGGCCCAAAGTAAAACTTGATACAAAATGAAGGCGGAATTGAGTCAGCAATTTACAAAAAAAAAAAAAAAAAATCAGTCTCTATGTATTTTTTTATAAAAGGAAGTGGACCCAAGTTGTTGTTTTAATTGGTTTATATTAAAAGATAGATGAGGAATTTCCATTTGAAGATCCTAGAAGCAGAAGGCACAGCATCACGGGGTGCCTCAAGAAGCCCCAAGATCCATGAGAGAGCAAGACGATGTGGACAGGAGCTTTTCTCCAGAAAGGAAGGAGGAAAGGCAGAATAAAGAGGCCAGAGAGTGGCTGGTTTGAATAGCTTTCACAGGTCCTACAGCATAGACCTAATCATCTTGGGTTTGGTGCTGGGGATCCGGGCAAGGGGCTGGAGGCCTGGAATCTGAGAACTTCTTTTTTTTTCGTTGAGACAGGGTTTCTCTGTAGTAACTCTGGCTGTCCTGGAACTCACTCTGTAGACCAGGCTGGCCTCGAACTCAGAGATTGGCCTGCCTCTGCCTCCCGAGTGCTGGGATTTAAAGTGTTGCGCCACTGCCACGCGGCCTGAGAACTTCTTAAAGGAAGTAATTGGGTGTGACCTGCGGGCTCCATGTTTTTTTGTTTGGTTGTTTTTTCTAGCAAATTTTCTGTCTCTGGGCATGAGCTACTGTTGGAGGAACAGGCCCTCTCCAGTCAGCAAGATCCAGAGATGCAATCACAAAGTGAAAGACCCTTGGTGAACACACCCAACAACCCCTCAGGAGCTATTGCTTTTTGTCAGTTCTTGTCCCTAGGGTCCTCTTCCCTGTTCTCCTGCCTTACTCTGGTTTTGGCCACTGGGTTATGCAATCTATTTTTTTTTTTTAATTTAGTATGTGACTGTGTGCGCATCCACACACACACACACTCACCACGAGTGCATGTATTACATGTATATGCCCTGGCACACATGTGGAGGTGGAAGGACATCTTATGGGAGTCAGTTCTCTCCTTTCACCAAGTTGAACCTGAAAATATCCTCGGGATTGAACTTGCGTCAATTGTCAGGCTTGGCAGCAGTCACCATTTTCTGCTGAGCCCTCTCATTGGTCCCACCATCCCTTGACAGCGCAGCTCTGCCTACCTTAGGTCAACCTGAAACTGTGCTGACCCACTGTGTGTTCTCAGCTGCTTTCCCGGCTCTGCCTTTGCTTTATTTCTTAACTCACACGTCACCTGCTTCGCCTCCACCGACTGCAGAACCTGCGTGTATCTCTTTGTTGGTTTTCTGTCTTTTTTAACTAAAATGTGAGCCCCTGGTGTGAAGATCTGCTAGCTCTCAATTGCTGAGAGCACGTCTAGCCACAGCTGGTGGATCGCAGATCTGTGCAAACTGAATGGTGCGTGCGGGTCCGGGATTCTGCACCCGGGGGGGTCCCTTGTCTCCACCCGACCGGCAGGCAGCCCCGAGCTTGCGGAGGGAGGGGAAATGACGTGGGTTCAAACCCCCGAAAGATGCTGGCCGAGGTGCAGAGAACCGGACAGGGTAGTGATTACCCTGGGACTTTCAACGAAGCACCGTCCACCAGGTCACAGTAGCCAGTCTGTCAACCCCTCATCTAGGGCTCGCTAGGGCACAGATTGCGCAACCATGGGGGCTAAGGCGTGACCCGCTGTGACGTACGGCAAGAGGAGGGGTCTTGGCCTCTCCCACTCTGACAGGGGTGGGGGGGTCGTTGCAGCGCCCTCAAACTCAGGCCATTGTCCAAGGCTTTGCTGGTGTGGTGCAGCAGAGTGGCTGTAGCTGGAGGTGTCAGGTGCCTAGTGGGGTTCCCAATGGGTTAACCCGTCACTGCCCCCTAGAGGTTTGCTTGGTGATTGGTAAGAGGTAAAAATGGCAAAGGGCCGAAACGAGGTGACTGATACTACGTACTGAGTGTTTTAAAGTTCTCTTCCGTGTACCCCTGAAATAAGTAGACAGACAAACCCAGGGAGTTTCCTAACGATAAGAGAGATAGGAGTTCTTTGGGCCTCAAAAGGTTCTGTTCTGCTGTCATTTTTACTTTTTATAAACTATAAAACTCCACGCTACAAAATTTCTCCCTTTAAGAACTTACAAGTCAGTGGTTTAAAACCTATACGCAGAGCTCTGCACGTGTCGCCAGTTATTTAGAACATTTTCTCACACCTAAGGCACTCTTACCCTGTCGCTATGACTCACCCCACCCCAGCTCTCTAGGCTTAAATGACCACCCTGTCATCACAATGGACTTGATTAGAAACGGATGGATGGTCATATTCCTGCTGCCAAATTTCGTCCGCATCTGGCCCAGCACACAAACACGTAGCACAGTGTTGTGGAAGTTTATATTTAGTTCGTGTTTAAAATAATTGCTTTTGTTCACTGTTGGAAAAAGGGATGCATAGGCCTTGGCGTTTTGTGTTGTCTGTGGGTGTTGGGTTTCTATGGAGGATGTGTGATGGCTCACCGTCTGCGTGTGCTGTCAGAACACCTGAGGAGTTCCGAATGAATAAAAACACCCGAGCTCAGACGCTCAGGGTTCCACTGTGAGTATGGCACTGGCCATGGCAGTGGTTCCCTCTGCTGAGGTCTGGTCTCCTTGTCTTCCTTGCTGAGCCACCCCAGCAGCAGCGATGTGCTGCTTCAATACAGCATCTGTATTTGAAGCAGAACTTGACAAGCAATTACCAGTTCCCGGGAAGTTTATAGTAAGATGTAGAAATAGGACTGTGTACACCAGGCTACCCCCTCACACGAATCTCCATTTTTCTGCAGGGATTCTGCATGCAGCTGCTTGCCCACTCTCTTCTCCGTACCTATTCCCAACCGGAGGACAAGGGAAGTAGGAAGAAAGGGAACAGAGTTCAAGACCCAAGAGGTGACTAGAGGTAGCAGTGTTCGTCTCTCAAGGCTGGCGGGATTTGGAAAGCAACTTTTGACTCTGTTCCAGACTAGACCAGTGCTGGGGATAAGCAGTCCCAGCCGAGTGTCAGGCGGCTCTGCTGGAATCCAGAGCAGAGAGGATCTCAGAGCTTGTGTGAGTCAAGACCAGCCGGCCACACCCTGAACAGCTCAGCCTGCCGATTAACCAGCCACACCGATTAATCACGGGTTGTGCAGTCTCTCTGCACCAAGTCTCCATGTTTGGACTATGGAGACCACTAAAAATTGTTATTTAAGAGAAATCTTATTCTCGGTAATTCACAGAACGAACCTCAGACCATTTTTCCTTTAAGCACATCTGCCAGGCTGTTATATAACAATTCCCATCATTCCTACATATTTTTATCCCAGTTCTTCAGTGCTGGGAGATGGAAGCGGGGCCAAGCTGCTTGCTTTGATATCTAAAGTGAACAAAGGAAGCTTACAAAACTGCCTTCAGCCTGACCTGCAAGGAACCCACAGCTGAGATAAGAGAATAAAACCCAAACTCTTCTGAGGACCGATAATCACCAGGGTAAGGCTCAGCACTTCCTAGTTACTGAGAATCCAAGAACAAAGGGGACAAATGGGGTCACAGAGGAATGGGCTGCAAAAAATTCTCCCCTGCCACCCCAAGTGGCTCTCAGGGCCACCTAACCGATCTATTGGTGGTGAGCAAGCTGAGCTCATTACCCACCTTGAGGTCACTGAGCTTTCTCTGCACCCGGGAGCTTCCTTTACTACCAGCGCTGGGGACATGCTAGGGTGAATGTTATTAGTGCCTTCTTTGGCCTGGGGTAGAGCAGGGAGGTAGGGCACTTTCCCAGCCTGTGTGTAGACCCTAGGTTCTATCCTTAGCACGAGAGAGAAAGGGGTGTGGGGAGTGGAAAGGAAAAGCAGGAAAGGAGGGAGGATGGGCACAGGAAAGAGGAGTGAAAAGGAAGGAAGGAGGGAAGGAAGAAAGGAAGGAAGGAAGGAAAGAGGGAAGGAAGGAAAGAGGGAAGGAATGAAGGAAGGAGGGAGGGAAGGAAGGAAGGAGGGAAGGAAGGAAGGAAGGAAGGAAGGAAGGAAGGAAGGAAGGAAGGAATGAAGGAAGGAGGGAGGGAAGGAAGGAAGGAGGAAAGGAAGGAAGGAATGAAGGAAAGAGGGAAGGAAGGAAGGAAGGGAAGAAGGAAGGAGGGAAAGAAGGAAGGAAGGAAGGAGGGAGGGAAGGAAGAAAGGAGGGAAGGAAGGAAGGAAGGAAGGAGGGAAGGAAGGAGGGAAGGAGGGAGGGAAGGAAGGAAGGAGGGAAGGAGGGAAGGAAGGAGAGAGGGGGAAGGAAGGAATATTGTCCATGTTACCCGTTTCATGGTTCCGGATCAGACTCAGTGCCTCGTCTGTGCTAGGCCAGGGGGCTCCCACTGAGCCCCGTTTCCGTCCCTCCGCCTCCCTCATTAGACGAGTGACTTCTAGAGAACAGAAGCGGCCACCTTGAAGCCACTGTTGGGATCCCAGTCTCCCTCAGACCAGTTCCACACATGCTGGTTAAAGTGAATGAGATCTCAGGTGAAGGGGAGAGAGGGAGTGTGTGTGGGCGTGACTTTTGGAAGCCATCACTTTTCCTTAGAAAATATGTTACTGTTGCTTAGAGACACTTAGTGCTCCGTAACTCACGAGAGCGTAATTAAAGCCATAGAAGCGGTGTGAGTCAAACTCCAAACTCTAATGTCAGGAAGGGAGGAGGGTCATGGGAGGCCAAGAGAGTGAGAAGAGCGTGAGGAGCCTCGGCCAGATAAGGCTCACCTTATTTACCAGCGCACCGCACCGGCCACTTGGTAGGTGTTGGGTCTCAAACTCACAGACTGCTGGCTGAGATAGTGATTTACCATATCAAAGTGAGCCTGGCCACTGCTCCCAACCTTCCCCCACCCCTACCTGTCACAGGGTCCTCCTGGCTTGCATACCCTGCCTACTACACTGAACTCTCCAGCCCAGGGGTCTGGGCTGCTCTTCCGGATGTAATCCGGCCATTTTTGCTTCTCTTTCTCTTGGTCTCTCGGTCTGAGACCCTCCTGGCCTCCTGTCTCTACAGTCTGCTCTCGTCCACCCTGGACTCCCTGAGATGTCTCTGCCCTGGCTGTGTTCTCCCTCACATATACCATCAACTTTCCCCTCCACCATACCTAGGAGCAGTCACGTTCTCTGCCTTTTCATTTCTTTTTTCATTCGATAGGCGGATTCTGGCAGACACTCAGGCACACAGGCAGCCCGCAGCCGGGAACTGGCACAGAAGCCACGGATAGGCAGAAACAGGTCTACACAGGCTGCCTGACAAAGCCAAAAGATGAAGAAGGCGAAGGCACTGGCCTCTGATCCCAAGGCTATATTTATACAAAATCACCCACGAGCCGGCCGCTTTGCCGGGAATAGTCATACAGGAGATTGTACTGTTGCTAACTCTTGCAGTTTCGCAGACACCAGGTGTCAGCCATGATTTAGTAAATGTCTCATATGCATGTCGGTCAGTACCTTGTTCTCTAAGCATATAATGGCCCGTATAGCCCTGGCTCCCCTCCAGACAGAACCCACCATCAAGCATTTGAGTTAGAAATAGAGAAGAGGTGAGAAGTGTGTGTGTGTGTGTGTGTGTGTGTGAGGGGGGTTGCTCGGCAAAGAGAATTTAAGAGTCTACTGGGCCAAAATGGAGAGAGTCCCAATGACCCGTCCTCCCATCCATCTCTGTCCCCAGAGATTCCACCTCTTGGTGTGGACCAGGGACCTCCTGCGTCTTCTGTGATGTCCTTCTTGGCCTTTCCTCCTAGCCCATCAACACTCATCTGTCCCCTGCTGACCCACAGAGACACTCCCCACAGACATCACATTTGCTGGGATCCAGAGTAGGCGACAGCAACCGAAGAATGGCACACCTACCAAGAAAGACAAGACAAGACCAGATGTCTACACCAAGGAACACCCCCCACATAGTAATTAGAGAGGCCTAGAGCCTAGCACAAAACCACAAACACGAACAACCAAGACCACAGTCCTCTTCCAGAAGCCAGCAACCCTTTTAGAATAGGCTCCGAGAAAAGCTGAAGCAGAAGACAGGAATGTTGAAATAGCAGGTGTGACTATGTTAAAGGACCTTAAAGAGGTTGTGGATAAGTGCCTTATTGAAGACTGAAAACACAGTTGACTGAAGTCATGAAAGCATTTCAAGACACGAAATTATAATTTAAAGAAGAAATAGAATCACTAAAGAAAACCCAAACTGGAATAAAATTGGAAATGGAAGTTTTGAGGAAGTCAAAGAAAAACCACCAACAGACTATAACACATATAACACATATATATGGAAGAGAAAACCAGGAATTAAAGACAAGGTAGAGGAAATGGTTATCTCAGCCAATGAAAATGGTTAATATAAAAGAATTCAGACACGAAGTATCCCAGAAATCTAGGACACTATGACAAGTCCAAATCTATGATTGTTAGGTATAGAGGAAAGAGGAAAAACTTAGGTTAAAGGCACAGGAAATAATTTTAACAAAATCATAGAAGAAAATTTTCTAATCTAAAGAAACAGATGCCTATCAAGAAACAAGAAGCATGCAGAAAACTGAATAGACAGAACCAGAAAAGAAACTCTTTATGACACATAATAATCAAAACACTAAATGAACCAGAGCAAAGAAAGAGGATTACAAGCTGCAAGGGGAAAGACCAAGTCAACATATAAAGGCAGGCCGATTAGAATAACACCTGAGTTTTCCACTAAGATCCTGAAAGCCAGAAGGGCCTAGATGGATGTTCTACAAACTCTGGGAGACCACAGACACCAGCCTAAACTACTGCACTCAACAAAACCATCAATCCCAACTAACAGAGAAAGAAAATCATTTCACGACAAGCCAAATTTGAGCAATTCTACCTACGGATCCAGTGTCGAGGAATATGGAACCCTTTGGTCCTTTGCACTAGAAAAGGCGGTCGGACACTTTAAGAGGGACTTAACGGGCCATACCAATAGGGTCGGGGGACAGAGCGTTGCTGAGGGCGATCTGAACTGTGGAGCCCTGGCTCAAGAGGTTTCAGAGTCTCAGAGGAGAATATTAGTATGTGGCCTGGAGACGATTCTTGTGATATTTTAGGGAAGAACATGGCCGCTTTGTGTCCTTGTCCAAAAAACTATGCCTGAGGCTAAACTGAAGATCTGTGGATTAGCGGCTTTGGCAAGAGGACCTTTCCAAACAACCTATAATGAGAAGGAGCAGGCTGAGCAAGGAAAAATTCAGAAATGTACAGTTTGAAGAGAAAAGGAGCTCCGGGAAAACGTTTAAAAAGAAACCCCCAGGCATCACAGGGCATCGCCATTACCCAGCAGGAAGGCTGTCTTGCTGAGAACTACACTTACTTTTCAAACAGGGACGTCGAGCTGGCGTCCAGAGGGGAGCTTCACTCCTATCGGTTCCATTCGTGGGCCTGGAGGTACTCTGCACATTACTGGAGGAGAAAGCTAACCAACAGGATCAGCCAGCTACAAACCTGCAGAGGTCTGCCTGCAAGACACACTGTTGCAATAGTCGCACCGACGTCATAGGAGTAACCAACTACTGTTTTTTGTTTTTTAATTTAAGACCTACTCCCTGAGATGGAACTCATACCTGAAACTGCTAAAATGGCCAAGATCCTGAGACTGGATAGGTTAGGGGCCTAGAGGAAAACCTAATGATATTATGCTAAATGAACATAAATAAAGGGCACGCTGCTACACCTATAGATCAGGGCCTCGCTAACCCCACGTTGGAGAAGCTGCTTTCCTGGATGGGGATTAACACAGACACCCACAACCGGACAGTGTGCAGACAGCGCGAGACACTGCGGCACCTAGCCCTAAACGGGATGTCTTCTTCAAGTCCTCCCCTCAAAGCTCAGGGATCTCTTGGGAAGAGGAGACAGAAAGACTGTAGGAACCAGAGGTGATGATGTCTCCATGGAAACAGTGTCTTCCAGACACAACAGGACTGATGCACACGTGAGCTCACAGAGACTGTGGAAGCATGCACAAGGCCTGCGCAGGTTTTAAGCCAGAGGGGTGTCAGCACTGAGAGAGGAAAGTGGACACAGGGTCCCACCCCTAACCAAGAAACTATCTGCAATTGATGTTTCTGGCAAAGGGAAACTCAGTTTTCTCCGATGGAATGCCACTCATATCGGGGCTCTGTGCCCAGGAATAGCTGACCGATACAAAATGAACTTAATGGTATTCTTTTGACTTTTATGCTTAGTTTTGCTTTGTTTGGCTTTTTTGTTTTGTCCTGTTGGTCTTTTGCCTGTTTGTTTTAATTGTTGTTTGTTTCTTACTTTTGTTTGTTTCTTCTATTTTTGAGGATGGGGGGGGCGGAGAGAAAAAGAGAGAGAAATGTGATTTTGCCAAACGTAAGACATGCCTGGATTCTGTCACTGCTTTAATGAGAAGCAGATTTTGGATCCGGTACAGCCAGTTGAAAACTCTCTCCAGGAAGCTGTTTTCTGAAGACTGTTTTGCTTCTCTATACCTGTTGATCCTGCATGCTGACTATGGGACGATTAGGCACCTGGTTTAAATTTCAGTTCTGCTCTGCTTTGTCCTAAATAGAGTTGGGAGAGGTTATTAGAACACGGGCTGCAGGCTTCTTTTCAGAGGCTGATGGATTGTCCAGTTGTGCCAACCCCAACGTGTCTGCAGCTTGTCTGTAAGTTTGCTGTCTCTGCTGCCCAAGGCCTCTGTGTTGGGTTTATCTAAAAGCCCATCTCCCTGTCCTGTAGCTTCTTCCAGACTTAGAGATGGAGGTACCAGATTCCTGTAAAATGTCAGCTAGAAAGGGAAGATACAGACACCAAGAAATAATCTTGGTGTTAAGAAGATCAAAGTTCTGCTGTTTTCAGCACATAGCAGACTGCCCAGCCAGGGCCCTCCACAGGCCTCACTACTGAGAGAAGAGCTGGTAGTGTCTTGCTAATGCCTGGCAGAGGAAGAAGTCATTCCAGAATCTTCACAGAGCTCAGATCAATAAGAGGACAGAGACTCCTGCAGGAATGGACACTAAGTTGGCCCAGCATGTGTCCCCGAGTGGACTGCAAAGACCTGAACCGAGGGAGGAGCTGTCCTGGTGTAGCCACACTCCCTGGGCACTGAAGACAACACCTAGACAGACACTACCAGGTAGTGTCTGTCACTCTAATGCAGGGCGAGACAGCGCTAACAAACAGCACTGGAATTTTGTTTTCCTCCTGCCTACCTCCTTCCTTCACAGGATTGTCGTCCCTCAGAGCCTTTCTCATGCTATCTGAATCATTGGCTGATCCTTAAAATCCCTTGAGCTAAGGGACAAAGATGTCAGGAAGTCACAGAAGAGGCCTGTGTACAAACTCACGGCGCCAGAGGCGAACGTGCTCCTGAGATGAGAGATAGGGCTAGCGATTCTGAGCTACTCTGTGGGCACAGTGGTGTTGCCTAGGTAACATAACGCAGATGAAGAAGGAAGGACAAAGCATTGAGGTTAGCGTGTACTCCTTGGGTATCGCTGATGTCACAGTGCTCGTGTGGATTTAAATCCAAGTTCATGTATGCGAGGCAAACATTCTACAAACCGAGCTACATCCCCAAACCATTATTCTCCCCTACCTGCCACCCAGAGACAGAGTTTGTAGAACAGACTGGCCTCGAACTCATAGAGATCCGCCTGCCTCTGCCTCCCAAGTGCTGGGATTAAAGCTGTGCGCCACCACTGCCCTGCATAACCCACTATTCTTAAAAGTAAAATCTTCACCGAGTCTGGTGTGGTGCCCAGTACTCAGGAGGCAGAGACAGTCAGATTTCTGAGAGTTCAAGGCCAGCCTGATCTACATAGTGAGTTATAGAACAGCCAAGAGTTCATAGTGAGACCATGTCTCAATTAATTAGACCTTATATTGATTAAATGGAAGACCCTTGGTTGATTCCTAGTATCAACAAAAAGAATGATGATGATATTTTTGGATTGTCTGGGTTTTGATGTTTAATAACATTTTTGGCAAGTAAAAGGTGTCACTTAATTTGCAGCTACACTGGGCCTGGTCCCATGCTTATCTCCCAGGAGACAGAAAAAGAAGATGAAATAATTTCTACTGAAAATGAAATTTCCATGGGTAAATGCCACAAGCAAAGATGGAAAGAAGGAGAACGATGTGAACCTGTACAGTACTCCAAGGAGCCAGGAGAGTGACCCACAATGGAGTGAGAGGTTCCTGGGAGTGTCCCCGGGACACAAGCCGATCAGAGAGAGCATTTCCAGGACAAACAGAAGCACAAGAAATAACTTGGAGCTGGGTGTGGTGGCACATACCTTTAATCCCAGCACTCTGGAGGCAGAAGCAGGTGGGTCTCTGAGAGTTCAAGGTCAGCCTGGTCTCTGTAGAGAGTTCCAGGGCTACATAATAGACCCTGTCTAAATAAAAAAAGAAAGAAAGAGAGAAAAGCAGGTCAAAGTCCTGGATACACTATTTATTCTGTGTTTGGTAACAGCTGTGCCCACTGTTAGCTCGTGACTCAGGTCAGCACTGCAAAGCTGGGTGGAGCACGGAGTTGCCAGAGCCGCATCACAGACCCTGCCAACCGGTCCGTGTGACGGATTCATGAGTCACTGTTTACATGTTCCCCAGCTACCTTGTCTCCCTTGCAATCTTTACACCTGTCCTTCCTGTAGGTTCAGGTCTCTGTGCCAACTTGTTCCAGTGCGTCTTCCCTGTTCCTGTCCCTCCCACCTGGCCAAGTCCCAGATGTCGTCCTCAGAGTCCACAGTAGCAGCGAGTAGCGTCCCATCGCCCCACTGTTACGCCGTTGCAGAGCTGGTTAGCCTGAATACCATTTTGCGCTTCAGATATTACTCCCTAATAAGGTGCTGGGTTATGGGGGTTGGAGTGGGTTATTATTCTACTGTGGGGTGTTCAGACCCCTGCTTAACGCCGTCTGGGGATGGCTGCATGGTGGGACGTCGTCATAGGCACGGCTCTGCATCCCAGGCCACCCGCTGAAGCATCCAGGTTCTTGAGTGCCACAGCAAAGAACTGGTTAAAAACAGAAATAGAAATAGTTTATTAAGAAAGGATAGATAGGCTGGGCAGTGGCTCGTGCCTTTAATCCCAGCACTCAGGAGGCAGAGGCAGAGGCAGGAGGATCTCTGTGAGTTCCAGGGCAGCCTGGTCTACAGAGTGAGTTCCAAGAGAGCTGAAGTTACAACAGAAGAAACCTGTCTCAAAAAATCAACGGTGAATTGAGGTAAAAGCCCCCAAATCATGTGGCCACAAAGCCATATGACCCTATTATAGGACACGACCCCCTCGAATGTTGATATATTTTGGGTTTTTCTTGACAAGGCTCTATTTGTCGTAGGAAGCCTTGGTAGGGAAGGGCCTTGTGTCTTTCTCTGCCGACTTAGCTTGCTTTGGTCTCTGTTCTCCCACCGCAATCCACGCTCCCCCCTTCCCAGAAATCTTTGGGGAGATCAGAGAAATGATGTTGCCTAAACCTTTCATTTTAATCTTATAAAACCATGACTCACTTTTAGGATATGTAACAATTTCAAACTAAACTCCACAATCCAGGAATTCCAAACATCTCTTATACAAAATCCAAAGCCTGGTCTCTCCAGGGAACAGATAAAGTAGGGAGTCTTGTGATTCCTTTTTAGTGGGGACTGTGCCTGTCATCAGCATGGCGGTAGTTATAGATAACTGACTGACTGATGCCGTGCTCCTGCACCCCAAGATAAAAAGGGGTGGAGAGACTGTAACAGCCAGAAGTGGTGAATGACAACAAGGAACCGATCGTACCTACTCCTGATCAATTATAGAGGTAGACAATGAGTTCTTGGGGCTAAAAATATCCAAAGATAGTTTGGCTCTGAACCTGTAACATTCCAACTCTCCAGTCAAGGGCAGCAAGCCATTCAACCTTGTAGACCATTGAACACAGGGCTGGCTTTCCTCCGGGAATTTGTTCATTCTGGTTTGTGCCTATGAGAAAAAAGACATTATTAAGGGAAAAAAGTGAAAATCAAGTTATATCCCAAGACAGAATAGAAAGACGAATTTAAAAATGAAGGGGAGAAGCTGGGCGGTGGTGGCACACGCCTTTAGTTCCTGTACATGTGAGGCAGGTGGATCTCTGTGAGTTCAAGTCCAGCCTGGTGTACAGAGTGAGTTCCAGAACAGCCAAGAGAGACGGGAAAAGAAGGGCCCTTCATGTTAGTGTCTGATGTATGCATCAGTTACTTTACATTACTATTATAGAACACCATGACCAAAGCGTCCTATAGAAGAAAGCTTATTCGGGCTAACAGAGAGGAGAAAGGGGCGGGGGGGGGGAGAGACAGACAGAGACTACAGTGGTAGTGAAGACATGGAACAGCCAGAGCAGGCAGTTGGCAGATCACATTTCCATCCACACACAGGAAGCAAAGAAAGCAAACTGGACTTGGGGAAGATGTGAACTCTCAAAGCTTGCCCAAGTGATGTACTTTCCCCAGCAAGGTCACGCCTACTAAACATTTGTCTAACCGCCCATCAACCAGGCAGTGTTCAAGTACCCGAGCCTGTGAGGAACATTTCTCATTCAAACTGCTACGTTCTGCTCGCTCAACATTGATCAAAAGTCCAAGCTTCCTCCTAGACTTACGACAATCTCTTAGCAATACCCCGCTGCAAAATCAAAAGGCAAATATTTGTACTTTAAGCATAAATCGGCACAGAGTATTTATTGCCATTTCAAAAGGGAGGTGTGGAGGCGTGATGAGGAAACACTGGACCAAAGGAAGACAGAAAGGCAGCAGGGCAAACACCAAATCCTGTGGCTCCACGGGTAGCATCTGGGGCGTTAGATAGCTCCTCCCCTCCCCCCTGGCTGGTTCCACTCCCTGTGTGCAGCTGTCCTTGGCAGATGTCCCACCCCGCTGGCCTCTCAGCTGTAGCCCGGGCTTCACTCTCACAGCTTCGGGCCTCAGCAGCTCTCTGAAAATTATGAGAAAGAATCCCGGTCTTGCTCTCGCGCCTCCCAAACCAGAGTCACGTGATGACAAACTTCCAAGTTGGGCTGTCAGCTTGGAACCGGATCACGCCTCCTTGAACCACGTTTGAAGTGACTTCTGTGTGTTCTGGGAGCAAGCAACCCCTTGGGCTTCCTCCTTTCGCATCTGGAAGCCCAGCAGTGTGCGATCTGGCCCTGAGGGCGCCCTTCCCATTGTTCCAGGTCAGGAGACCTCATCTCTTTTTGAGAATTTCACGCATGAGTGCCGTATTTACACCATTCCGTCTCTCTCCATCCCTAGGATCTAAGTGCCACCATTCCATGTCTCTCCATCCCTAGGATCTAAGTGCCACCATTGGATCATTCTGGATAGCTCTCCTTCCTATTATTATTGTGGTTCACAGACATTACAGCTAGGCCAGGCTATCGATTGCCTTTCTTGCCTGGCACCTTGCATGGCACTTCTGGTACTGTGAGAGCTCACCCTTGGGGAGGAGAAGAGGCCTCTTATGAATGGTACTAATCTTAACAATTACGACCTCGCTTCAGCACTGCCTGACGTAACATTACGCTTCCTACTGCTTTCTTCTCCCCCTAACTATAACGTGCGTGTCCTTCTGGCTCTTCAGTAGTGCAGTCTGCACCTGGGTAGAGGTCTTTGAAAGGAGCTCCCCAGCCCGCTTCAGGTGTGTTGCAATAATCCTTTAACTGAAATGAGCCACACGAGATAGCTACTGAGAACCATGGAGTTTAAGCCAATTAAAAGCTTTAAGTCATGTTTATTAACGGCCAGACCAAGAGCGGGCCCCTCCCTCTGAAAAGTCTCTTGGTGCTCAGGCTCCGAGGGGATTGGGGGGGAGGGGCACGGACACAGAGTTTCTAAAGCCCCAAATCACAAAGACCGTAATTGATATCAACGTCAAAGTAACCTTGAAATGTTCATCCCTAGCAGAGCACGGTAATTATTTTAGGCATAACGTGTCAATTTGCTTTTGACTTATTTCTTCTTCTAGTCATTTTAGTTTACTTTAATTATTTTGGTTAATACGACTGAACTGAGGTCAAGGCCAGGGAACTCTCAGATGTGTGGCCAAGGCAGACCGCCGTGGGGAGGGGCGGAGGGCCGAGGACTTGTGTTAGCGGACTCAAATGGAGTCAGACTGCGATGATGCCACCTTAGTCATTTCTGGACAAACTCCGCTAGGCCCTGACCAAGGAACTTTCTGTTCCCTAATGTTTGCCGAAATCCCCTACCCCTGTGCTGAAACTCCAGCCCCCTCCACCTCTCCGCCATTGCTCAACCCAGTCGCCCACTACCACCCCGTCCCTGTAGCTTTCGTTCTTTCCCAAGACTGGAGCTGCTGCCTAGATCCGAACCTTATCTCAGCCGTAGGGTAGCTAGCGATAACCACCCTTTAAGGGAAAGGTTCTGGGCCAGGCAGTGGTGGCGCACACCTTTAGTCCCTGCGCTCGGGAGGCAGAGGCAGGTGGATCTCTATGAAGAGAGTTCCAGGACAGCCAGAGTTACAACAGAGAAGCCCTGTGACGAAAAACAAAAACAAAAGATAAATAAATAAATAAAAATGACTTTAAAGAGAGGGTCTGACTTGGGTGGAGACCTAAGATTCCATTTGGGTCCAGTCAACCACCTGGCCAGGGGACCGCCACCCCCCTCCAGCACACACCCAGGAGGTGGGCTCACCTTAGCCACACTGAACAGATGACTGGAATGATTAGGCCTTCAACAGGACCCTGTGTCTTCTCTGGCGCCAGCACAGAGGCTTACCAGCCATGGCCAGCAGCTCTGTAAGTCTTACCACTGTTTTTAGAATTATTCAGAAAAGCGGAGCTTCCCCTTGGCTTCTTTCTGTCTCTCTTCTTAGCGAGCTTCTCTAACGCTTTGGACTTCCCCAACATTTGGGACTTCCTTGCTCTTTTAAAAGCCTCCCTCCCTGCTTTGGGGGCTCCTTGTCCATCGTGCATCTGAGCTCCGTGCCAGTTCAAATGGCCTGGCTTTCTCCCACAGCTCCTCTCTTCTTGTCCTCTGGGAGGCTGCTGAGGCTCACAGCTTTCCTCCCCTGGGAGCTTTTATTTTAAACCCTAATAAATTAGTCCTTAAGCTTCCATCTGAGTCTGGTCTTAAATTCTGTTGTTAATGAGGCTAAGAACCCCAAGAGAGGATGGTAGTCTCCCAGGTATCACAGCCCTGTTGCCCTAAGGCTGCTTGACCATTCCATTCCTGCATCACAGGGGTCCCCTTAGTTTCCAAGCAAGCCCCAAGCCTCCTAACTTAAAACAAACAGAAGAGGAAGTCCACAGACCTGGTCTGGTGAAACTGTGTGACTTTTGGGGACTTCACCTCAGTTGGTTTGTTCCTGGAGTTTCCAGCCCGAGGAGTAAGCATACGAGCGCCAGCCAGCTCTGAGCAGCTTTTGTTGGGCTGGCAGACTGTGTGGCATCAAAGGACAAAGCTGGGATTCCCAGACAAGCAGTGCCCTAAATGTCACTGTGAATTCCAGGAGTGAGGCTACTCTTCAGTTCCTCGGCAAAGTACTCCCACAGTATTTTTATTTCTGGGATGCTGTATTATTCAGGGTTCTCCAGAAGAACAGGACTTAGGGAATGAATCTCTATATTTGTATACAGAGAGGGGATTTATTAGGATGTCTTACACGCTGTGGTTCAGCTGGTCCAACAAAGGCTGTCCACCAACAGAAGGTCCGGGTATTCAGTAGTTGTTCAGTCCACGAGGCTGGATGTCTCAGCAGGTCTTCCGTATCCCGAAGAAAGAGGCTCTAATGCCAGTGAAGGAATGGACTTGTTTGCAAACCTGAGAGCGAGAGCAAGCTGGCAAAGAGAGCGAGCTTCCTTCTTCCGCGTCCTTTATGGAAGGTGTGGCCCAGATTAAAGGTGGATCTTCCCACCTCAAAAGATCTGGATCAGAGGTGAGTCTTCCCGCTTCAAAATGATTTAATAAAGAAAAAAAAAAAAAACCCTCCCAGGTGTACCCAGCCACTCGGGTTTTAGTTAATTTCGGGTGTAGTCAAGTGACAACCAAGAACAGCCATCACAGGCGGTATTTTCTCTCGCTGGACCACTGTCTTGGAAACTGGATTACCAACAGAGCCTAGGGTTAGCGCTGTGTAGCGCTGACAGACTGGAGCAGAGGCTTGAAGTGCTGGTGTAATAAGCCTTTAATATAATTACAATCCAGTGGGCAAACACGAGTGACTTGGTGGCTTTGCTGAACGGGTGTGGAGTAGCTTGGTGTAGCTGATCCCTGACGAGCAGGCAAAGCCTGAAATTCATCCGTTCAGCCCGAGACTTGTTTCTCTGTCCAAAGTGAATTGCTGCAGCGTTTCTAAGCAGAGGGTGCACTGCGTACTGAAGCAGGGACAGGAAGTGTACTTGTTTTTAACGCTGGTGGTGGCTGTGCCTCGGCCCTAACTGGCTGAGGTCCGATCTCATAGTCTTTGCTCGACTAAATTAGTCTTAAAAGAATCGGTCAAGGGAAATGAAGGAGTGGGGGGGGGGCAGGTGGTGGGGTGAGGGGGGTGGAGGAGCACTGCTCCAGACCGTCACATTTCTGGAATGCAGTAAAGGGGTTTTTGTGTAAACAAAGGTTTTACTGGGTGTGTGTGGGGAGGGGTTAAAACCTTCAAATAAGTCATACACATGGTGAAGACAAAAGATTTGAATTCCTTGTTGTAAACATACATTTTTTAGTATTTGATGGGATCGTATTTAATACTCCGTACAACTGCTGGTTCATGGTATTATATATTCCTACTCTGAGAACTTTCTGCTCAAGAATTCAGACAAACGCTTTATTTCTTCCCAGCACATTCGGGAGAGGTGTAGTGCTGTGCAAGCCCTGGGGACGGGTGTGTCCTGGAGAACTCGCCTCATATGCATAAACGTCACTACACAAAACCAAAACAAACTAAAACAAAATCATCACTAAGACACAAAGGAGAGCCAGAGGGACTGTAAACCCAAGTGTTAGAGTGCAGATTTGTGTCTGGAGAGCAGATGCTGGAATTTCTAAGTTCTTGTTGCATTTTTTCAATGAACTGTAACAGAGACACAGGATAGTTACAGGAAAAGAGATAGTTTATTAAATACTAAGTAGAGGCCAACTTCACCTATGACCTTGTTTGGGGCAAATAAGACAGAGGGGAGGTTGGGGGCTGTGTTACCACCTTCTACGGGTCTTTTATATATAATACCGTCCTCCCCAAGAGCCTATGATGCAGACTTTTTGAAGCCTGCCTCCTAGTTTGAATGAAGCAAGGCAGGCTAAGGGCTTCCAGCCTTTCAACTGCCCTGTCTTTCATATGCTCATCTTGGAAGTCTTCACCTCCATCTTCTTCCCAGTTCTGCCTCAAAGGGGACAGAGAAGAAGGCTTGTGACACAAGCCTCCAGTGTGCTGGCAAACCTAAGTTGCCTTCCTGTCCCTTCCCGAGGAGCCCCCTGTGCACGCTCCCTAGGGTTATATTTCTGGTCAGTGTGTGTTTGATCAACCTCGCTGTTCTGGATTCCGAGACGGCCATAGGCTTGCGCGTCTGTGGGGAGAGAACGATGTCAGTATCGCCCAAGAATGGAGCGCAAGTGCTCGGCAAGGAAATGTATTTATTTTCAAAAAGGGTGAGCCAGCGCTTAAACCAGGCCAGCAAGCATACGCCATCATCAAGACGGCCTCTGCTTTTAACACTTAAGTGCGATTATTTTGAGCAGACACAGCAAGAGTTATGAAGATGTCAGCTGTTCAGCTTAGAAGACACTATGCAACATCATCCTAATTAAAGAAAAAAAGAAGGTTGAATCCAGATTATATGTATAGGGTAATGTAATAAATTAGTATTCTCAGCGGGCGTGACTGTAATCCCAGCACTCAGGAGATAGAGAGAAATGGAGCTCTGTGAGTTCCAGGCCAGCCTGGTCTACAGAGTGAGGTCCAGGACGGCCAGGGCTATGTAGAGAGACCCTGTATAAAAACAACAACAGAAATTAGTACTACCTGATATATTATATCGTTAATCCATGAGGCCTCGTGCGTTTCCAAGAAAATATAAGATAGCCCTTATGATTTATGCAGCGAGTGGAGTTACTTACCATAATCGTCATTAAATTGACGACTGCAGCAGCTGACCGGATTTGGCTACGATGCTGGGGTTGGTATTGAGAGATTTTGGACAGAGGATCCTTTATGCTCTCTGTGGATGAGAGTCCCGTCGGCTGGTTTTACCATCGACTCTTATACCATGAGATAAATAAGAGTAACCTTTATTGGAAACAGCTTGCCTCTTAGTGGCTCCCAGGCTCGCAGTGACTTTTCCTGGGATGCTCTGTTCTCCTTCTCCCTGTCACGGAATCAAGGGGGGCAGTCTGACCAAGAGTGGGGGCTTTGGAAGGAACTTTGAGACAAACAAGCTTTGATTTGAAGGTGGGCCAAATCCTATCTCCAGAGCCAGCTTTTCAGTGAGCTAAAACAGCGCCTGACAATATCTTTACCCAAAAGGTGTTGGTTTCTCTGTGAGGTGGAACCCAGCGATCTACATATTTACGACCGACCAGTGTGTGTGTGTACGAGTGCGTGCACACACGCAGATGGGGGCGGGCAACCTGGAAAGCCTAAGTATTCTCCCTCCTCTAAAGTTGCAGGATATTATAATGATTCTATGAGGTAGTGAGATCTTGGCTCCTTTGTTGGCCATACTTCATATGTGTAGAATTTTCTTCCTTGGGCCCCTTTTAATCTTATAGGTACCTGTAATCTACAGATCATTAATATAAAACAGACTATAAAAGAGAGATTGTCAGGCACTGAGATATCGAGTTCTCTTTTTTCCCCTTTACTTTGTCTATGTCTTTATAACTGAAAAGTAGAAATGAAAGCAAGGGTACCCAGGCTTGGTGGGGTGGAGCACAGGCAGGGCACAGGCATAGGGCAAGGGAGTTCCGAGAACAGAAAGAGTGTCCTGTCTCGGAGGAAGCAGGCTTGGAGATTCAGTAGAAAGGACCTCACGTAGTTCCTGCTTCCAGTCCCCCGCCCCAGAAGTGCAGCTAAGGGACTTACTTCCCACACAGAAAAACTGGCTCATAGCTCTTGGCTGCTGAGGCAGGGCCCTGGACAGCTGTGTCTGGCAAGGCTGCCCGGATGCCCGGACAGGTAAAGAAGTGAGAGGGGCTGCTCCTCTCTTGCTCACGGCTGCAGCTCCTTCCCTAGTAGCTCCCACAGCCCACGGGCTGGCCTACGCTGGCTGGAACCTTGTAGGACTTGGCTGGGAAGACTATATGACCTCCAACTACCAGCTGGAGGGACCCTTGCTTTTTTATTAAAGACACCAGAACTATTTTCTTATTCTAGCAGGATTCAAAACTCCTAATGGAAAAGGTCTCAGATCTTTTTGTTTATGTGTGTGTGTGTGTGGGGGGGGTGGTCTTGAAAGAATTTCACTGTGTCCTGGAACTCTATAGACCAGGCTGGCCTTGAACTCACAGAGATGCACCTGCCTCTGCTTCGGAGTGCTGGGATTAAAGGTGCCCAGTGTTTACTTCTCCCTTGTACAACCTCAAGCCTCTCAGAACATGGCTTGAGTAGAGAATTACAAATCACTACACTTCTGACAGTACCACCGTTCCTAAGGAAATATCTCCACTGTTAGCAGGGGGGCGCTGCTACTGGCTGTGATCTGGTAATTCATGGGTTGTGATCTGGTAATTAATGTCTGGAGAACGGAAGCAACACCGTGGCCAAGACCCCTTTTGTTGTCTAGACCTCGCCGTGTCCTGTGTACACTGGTTAAGTTGTTCTTTGGGGGCGGGGTGGGTGCCCGGGGCTTTACTCCAAAGGCAACTGTGTTCCATGTGGTTCACGCTTGCGAGGTCTCTTTTTTTTTGAATATCTGCTGGATGAGCGTTGGCGGCTGAACTCCACCATCTCAGGGTCTGATCTTTCTCAGTGAATCAGGAAACGTACTTCGTGGACAGTGGCGCATTGTCTGTTGCACATGGCTTTTCAAGCTACTGGAGCTTCCTGTTCTCAATGTATCTCTTTTCCACAGCCTTGGTAGAGGCTCCTCCGGGGAGATACAGTCGGGTGATGGGCAGGAGAAACACGGAAGATAGCTTCCTTTCCACTTTCTCTTGTTGAATCTTTTGGAATGCTCTCTTTTGGTTATAACTTTTGACAGCCTGTTTTGTTGAATGCTGGGCTCAGGTTTCAGTCAAGTACTTATTACAGCTACCTGGATATTAGTATCTGTAGCAACGGATAGTCGGTTCCGGCATCTCCTTTCTTCTTAGGTCCTTGCGCATAAGAATTCAGCCAGTGTGCACGCTGTCCCCTCTAGAGAAAGACCGCGGTTGCAAGGCTCTGACTCCAGGTTTGGAAGTAATGAGTGGAGAATACGAGAAGTCCTGGGTATTTCCTCACAAGGCAATTGCTCAGGGAAGGTCGCGTCGGCGGTAATGGGTGGGTGACCTCAGAAAGTACGGATGATGCTGTTTCTGCTGATAGGGAAACGAGGTGGATCCGGGGCCGAGAGTCCTCAGGCTGTTTTTGTTTCCTTGCTTTTGGTTTGGTTATTGCTATGAGGTCTTGCTATGAGCCTCATGGTTCACGCTGAATAAGCAGTCGTACTATTACTGGAGGGGTTGTTAGTTAGAACCTGGTGGCCGGCAGCCCCAACAACTAAGCTCCGTCTCTCATCCTCAACAGGCCAATTTAAAAAAAAAGTGAGAGGGAAAAGCAGAGAAAGGTTGTTTATTTAATGGCTATGTTAAGAAGAAGAACGGATAAAGAAGTCCAGTGACCGCTCACACTCCATCCTCAGGGTCCTGATGCGAGGTTTAAAAACGTCGGACAGCAAGGTTCCAGTCTTTTCCTTCATAAAATTCTTAGGGAGATTTCAATTTCTTGAGG
>JAMJFZ010002560.1:0-83581 GCA_026225945.1 Cricetomys ansorgei
GGAACATTTCTGTATTTATCCAAAATATAAACATTTTGAAATCACATGTGTGTGTCTGAAGTGTTCCGTGAATTTGCTAATGGCTGTTGAGTTCACACATGTCTTTCATTTTATCTGTTTCAAGATGTCAAATTAAAAGGCCGTTGGTTTCTGTGATCCTTCCACCTCCTGTAGGGGAAAGCTTGCAGACTACAAGGCATGCACTTTTAATGCAGATGTAGACGATTTGCCGCAGATGGCTTCTGACTTCTTTGCGGCAGATGCTATTTTCTATTAAAATTACTTAGATTGTTAACTAACATTTATTATCTCATATAATGACAGAAATAACATTTCAAAAAGAAAACAAATCAATTGCCTATGTAAAGATGAACTTGCTAAAACTAGATTTAAAAATACATTAATAAAAACAATTTTGACACTTGAGTAGAACATAAATTGTTATATTAACTTAAAAATTAATTAATTAAAAACATTACATAACTGGTAATATTTTCCTTTTAGCATAAATATATTATGACTTCTTTTGCTGATATTTTTGCCTTGAAGTTTTCAATCAAGTAATATGATTTATTTTATTTTATTTATTTAGTTTTTGGGTCTTTTTTCAAGATAGGGTTTCTCTGTTGTAACTCTAGCTGTCCTGGAACTCACTCTGTAGACCAGGCTGGCCTCAAACTCACAGAGATCTGCCTGCCTCTGCCTCCAAGTGCTGGATTAAAGGTGTGCGCCACCACCGCCTGGCAAGTAATATAATTTTTATTATGACACTACTAAGCTAGTTCATTGCCTATTGTGAAGTGTGTATAGCTGGGCAAATGAAAGGATAAATCAGCTCTGCCTGTACAAGCACAAGGCTAACCCTTTCATCTTTGGCCTCCACATCAGCCAGGAACAATGAGAAAAATTAAACTAATTCATCTGCCTTTACTTATCTACCCTCAGGATTGTACTTCCCTGAGGAATCTATGCTCGGAGAAACACTAACCATCCTTCAAAGGTGGGTGCAAATGTCATCTTCCTCAGCCAGCCTCTTTGTTGGAAGAATCAGCATCCTTTCCTCTGTCATCTCCTTGCCCTAGCCCATACAGTGTGGTAGCATCTGTGTCAAAGATGCTCTGTCTGCTGTTTATAATAAAGGTGGGCAGGGTGTGTTACCATTTTGTGGCCCATTGTGGTAGCATGGTGTGCACCACACAGAAATGTTGTTGACTTAATTAATGATGCATAAAACAAACGGACGGTCTTTGGAAGTGTTTCAAATGAAAATACCGTTATTTCCCTTCTAACTCAGGAAAATAAAAATTTTATTTCAGAGAAATAAACATTTATTATCTTCGTGTCCTGCGTGATGGGATGCAGACCTGGAGCTTGCATTTTAGTTTGCTTCTTCTGTCCTGTCCTGGTTTTGTGACTATATAAAAGACCACCACTGAGAATATCAGCAGCATCCATTTTAAATCTCCATGCAAGCTGCGCAGAGTGGCTGGCTCTACTGTCTCCAGGGTTGCCTAGGGATGATCACTTGTTACATGGCCCCAGATGAAGAACTGTCCAAAGCGAATGCAGTTGGCCAGAGAGTATCTGTTAAATGCAGCGTTTAAGATGAACCTTACAGAAGTATTTGTGTGAAAGGTTTTTATTGTGAGGTTTGTTTTTATTTTTGCTTTTGGTACAAGAGATGACCGAAGACATGAAGAAACTTTTGAAACAAAAGGCCACTTATAATAAACTCTAATACAATTATTTTTATGTTTACTCATGACTTTCCTTTTTGTGTGTATAAATGTTTCCTTCATGGCAATATAGTCTTCATTATTGTAAGTGTAAGAAGTGTATTTTGGTTATTTTTTTTAAAAAATCAACAAATGATCATGTATATTTTTAAGGTACAATATTATGTTTTGATATGAATAGATTGTAGAAATATTCAATTTAACTAATATGTGACATGAACAGTTGACTACTTTTTGTTTTAACGGTGTAAAAAATGCCAATTCCTTTAGCAATTTTGAATTACACACTGTTATTAACTACAGATCAATAAGCCTCATTACCTTTCTTTGTACTTTGATCCACAAGTCTTCTGCCCTCTTCCTGCTTCCTTTCCCAGAATTTGTTATTTTATGTGTATGATATTCTGCCTCTATGTAAGTCTGTGCACCACATTTTGAGACTGGATCTTACTAAGTTGTCCAAGCTGGTCTTGAACTCACCCTGCAATCCAGACAGCCTTTGAACTTGTGATCTTCCTGCTTTGTGGGATATTCACCAGAGAAAACTGCTCAGACACAGATATAAGCCAATGGACAGTCTTTATCTGCTGGCTTGCGACTACAACAGGGGTTCAGGATGCCAGTGTAGCCCCGAGCCTTTCTCTGGTGTGAACTTTTAAGGACAGAAATCATATTCTGGATCGACATACTTCAGTAAACAAGGACAGTTAGCCAGAAGCAGAACTACAGAAGCTAAAATGCAAGGTTAGTACATTTTGAGACTTTCCCAGAAGTGTATGAACTTTGATGGGTTAGGCCTTTGTTTTAGTTTTGGCAGGTGGTGCTGACTACATGTTGAGTCTTACAGCTTGTCATTATGGAGTCAGTTGTGTTAAGGTCTCAGGGCCTACTAAGCTCTGGGGCCGTGCTACACGGCTTCAACCTCTGGAGTAGCTGGGATTCCAGGCTGTGGATCCTGGACTGTGTCAGTGTAAAAAGAGTGCTGAGCAGTATGTACTTACCCACTCTGCTCCTGATTGTGGCTGCCACGTGACCAGCTGCTTGAAACTCTTGAGTCCTTCACTCTCTACCATGATGGACTGTATACTTGAACAGAGAGCCAGAATAAACACCTTTTCCATTAAATTGATTTTATCAGAGCATATTTACAACAGCATCAGGAAAAAAAAATCCAAGACACCCATCCATCCATCCATCCATTCATAGATATTTGGGCTACTTTTATAAATTGTATAATTCTTAACTTCTTCATTGTGCCAATATGTACCTTTACATTAAAAGTACTTCTATTATGTAAACGCCTATAAATCAGTGATGGTTAGTAGTTATTATCACCTTGACTGGATTGGAAATCACCTGGGAAACATACTTCCTGGTGTCTGGATACCTACACAGGCTTAACTGAGAAGGGAAATACCTACCTTGAATGTGGGAGGCATTACCCAAGGGCTAGGGCCCTGAAAGAATGAAAAGGGCGAAGGAGAAAGTCAGCTGAGCACCAGTATTCATCTCTCTCAGCTTCCTGATTACAACTGTACTATGATGAGATACTTCACACTCTAAACACCATGCTGTCCTATCGTGATAGAATGCACCCTTTCTTTAACCATAAGCCAAGACAAATCCTTCCTCCTTAAGGTTTTTTTTTTTAAATCAGGTATTTTGCCACAGCAATGAGAAAGTAAACAATACGACGTCTTAGTGTCATTTTTTATTACTGTCATAAAATATCCTGACAAAAGAAAATTAACGGGAGAAAGGGTTTATTTTAGCTTCAATTCCAGGTTACAGAATCCATCCTTGTGAGGAAGTCACAGTGGCAGAGGGCTGTGGATTAACACGTGTTTACTTGCATTCAGCTCCCTTTCTCTTCATCTTCCTCTCGTCTCGATGACTCAATTAAGATAATCCCCGAAAGATATCACATACAGGCCAATTTAGGAAACCCTTCATAAAGACCTTCTTCCTAGGTGACTCTAGATTTTGTCAAGTTGGAAATTAAAACTAATTATCATATCTATCTATCATCAAGTTATCTATATCTAAATCCAAAATGAATATTTGAGCTTCCTAAACATAAGCTTCTATGGTCTACTAATTTTGCTGAACAGTCCAAAGACAAAATTTGAAGTGTTTTCATCATAATTCCAGCTGCTGGCGAGGGTATGGGTACTAGAAATGTTAGTAAGGGTCAGGATCTCACCACCTTCGTAAAAATGAGCTTGATTCACTGAATCTACAACTCTCCCACGAGTGAAAGGGAGAAACAAAACCAAACCAGCAAACACGTAAATACAATGTTTACAAATTTTTGATACTGTTTCTGAGGAGACATGAACACATGTCCACTCACCCAGATAGGGAACTGACAGCAGGTCAAAGTACGGACACCACCAAGGTCCATCTTGGGGAGACAATGAGTTTATTGGGGTTACTTACAGGAGCAGAAATGACTCAAAGGCAGATGTATGACCTTTGACCATTTGTATCTTTGCCGTAACTCTCGCCTTAAGCCCATGGAAACTGATACACTCACTTGTCTATGAACTTGGAATCAACAGTATTTTAAGCTTAGATAGAGTTGGAGACACTGGCAAAGGAGATTTGACCCAGGTGAAAGTCGCTATATCTGTAGATTCACCTCTAACAAATGTTGAACAAAAAAACCAGAAAAACACATTGTCAAATCTGATGACAGATGTTTGTTTTGTATCTTTTATACTTCTAAATACTTTAAGACATTTTAAAATTAAAATTTGGAACACTATCAAAACTAATGCGTGATGTAGTGTTACATAAAACAAACCACAGCTGGGTAGTGGTGGTGCACAGCTTTAATCCCAGCTCTCTGGAGACAGACGTAGGCAGATCTCCGTGAGTTCGAAGCCAGCCTGAGTTCCAGGACAACCAGGGTTACAACAGAGAAACCCTGTCTCAAAAAACCAAAACCAAAACCCAAAAAAAAAAAAAAACCCAAAAACAAAAAACAAAATAACCCCCCCCCCAAAAAAAAACAATAAAACAAAACCAGAAAACCTCACAGATTCACTTATTCATTGCTTTGTCAGTGACTCAAAGCACTATCAGAATTGCTGGAATTGGTAAGGACAGTGAAGCCCAGGGACGCCTAATCACGTGAGACTAAAACACCACAGGCAAGCTCACTTTCCAGCTAGTCTTGAAGTACCCTTAAGCATCTACCTTCTGTTGACTTCCCCCAGCTCCTGTAAACTGTAGCTTCCCCGGCAGGAAGGAAGACCGTGAAGCCATCTGAACCAACACCACTTTTGGATGAAGACAATGACTCTCAGAGATCCCGAGGGCTTTTCGGAGTCTCAGTCAGGTCTTTGAAATCCTAGCTGAAGATGCCACATGGTTTCATGTAAGGACACATCTAGATGACACGGATCCAGGGATGACTTCATGCTGCTTAGAAGTCCGTGTTGTAGGCAACAGTCTGGGTTACGTGAAGTCAAGGAAAGTTCACAGGAGTCACTTTGTAAAATAAGCTTTGATGTTTGATGTTGACTCATCTCTGTGGTTTTAGGTCTTCTTGGTATGCTGTGAACAAAAAAGAAAACAAAAAAACACAAAACCAAAAACCTTTTCTGGTAATACACGTAATAAATCCAGGAGGCTACTTGATTTAAGTTACCTGATTAAAGAACACAGTACAATATACTTAAAAGACTAAAGGAAGTTACACATATTGCAAAAGAAATGCTGGCATTGTACAAGTATGCCTGCTGTGATTACATTAAGCGTCGGGCTCTCCCACACAGAAATGGCAGGTAGTCACCGTTAAGTGCCTAATCGGAGGCACCTTCACAGTGGAGGAGCTGGCAAGTGGCTTCATTCTGGCCACGCCTCTGCCACCTCTTATCCTGATTGTATTTTAACGTTCCTCAGGTGAAAGAAAATCCCTTTTATGGACAAACTTTAAGAATATTGTTGTACAGATGACATAACTCACACCCAAGAATTTTGAATATCTTCCAAGTCAGGAAGATAAAGACTTTGTATCTCACCGAGAGTTTTTGGTAAATGTACATTTCATTTTGTTGCTGCAATATTTTTCCCCCAAACGTGCTTTCAGTCCTTTGCGTTGTGCCCCTTCCAAAATCTACTTCCCATGAAAATTCACTGCGGCACTCTCAAAACCCAAACCTGAGCTTCATGGAAATCTCCAATGGGGATACTTTCACTTAGAGAAATTAGTGTATGCAGTTTTCAGACATTGACCGCTGCTTGTAGTACTCAAAAATTCCAAATTGTCAAAATTTTTGAGTGCCATTTGGTCTATCTCTCTGTCTGCAGTGTTAGCTTTAATCCTGCACGTGCTGCGACACACTGTAAACTTTAGCTGACTTCATGCATGTCTGCTCTCATCCAGTTCACCTGCTGTCTGTCAAACAATCGTGCTATTGTATCAAACAATGCGCAATTAGAAAGGGCTGGAGGAAGTGTCTCAGTGGAGGAACAGGTTTTGGCTGTGTGTTTTACTTAGAGAAGGTTTCGAGTAAGCCGAAAGACAATAAGATCTGTATAAAAACATCTTAACATAAGAGCATTTCAGAAAAAATTCTCAGAAGAGGTCCCTAGAAATAAAACAATGGTAATAAAGGCGTGATACCTCAAGAATATCTACATGGACCCCAAATCTGAGGGATATTTCATCCAGTGTCCCCTTTGTTGCTCAGAGACCATTTTTGTTTTATTGAGCATCACAAATCCTCCTGGATTTCTGCCCCTGCTGGGAACCTGCGGACAGTCTCAGTCTGGAGTAACATTCAAGTAGTACAGTAAGTTGAGAGGCAGTCCTGGGAGTTAATGTAGTGAGAGAAAGCCAGCCTACTGTTACCACCACCAAAACCTTGGCTTATCCTCTGATAGAATATGAAGCAGGACATGAGAAAAACAGATCTTGTAAAGACCTGTCACCTCTTACTGTCTTAATGTCGGTGTCAACTCACTCTCCGACACGTGCCAGTCTTGTTAAATTTTTAGCACAAAGAAATGTCAAGTGCATAAAATCCCAGAGAGTTCTAGCAGTAGAAGCTTCTACAGGTAGAAAGTTCTAGAGGTAGACCCAGGAAATGATAATACCCACTGAGGACTTCCATAAAGAAAACTGTGAGGATTTGTGAAGTCCCTCCATCTGGGACTAGTGTCTGTTGAAGCAGGGTGTCGTGGCGAATGTTAGAGGTGACTTGACTTCAGAGACAATCAAAGCAGTGGGCATATTGCCCAATGAACCAGAACCCAGATGTGCTGCTGAATTCGGCTTATTTAGTCTTCTGCTCTCTACTTTGCTGTGATTAGGATAACAGAGCCTTTCTTTCCTTGCTGTATTTAAAAATGTAATCGTCAGAGAACAAAATGTACCAATGCTCTGCCTACCTGTGACATAACTATCTCTCTGCCATCACTAAGGCACAGTGAACTGACCAGTGCTAACCCAGAGGTCAGGCCAGACTGTAGAGGAAGAGGTGTCAGATTTACTTGGGTGGACCCTGATACTGACTGCACATTTTATCCTATGTCAGAACGCACCAGTATCCAGTCATCCGAATAGAATGCAGGCTTGTTTCTGTATTACACAGGAGACAGTGAGCAAAAGTTACTTTGTCCAAGACTAATAATTCTAGACTCTTGACTGTATTCTGGCATTGTTTCCAAAATCTTAACTTTCCCTTTACTTCATTGTGTTCTCATTACCAAACCCAGTCTTATGTGTTTTGAGCTTACTAACCTACTTGTTAGTGACTTGTTTTCTTAGAAAACGAGTTAAATTATACCGACCGGTGTTACATGATATTTACTATTTTACCAGCTTTCAAAAACAGGGCATCAAAACTCTTAGGTTCTTGCAGCAGCAGCTCATAAAGCTGAAGCAAGTGGCTTTCCCCAGCAGCCCAAATAAAAAGTCCTTTGCTCTGAATCGATTTGGTGTAGCGCAGGTTTGGAATTGGTAGTTACTCAAAATTCAGGGCAGATGGTCTTTAGTGCTTTTCAGTACCCCTGGGTATTTATCAATTAGGACTCAGCCACATTTGCCTGTTCTCATTAGGTAATTACATTAAAAAATATTCCTTATCACAGGAAAGAAAAACCTAATTACTAGATCATGATTAAACCTTGTGCTACAGGCTGACCTCTTGACCAGTGACATATGACCACGAGAAAAGAAAAGCAAACCAGAAAATTCATTAGAGGCTGACAGTGATGAGTGGTCACCCAGGAACCCACAGAGGAGCCGGGCTTACTCTTTTGTTCCTTTATTTCCTTTCCTCATGATTACAAGTAGTGTTAGTGGCATGGACACAATGGGAACTGACCACAATTTAACTTTGATAAATGTTTGCCCTGATTCTTAAAACATTATTACTAGGCACGGTGTGTTTGTGTGCCAGGTCATGCCTATAAAATCACTGCAGGGCTTGATGTGGCAGATATTTTTTTTTAAGTGCTCTACCACGTTTAGAAGGATTTGAGGTTCAGAAGGTAGGGGGAATTTTCTCAATCTTAATCAGCCAATTTCTGTTTCTGTGATTTAAAATGTACACGTCTATGCAGTACATTTTTATAAAAAATATGTATCATTTCCAAAGTAAGTTCTGACATAAGTCGGCATACTTTTGTTTCTCTGGCCATGACAGACTACTCCAACAAAGAGCAATTTCAGGGAGAAACGGTTCATTTGGCTTACGATAACCAGGGTATAGTCCATGATTTTGGGAAAGTCAAGGCAGGAATTTGAAGCAGCAGCAGCTGGTCACATCCATGATCAAAAGCTCATCTTGTGCTCACAGCACTGTCTCTCCTGTTACATAGTCCAGGATAAAATCAGGGAATGATGTCATCCGCACTGGGTGGGCCTTCCCACCTCATAACTTAGGTCACTTGTGATGATATCATCGTACCATAAGAAATGTGGAATTCCGCTCCCACAAGCCACTGGGACTTGGTGACAAGCAGCAAATATGAGCATTTTGTTCAGTCCTGTCTCCAGAGCTGGAAAGACTAGAGCAGGCCTCATGAAGAAGGGAGTTTCTGATAGGAGAGCTGCCCGAAAGGCCAAATAAAAAGAACAAGGGTTGAGCCGGTAGCTAATGATTCAGACACATTACATTATCTGAATTTGGACGACTCAGACTTCCATTGTTTACATATCTTAGAGGGTGGAGAAGTAGTCTTATCTGTTTCCTATTTTAAAACTGGCACTTCAGATAATAGAAGTCCTATAGTGACCTTGCACAGAGGACCCTTGCTCACGTCAGAGGTATGGGGGGATGACACTTCAACTCACATTTTAGTTGGCAGAGAGGAGAGGCAAGTCCAGGACATCTAAACAAGTCTACCAAGCGATCTGTGTAAATTACCCTGCGTGTCAATCAGCTGACAGCCCTGTGTGATGAGTAATGCAGTGTCTGTGATGAGAGTCAGATTCAGTGAGGACATCCAATAAGGAGAAACGTATATAAAGTATAATAAAAAGCCATTTCCAATAGTCACTTTATGAAAGCTTCACCACATGCCCTCCTCTCTTCTCAGAGACCACAATGTCTGAGTGTCGGAGAAAACCCATAGGACAACTGCTTCTGATGAGAGGTGATTTTGAAATGCTAGATAGGATGACTCTAGCCAGTTGGTTGTCTCCCAAACCATAAGAAGCAGCCTGTCTTTGAGCACAATCTTGACACTTGAAATATGTGAATATACAGCTTAAAAAAATCAATCAGCATCGAAAACAGAGAAAGATATAGATTGAACACACTGCTTGGCTAGATGCTTTTGTTTGGAAGCATTAGATTAACAGGTGTTTTCTGTCTCCTAAACTAATGAATCTGTAAATTCTGTGCACCTGTTAGATTGAAGCACGGTGGTTAATGAGATCAGACTGAGAGGCCTGTAATATTTCATCCTGCTCTCATAACCTCCCATTTAAATAATTTGATCTTTCAAAGAAGTGAAGCCAAAGCAGTTTCTCAAGTGGATATAAAGGATAAAAAGCGTTAGGAAGAAGAGACACTGGAATAGAGGGAGACAGGAAAGTAAGTAGCATTGCCACAGAAGATCTGCCTGCATTAGGATTTATTTGGGGTGGTAGAGGAGAGGCCACACCTTGACCTCATTTAGGCTCAGATTGAGAGAGTGATCATGTGATTTACTGCTCACCTTCAAATTATTAATTAGAGAATATTTGACTAATATTTGATCTTTGCGTTTGTGCATACGTTTGAACAGAAGGCACACATTCATGTAGATATATGCAAGTACACCTCTGTGAATATGTGTGAATAAGCCAGAGGTCAAGTGTGTTCCTTGATTTATTTATTATTATTATTAGCACTGTATATGTACGTGTGTGTTTTTGTGGTTAAAAAGCAGTCTGACGAAAAGAAACTTTTCAGAGAAAGGAATTTACAATTTCAGATTGCAGTCCACCACTGTGGGAAAGTCAAGGCAGGAACTTTTAAGAATTGTTCACACCATATCCATAGCAAAGGGCAGAGAGAAATGAATGGACTCATCTCCATCACTTCACTCTTATACAGTTCAGGATGCCCTGTCTAGGGACTAGTGTCACCCACAGTGGACTGTGTCTTCCCACATAAGTTAAATTAATTAATACAACCCTCATAGACATACCCACAGGGCCAACCAAAGTGGAAGGTCATTGAGGTTTTCTGTCTTAAAGCAGGATCTTTGTTTCTACTGCTTCTGCTTTGCCCTCTACTCCATGATAGTTGGCCCATGAGCTTTTAGGGGAACTCTACTGTCTTTTCTTACACCTTTCTTTAAAAGCACCGAGATTACAAACACATACTACTGCATCCAGCTTTTTATGGGGGTTTCCAGAAAACTTGTTGTTTTTTGATTCAAGATCTCGTACTAAAATGAAGCTGATTGATTCAGCTACACCTGCTGGCCAGTGAGCCTGCTTCTATCCTAGGTGGCATTATAGATACACAATGTTATAGCCCTTTTTATGTTAGTGCTGAGGCTCTGAATTCAGGTCATCATGCTTCGTAGCAACCAAATCGCCAACTGAGAGATCTCTCCTTGCCTTAGGACTTCTGATGTATCAAATTAATACCTGGAAATTTAATGAAGAACACTTCCCTTGGTATGTACAAGTTGAGTAGCTGGCCTTCTTCAGTAATTTTGAACAATTGGAAGCCATTTACCACAAGTCTACACATGACTTCTAACCCACCAGGCTGGAACCATTTGTTCCTTGTCTGTTATAACCTGACCCTCTCCTGATATCTCAGGTCCTGTTTCTTACTGTATCTGAGCTGGGCTGCCCTGCCATATACTATTTGCCCTAAGGCCTCTTCTATGTGGTTTTACACTCCCTCCTTAGGCTAACTCATCCACATCATGCTGTCAATTGTCTTATGCAACACCTCTATCCCCATTGCACCTCCAGCTTGAGTTCAAGGCCCAATTATCCAATTGTCTACTTGTCATCATATCTTGGAAGTCTCAAAGGGAGCAAAACTTGATCCATTCAGAGTGTCTTCTCTTTGTTATGGCTTGAATCTGAAATGGGATAAAAACCAGCTAGTGATTTGAAATCTCAGCCTCTGGCTCCCGTTGCTATTCTGAAATCTGTGTACCCTTCAGGAGGTAGCCCTTGGCTGGCTAAGTCGGTTACTAGTCACATGCCCTCGAAGGTTACATGACCCCCAGTCTGGGCCCCACTTTCTCTGATCTGTAGTCATGTGAGGAAAAGCTACTTGGTCCTGCCTCAATGAGCTCTACCCTGATAGACTGAAATCCCTCTGAGACTCTGAGACTTTCAGCAAAATTTAGCCTTTCCTCCCTTGTTTCTTTTGGGCGTTTTTGTTACAGTGACACACACACACACACACAACTATCCAATATGCTCCTAATGTACTGCCTTCATTTGCTGAATGGTACCAGCAATATCAAGACCCGCAAGCCAGGAGCCTGGGTGTCATCCTTAACATCTTCCTCTCTCTTCCTCTCTCCAACCTAACTGCTCAAAGCCCCATCACTGGCCTCTCTTCCTGGTTCTCAAAGCTCTTCTCATGCTTCCTTTTCCAAGCTCTTCCTTGAGTCTGGAGTATTTCTGCATCCCCAAGTCAGCCCCTGGCGTTGGACAGAGCCCACCCCACCTTATCTCACACGTTACATTCAGAAATATTTCTATTGTGAACAAAGCTCCATCTCAGAGATGAAGGATTCATATCACCACTTAAACTTCCAAAAGCTTCAGATCTGGAAGACTGAGCTAGATACGTTGAAGAGTAAAATGCTGTGCTCGCTAGAGTAGTGCTTTTAAGGATACTTACATGTTGATGTAAATAACAGCGTTCACAATTTTACCGAAAGTGAGGGCGTTTCATGGGAAGTAGGACTTTCTGAAGAAACTCACAGAAAGACAAAATTGAATTAATTTCAATTTGATGAATATATTTGAAACTATAATAAAGCCCATATCACTCATTTTATTTCTCTTTAAAACCCCTTTTAATGTGTATGAGTGTTGTCCTCATGCATGTCTGTGCACCACCTGTGTACCAGTTGCCCGCAGAGGTCAGATGAAGGTGTCAGATCTCTTGTGACTAGAGTTACAGACTGTTGTGTGCTGGGAATCGAACCTGGGTCCTCTCGAAGAACAAACAGTATTCTTAACTGCTAAGCCAATCTTTTCTGCCCTGTTATTTCTTTTATTTTCGTGTTTAAAAAATTATTTATTTTTGTGTGTTTGGTTGTTTTGCCGACATTTATGTCTTTGCATTATGTATGAGCAGTGCCCAAGAAGTCCAGAAGAGGGTGTTGGATCCCCGGAGACTGGAGTTATAGGCATTTGTGAGCCATCATGTGGGTGCTGGGAATTGAACATCCATCCTTACTCTCTAGTTAGACAGTAGAATGAGAAGCACTTGTCCCTTTGAAACTAGTGGAATTGGTGGCTTTAGTCCTTCTGTTTGTATTAATTCTTAAAGAGCTATACAATACTCACTTTGGGAGTTGTAACATGCTGATCTCTAGATGAATTCAAAAGTCCATTTCCCCTACATGTTTTGCAGTTCCATTCCGTTTGTCAGATATACCCTGCCATGTGCTGCAGTGGCACTAGCAATATCAAGCCTGGCCAACCAGGAGTTCAGGAGTCATCACCCACACCCCCTCTGCCTTACCTAAACAAACATTTATCAGTGAATAGTTTTCATGTATATTAGGACAGTTCTCCCCATTATCTCTTTGTAAATGGTTGTTGCTTTCCTCTTGGAGATTTGGAATTTGCACTTCGGTCTGTTGAATATGCATATTTCCATTCACAGGCTATATTTAATCTTTTCTGGGAACGATTTCCTGGACATCAGGAAACAATGGTGTCACAATGAAAACTCAACTACACACAAAGACACTGATTAATATAATGTTTTTTTCTTCTTTAGTTACTGAATGATTCATCAGCTACTTACTGGGCTTCAGAGAGAGCTTCCCAAAAGTGGAAAATAACAATTAAATTCCCCCGAGGATTATTAATTGCCAACAGATTCTCTTGAACCCTTTTGCCTGACATAATGAAAACTGTTCCTACACAGTAGGCCTCCCCATGTTCCGTGTGAATGTACACACTTACAAACACAATTATCTTTTCTAAGTCATGGTTTTATATTTTCATACTATTATTATCTTCAAAAATAGAGCTGGGAGCAGGAAGCTGCAGTTCTTAATTATTTTCCCACAATGGCATGGATAAGCCTCTTTCAGTAGAAACTATTTGCATTTAATTATTATTGTCTAATTCCTGAAGAATATATAAAATATTACAATCATTTCTTCAGATTAAAGTATTTTAATTCCCTCATGTTTGAATTGAGTATCTGTAAAAACATTATTAACACAGCATCTGGAAGATGATGCGTGTGTATACATGTGTAAAGGATGTGTATTTTCCCCACAGTTAGAGCCTTGTAACATACTATTCTTGGAGTGTGTTTAGTGTGTTTTCCTGTGCAGAACTTATACTTTGAAATTATAGTTTTGTGCTCTATTCTTATGCTTAAACTAGCTTATCTCTGTCCCATTGCAAATTACCAAAAGAAGGTTTATCTTAGTATAATTCTTACAGCTGGTGTTCAGAAAGCAGCATCCTGTAACTTAGAACGTTTATTATTGATACTTTAGTGAACATCTCTGTCACTTAAACAAAAGTTACATACATTTTTCTACTCTCAACTACGATGCCAACTTACTTACATAACACAGTCCCTAGTAGTCTGAATCCGTAATCTAGGCAGCAAGTCAAGGTAGTTATTGTGTGCCTGGTGGTTTCCCCATTCAGTCAGGCTTAGGACAGCCATTTAAGGGAACTCACCTAATGTGGTAGTCACGCTGCACACAGATAACCAGAGGGTCTCGTAGAAAGGCACGCCCAGGGCACAGCTCCTCTGGAATAGTACGCATCAAGTTCTGGAATTTCCCGTGTCGTGGAAAATGGAATTGTCATTTTACCACTTACCCAAGCACTTCCAGTAGTTCCCAATTTGTCCTTAAAACAAAATAAAATGACAGTTTGCTTTTAAATTGACGTATAGTATCTGTCCATATTTGTAAGGTACAGTGTTATAATCTGACATATGCATACAAGGCAGAATAATCAGATCAAGGGAGTTGACATTTCCACCTCCTCAAACACGACCGGTTGTCTATATTGGAAGCTCTTAAATGCATTGCTTATTTTAAAGTGTGTAATGATAGGTTCAGCAGGCCGTCCCCGTCTGATAACACTGTGTCTGGGTTCCCACTGTTCACTCTACCCCCAATCCTCTCCTCTCTGCTTCTTTGCTTCTCACAAAGTCTCTTCTACTCCGCACTTCTCTGTGATCTGCTTCTAAAAAAGGAGAGAAGGCAGCATTAGTCTTCCTGTGCCTGGCTTATTTTACTGAACACACTTTCTTCCCCAGGCATCCGTGGAAGGCATTCTTCTTGGGGTCACCTGACTCCATCCGACACAACCAATCCCTCATCTGAGATATGGCACAATGACCCCCTGGTTTCCCTATCTCAATTACTCTTCACAAGGACCCCGGCCCACCTGTTTTGATGTCTCATCATTGTATTCTAATTTTTCACTGTGAATCTATTACGTTTAGACATCCGAAGAAACATTACGCACAATGGCTACTCTTTGGGAAAGAGACCGTGCGAAAAGATAAAGAACTGCAGCACTCCAGGATGAAAAACAGACAGCAAAAGTAAGCGCTGTGAGTTCATGGGTGAAATAGACGTTTATAAACTTCTTAATGAAAGGAGGTAGGGATGATACTGAAGGATGGGCGTATTTCAATGAGGGGAGGGGCTAACATCTCATTTCTGTTTCATAACTAGGAAGTCATGGAAACAAAGCTCATGTCTCATACTTTGTCCAGAAGAAAAAAACGTATCGAGTCAGTAGGCAAGATTAGACCTAACTAGTTTATCAAACTTACAAATATAGAATAACTTTTAAGGGATTCTTGTTTCTAAGTGAAGTCTATAGAAGGTGATAAATTTATTAGTGTTTTTTAAAAGGCCTGAAGTATAATAAATAAAATTTAAAAAAAAATCCAAGGCCAAAGCAAATAGAAAAGCCACAGGGATACCCATGAACAAATTAACAAAAGGAAACTCGGAATTTGCCCAACAAAGATAATTAAATATCACGGGTATGCTTGCTATATTATCAGCAATTCTAGTAAAGGAGGTTGGATATCCTTCACAGTCTCTTGAGTCTTTCATCTTAGGATTTTATCACAAATAATGTATGTTTGTGATGTGGCTCATGGCGCGTTCCGTTGTCATCGTGGTGGTCCTGTTGGTGTCTAGCAGTAGAAGGGAAGAAAAGTTGGGGGAAAAATGAAAAGAGGAGGAGGGAAATGATGGAGCAGAAAGAAGATTAGTAGGTTTAAAAATCATCACCCCTCTTTCTAAGAAACCACATTGGCTTCAACCAACTCACCATCATCTTCCAATAACATTTATGGACTAGAACAAGGTGGTCCACAACTTCTCAGCACCTCGTCCAGACACAAAAGACGCGTACTTAGAATGCCTCAGATGTTCAGTGGATATAAACTAGCTGAACTCGGCTTCAGAGATCTCACAGTCTAGAGGGGAAATCTGCGGAAAACACCATCTTTAGGCCAATTAGTTAACCAGGGGAAGGGCCGAGGAGAAAGGTTATTTTCCGAATATTTTATATTAGCAGAGCATATGTGCCGTTTTCAATTATGTACATCATTGAATCACCCATTCAAATGGAAAGGATGTTTTGCCGTAAGAACAGACCTTCCCCCCGCCCCCTACACACACACAATTTTTGTTTCTGAGATTCTTATGAATCATAAATCCCTTCCTTTAACTCCAACGCCCCCCTGACATTTTTCCATGTTGCTTTTCTACTGATGCAAGATTTTAAAGAAGTGTTAGGATCTTTCCCCACATTCTCCAAATGCCATCCAGTCCACAACAACCTGCAAACTAGCTGTTGTACTTCACGGCTCTTGGTATCAGACATAAGTTTTCTTTCTTGGGTCTGTGCCTTCCTAGATTTTGTAAACTGGTAGTTGCGGTCCAACCATCCCTATGGCTTTGAATGGCCACAGCGTGCTGACCTTGCAGTTAAGATATACTGACACAAGGGCCAAGCAAGCACAGAAATCAAGGATGCTGAGAAGGACATATCTAAATAAGCAGTTATAGCCAATTGAACAGACAAAGCAAATAAGTAGCGTGCAGAGTTAATTTGAGGGAGACTACGCTGTCAAAAATAACCAACCCCTGTTGTTACTGTGTAGCAAAACAACTACCCGTAGAGAGGGACTCTTGCCACTAAAAAGGTGGATACAGCCCAAAGTCTACTTCAGAGGTAACCATGGAGGACAATAGGCACGAAAAATCTTTCTGAAGTTGAATCATAAACCACCAGGATCATTTACTGTAAGGAATTGGCTCATGGAACTGGCAAGGCCATCCACTCACACCTGCTCTGTGAACGGGCAGTGTCGAGACAGTCATTGGCACATTTCCAGTCTGAACCTTGTCAGAGAAAAAACCAGAAAGAGTGGGTGGTGCAGATGAACCCCATAGGCAGTTTGCTGGGAGATTCCTCTCTTGCGAGGGACATCTTCTAAGATCTTCATAGTTCTCAAACCTTCAACGTATTGGATGAGGTGGAATCAAATTACAGAGAGAGGTCAGCTTTACTCGAAGGCACGCAAATGTTTAACTGATTAAATCTATTATTGCTCTACTGAGTATATTTTTGTTAAAAGATGTTGAATTATTAAAATGATTTTCTGGATCAATAGTGTTGCTTGTGTGTTTTTTTTTTCCTTCATTCTTTTAATGTAGTGTGTTGTGCTGGTTAATTTTTACATATGAAACCATCCTTGTATTCCAGAAATAAACTCCAGCTGGACATGTACACAGGTTACTGATTATTTGGATACCACAGGGCTTTCATTACAGATGTAATGTATAAATATTTACCAGCTACCACTGAGGGGGCAAGAAGCTAGGCCAAGGGCTGACGATTCTGATAAGCATGATTCTTAACCTAAAAGCTTGCATCATAGACACGAAGCTAAAATATCGAGGCGGAAACACAAATAATGAAGCATGATTGTCTACGGAATTCAGATTTCCTAGTGTTTTAAGAACTTTGCCTTCTATCTACAAAGGTCATTGTTCTGCAGTGTCTTTGTTTAGCTTCAGTGGTTGGGTAATTCTCACTTCGCAGAATGAAGTAGAAAGTGTTTCTGTTTCATTTGCTAGATGTTTGCAGATTGATAGTCATTCTTACCCCCAAATAAACCCTTTATTTTAATACTTATTTACTTATTTTGTCTGTGTAGGTGTGTGGGCCTGGGTGCTGTGCATGCCTTTGGAGGTCAGAGAACAGCCTGCCGGAAGAATCGATTCTCTCCTTCTACCGTGTCGGTTCTGAGGAAGAAACTCAGGTCTTAGACTCCATGGCTAAGCACAGCTACCTGCTGAGGCAGCTCCCCAGCCTGCTCACTCTTGTAAAACTCCTTCTGCTTCGTCAGCAAGGTCATCAGGTCTCAAGATTTTGTTGCTGTTGTTGTAGTTGTTGGGATAGTTTTGATTAGCGATTCAATTTCCTTGCTGGTTATAGTCTTCATCAGATTTTCTATTTGGGGGGTAGTTTATTCATGATAAAGTCTTTCTTTCTAAAAAGTTTCTAGTTTATCTGTCATCCTATTTTTTGAAGTCCAATTACTCATTGTAACTCTTAAATAATTCATTTCTTTTGTCTGCAGAAATAGTGTTGAGATGCCCACTTTCAACTCTCATTTTTTTTTGTAGTTTATTTTGTTCTTTCTTCTCTTCCCCCCTCTCACTCTCTCTCTCTCTCTCTCTTAAAAATCTTTTTGAAGAAACAACCAACTTGGAACTTATTAAATTTCTCTGTTGTTTTTGTCTTTTCTATTCCATTTATTTCTTTCGTTCTGCTGCTGTATTTAGTTTGTTCTTTTTCTGGTTTCCAGGGTTCTAACCCGATGGCCTCGATTCCATCCTCCTTCTTTTTGATGCATTTGTTTGCAGCGCTGAGTTTCCTTCACACCCTTTTCACTGCATCGCCCTCATTTCTGTTTGTTGGTTTGCATTTTCATTCACCTCTAAAATTTCTGATTGCCTCAGTAACTGTCCTCTGGTTGATTTATAAAAGACTTTTCATAAAAAAAAATTCTTAAGATTTTTTTTTTAATATTTAACTACTATTTTAGGATTAAATCTCAACTCCTTAAAAACATGTTCTAGATTTATTTATCTTATTTTATGCGTGTGTCCGTTTGCCTGACTCTATGTGTGCAGGTCACATGTCACATGTTTGCCTGGTGCCCTCAGAGGCGAGAAGAGGGTATCAGATCCTCTGAAACTGGAGCTACAAAGGGTTGTGAGGTGCCATGTAGGTTCTGAGACTGAACCAGGTCCTTTGCAAGAGCAGCAAGTGTTTTAAGTGCTGCTTAATCTCTCCAGTCTCAACTACAATTCCTTCCTATGCTTATTAGATTTCCCTAATCTTCTTGTAAATCTATTCAACTTTTCTTCTGGAGCCATCCGTACCTCAGTCGTGGCATTGAACCAGCCATGATACTGCGTGCCACTCTGCGTGGTCTTGAGAAAGCTTTGTCTCTCCTCCTCCTCCCTGTCCCAGACGTGTCTGTCTCGCACTCTCCCCGCCCCGTGGTAGTTTAGAGATACTCTGTCAATGTCTTTCTGTTTGAACTAATCTGAGTTGTTGCAGGACAGTGACTGTGTTCATGCTCATAAATATTTGTTAGCTACCAGTGATAGAACGGAAATTAAGGGCTAGAGGCACTGTCAAGATCTTACTTCATAGATTGAGGTCAAAATAATAATAGGAAACACATAATGAGAGACTGAAAAACTGAAGAAAATAGTGATATATATATATGTGTGTGTGTGTGTGTGTGTGTGTGTGTGTGTGTGTATATACACAGTATATAGTGAAGAAAATAGCAGTATAATGTGATAAATGCACAGAGGGAGATCCTGTGTGCAGAATTGTCGGGGAAGAGGCACCATTTTGAGGTGTGACATTCCCAATTATTCCAGAACATTGGGCATGTGAAGAAATGGGAAGGAATGTTCTAGACCGAAGGAGTGGGCTCAGGCAAATGAGCAGAAGGTTTGGAAGAACTGACTGAAACATTCTCTATTCAAGGGGTTTGGAATGCCTGATACTCATTTGTAAGTGATAATCTTCGAGGAGTTGAAAATACCACTGACTTAAGAAAAACTATAGCAAATCATTTTCTTTCTCCCTTTCAGATGCTACCTTATTACCCTCCTCAACTGCCCCAAACCGTACTTTCTCTTTGATCTTCGTTCGTGTTAAAGTCATTGCATGGCTACGCCTCTAAAGAAGGAGGGAGCAAAAGAGACAGGGGAGGGACAAACTGACAGGAGATGTTGTGGTTGGGTGATCAGAGTCCTAATGGCCAAAGAGAGGTCTGACACTCAGCCTAACTTACATTTCTGCTGTGGAAAAACTCTCCCACCAAATGATCAGTCATTTCCAGCTGGTGGTGAGGAAGCCTCGTGACAATGTTTCCTGTTGGTTTACCTACGAGTTAAACTGGCTTTTTTACGAAAGTCAGATTAAAGGGCCGAGTTTAATCCTAGCTTAGAGCAAAAACAAAGGGAAATTACAAGTCATTGAGTAGAAAAAGAATTTGGAGGAATCTGAGCATCACCACACACCTGCCCGGCCCTGCACAGGATGCACAGACGTCTGAGGAGGAGACTTTGGAGAAGATGAGAAGATCTGAAGCTTTCCACTTCTATTAACAGGTTCTTAAGGAATGAAGTGATTTCGTGACGTCTGAATTGCACACCTCATTCGTATTTTAGCAAGACAATATGCTTCGGGAGGACATTTCTTGCCTGAAATGTGAAGTGTAACTATTGGTTATTTCGGATGCATCTTTTTTTGGGAAGGAAGGTCCATGTTGGGGGATTGAACTAGAGAATAAAACCTGGAGGGAGGTCTATATTTTGGGTCACTATATAGAGGAGGAGGTGATCGAGGGAACAGAGTATCCAAAGCTGTTTTGTGTCTACTGTTTTCCCCTATGTGGCCCTTACAGAGCCATCTCCCCCACCTCTCCCACCCCCGCATCCCCGCTTTGTCTCTCTTTGGCATTGTCCCAGCCTTCCCTAGTGCCTAGAGTCTGCTACCAGTGTTATTAGTGTTATAGCCCCTCCTCCTTCCTAAGACACCTTTCCTAGGGTTCTTATCGTCATTTCTGATCTGGGCACCAGGGCTGATTGCACTGTGACAGGGCAATGCAAGGCCCTTCTAGGCTCAGCTGCAACTTCCTCTCTCTCTTTCCAACTTCATGGAGAGACCAGAAAACTAAAGAGAGACATAACATCCTTTGATGTTGTAATAAACTCTTCTCTGAGGCCACTGATATCTTGTTTTGGTTTTCCAGTAGCTATCTCTATTCTGACCCGATAGACTAGCCAGTCGTAAGTCTTTCCAGATTTTCTACCATCAACGTATTACCTCAAGCTCACCGTTCTCCATCTAGTCAAACGATATTTCCTGTTTACTATGCCTTCCAATTTAACGCATGTGACATTTGGGAGAGAGAGAGAGATTTCGTTTTTCTCTGACACTTGATAATTTGGGCTGCTTATGATATCATTGCTACAACCGTTACTTTTATTTATATCAAATTAAACTGCCTCTGTTATGTAGCAAACACTTTAGGGAAAATCCTTGGGTCTAGTGGCTTCACTGGCTACATTCAGCCACCATCTCTACATGCAAGTTTTAAAGAGAAATGGTGGAAACGTGGTCAGGAGAGTTAACAGATTGAGAAGCAAAGCAGATAAAAGGCTCCAGTAACCCCAAGTCCACCTTTGTGGTACTGACGTGAGCTTTAGGTTGAAATAGAAGAATTGGGGCAGGCACAAAAGTTGTACATCGTTAAGCAGTCTCCCCAAGGGCACGGGCTGTTTAATCATTGTCTCAGCCCTGGCTCTTCAAGGTGGTCCACGGAAGTCCTTTTTGCTTAAGATGAAAAGCTGCTGGTTCTCAGGTGACAATCGCTTCTCCACGGTACAGCCTCACCATCACGGATAATTGCCCTCAGTGGGGGTAGGGTATCCCAGGGCTCTTCTGTTCCTGGAGTCCAAGGTGACTGCATATTTAGGGTTATGACTATTGACTTTGGGTGCTGGGGTAGGGACGGTCATAATATCTGGAACAGGGCATTATAAAGAGCTGTCGAGAAGATGCTTCGGTTCCTCTGATCTTTGTGCCTTCTGTCCTGAAGGGACAGAAGTGTCTAGAAAGACAGTCCTCATATAATCAATGTGCCTGTGTACAGAGGTAACCAGTATCTCACAATAAAGGAGACAGATGCAAAATGGAGCTGGGGTGCCCAGCTTTCCATTTCCTTTCTTTGAAGGCCCAAGTGAAGAGTCCATACCTTTTACCCAAGCAGCTTCCAAGTGCCTGTTATAATTACAGAGTTGCAGAGGACTTGGAACATTTGATTTTAAGCTAATTGAGGACAGGGATTACATCTCTTTGTAGCTTTATACTTTCTTAATTAAATAAAAGTTAAAGAATAGAATATGTAACTTGACAGGCTTAATGAAATTAAGGTAAGCCCTAGATTTGCCTCCAACTTACTGATTAAAAAAATACTTAAATTGAATCATTGAAGAAAGACTAATACATTTTTATCCTATTATGAGCACATTAGAAAAATGTACTTGTACTTTCCAAGGTCAAAACCACCCACTTTGTGCAAAAGGTCTTGATGTCAGCGCCCCCTCCTCTTCCCCAAGAGCCAGATGGCCTGCCTTGAGGAACGTATCTTCTCATATTAAGGAGGAGAAGACGCTTAAGACATCTTTAAGGAGCTGTAGCTATTTTTCAGAGCATTTACAAACACAAGATTTATTTTACATACTTTAGCACGTTTCTCTTTATGGATGTTATTGCCATAGTCCCTTGCGAGGACATGTGTTGATCTGTGACAGTCTGACTTCAAGAAACAAATTAATTGGTTTTCAGCTGCTTTGGAAAAATTTAACCCTCCACACAAAAACCCTTAGGTGAATGAAAACCGAGACCCCATTAAATCATGTGAAAATAAACTGGGTGTGTGTGTGTGATCCTGCACTTCACCTTTGTACGTGGTGAAATCTCTTCTCCTCGTCTCCCAGTTACCTGCCACAGTGTGGTGATCACACACATGGGTAGAAGGGTTCTCATGTGGGAAATGAAAAGAGGGTGATGGGCCCGAAATCCCAGAAGAAGCTTACAGAAACGAACATCCCAGGACTGGCTACTGTAACAAGAAGAGATCTGCAGAGGAGATAAACAGGACTGTTGAAACAAGAGTTAGCTCACTTAAAAGAAATTTCCCCCGTATCCCCCAAAGACGTCACTAAATCAAACTTCCTGCTTACTTGCACTTTTCCCTCTGTAAGCTGGACTCTCTTTGACTCATTGTAACCATGGCTGTAAATTCATAATAGAATGTAGTCTGTAGAGCCCTCCTTCTCATCCCATCTTTCCCCTAAAACAACAGTGCGAAATACTTGGCGGAAGACTGGCTTCACCTGTCAGGAAGCCAAGGCTCTCAGGCTGATGCAAATGTCTTACAACTAGCTACTGTCTGGTTGGGGTCATTTGTTTCTATGGTGGATGGATTCGTAAGACACGTTGCTCACAAGCTTGCAAGTCTCTTCCTGACTGGGCTCTTCTTTCCTTCTTGGGTCTCACCACTTTCATTTTGCAATCTGTGATTCTCACGGAGCATCTCTCCCAACCTCAGCTTTGCTGTCTCTCTGGCTTCTGAGATTTTGCTTCTGCCTTTCATATTCTGCGAACTGTTTTTCCCCCCTAACTCCTGGGTGATCCTCACATTTTATAGTCTCGCAGACACCTACACAGGCCAGTCACCCATCCCTCTTCTAGGTTACCAGCCCTCTGAAGTACTCCAGGCTGCCTTCTGTGCTGGCATCTCTGTATCTGTCACACATAATGTATGGTAATTGTCTCCCTGCTGATTTGTAAGCCTTAAAAGGACAGCACATCTCGGCCCTTCCATTCCCAGCGTCTGGTTCAGGGGAGGGGCTCAGTACTTGGTTTTCTTCCTGGTTGACCCCAAGGGCTCACAGGGAAGGAAGCTGCTCACTGAAACTCAGTCTTCCAGGCCATCTCCTTGCCCCTTCATTACTTCCTTAAACATTTTAGCCAAATGATAGGTAATTTGACTTAAAAGTGTGTCCTATATTTAGAAATATAAAGACTCTCTAGTGAGTCGGTGGCCTTGGGAGACCAGTGCCAAGACTGGATGTCACTTCCAATCAGGGAAAGAGGGTAAATCAAAGATCCCACGCTGTCACCTTCCCGGTTAATTTTTTCCCCTTTACTATCTACTTTCTAACCTCAGACTCCAGTCAGTTCTCTCTTTAGCTCATCTATCAGGATTTGTGAAACATTTCTGTGAACCATTTGGTATCTCCAGAGAGCCAACTCACAGGTCAAAAACAACAATAAAAATGCAAATTTATAGGAGTCTTCCACTATGTGGAAAAGGTTATTTGCTTTCTCAGTCCAAGTATGTTGCAATCCTAGACTCTTGCTAAAAAAAAAATTCAATCCCTGAACGGTTTTCCATCCATACTTTTTGTAATGTCTTCTTTCAATTCTTTGTTCAGTTTCTCCATCTTAACACACAACTTTGAGAAAGTGGGCACATTCTGGTAAGACTTCCTTAATCCAAAGGAATGAATCTTCTTAAAGGTTATCTGCCTTGAATTGTATCCAAGTTCTCCGAGAATGAGCTGTGTAAATCTTACCATATGCTCTTACCATATTGGTGCATCTGAGTGGGTTAAGATATTTATAAAACGATCTAGGTACAGTCATTGACTGAGGAAACCCGAGTTTTGAATATTGAGATAACATAATATCTGTCTTAATTTACCTAGATAAGAGAAATGTGATTAAAACAAGCCTATAAGGCCTTACTTTATCCTGTCACGGAGCTTTCTACCTTTTCTTTCTTTTTTGGTGTGGAAAAGGTCCGGGGTGCAGCTGGCCACCAGCTGGAGCCTCGTGCTGTTTTCCTGAAGTGAAATTGGGACTTTAACAAGCTTAATTATAACAAGATTTCACCTGCCTCTCAGAACCAGTAACGCCCACACCCTTTCTGCCCCCACTCGCCACTGCTGGTTGTTTGGGGGTCTGTTTTCAATATTTCTACCCAGACCATATATGATCTGAAAGCTTTATAGTCATACCCTGGGTTTAATTACAATGACAAAAATGTGTAAATTGAATCTAGCTTCTTTCAAGAAGGTAAGATCAGGACTTGGAGGAAACGGACGGTAATATATTTAGGTTCTCAGAGGTTATCTACAAACTGGATTTAAGTGGTGAAACTGGCTAGATTTACGTGTCCATCAATTGATGGGAGCCATATGCTCAAATCGTTAGTCTTGAGAGGCCACCTTTATTTTGCTTTACGATTCTCTTAAGCATACTACATAGCAGAGGGTTCACGTTTGGCTATAAGCACTGCAACATCCTTCCCAACAGAGCTGCTGTAGTTCTCAACGTAAAATTGACCCTTAGAAAACATAGCTGACTGCTTGATCTATTCAAAGTCTGTTTGAATTTGCAACAACGATTAATAATCACACCCTTAAACATGTTAAATTTCCCTGCGTTTCTTTTAGCAGGAACTGCTCAATGCTGATTGACTGCTGTGTCTTTAATGGTGTACATGAAAAAAATGTTATCTGCCTCTTTAAGACAACAGTCAGGAGTAGCTAATGAGAAATTAATATTGCCTTCTTTAACAGGAAGAGAACATGGGATGAGAGTCTCTGGTTACTGACAATAGGAATAAGACAATGTGAAAACTTTGGTTAAAAAATAAATCCCTTCTCGCTGTGTCTGTGTGTGTATGTGTCAAGAGATTTCTAGGACCTGGGCAGCCTGGAGAAGCCCAACGTTAGGAGAATAAATTATATATTAGAACAAAAAAAAAGCAGCGTGACCCTTTTGGGTTCGTGTCTGCAGCTTTCTTCGTGTGGATACGATAATTATATTTTTATTTGCCGATTTCCCTTGGGATGAGAGGTAGCTATCAATCTTGGAAAAGGAGTTTTGGACAGTTGGCTCAGTTCAGCATTGTAACAGACGTGATTTTTTTCCCCCACACTGAAAACATGGAGGGAAAGAATGCTTTATGCTGTACACTGGGGCTTTGTTTTAAAAACTAAAGCAAGCGTGACGTTTGATGAGAGCCGGGCACTCCTCCCGGTGGACAATCACCTGAGAAGTATGGAGGTGAAGCGTTTCTTGCAAATATACACTGTATATGCTGTATCACTCTCAGCCCATTTTTCAAATGCCCTAACGGTTAAGTTTGGAATTTCTCAAGCACTCAGATTTAGCCTCAAACTCAAATCCACTCCCTTGTAGCTCCATTGACTCTCCCTCCCTGCCCCTCCCCCCCACCCCCACATCCCCACTTCAGCAAGATTGCCGAGGCCTCCATCTCTACTGGCATCTCTGTTAATAGTGCATTCCTGGACTCTCACGGCCCTTCTCAAATGGCACTGTAATTATTTGTTTACATGTCTGTCTCCCTCGACAGACTTGGAGCTCTTTAAGGACTGAGACAGCATTCCACTTAATTCACTTGGTAGACCCACCCCTGACGGTGTCTGGTGCAGGATAGGCGCACAGCAAATGTTCAAGGAAAAAGGGTGTGTGTGTGTGTGTGTGTGTGTGTGTGTGTGTGTGTTGGGGGGTGGTTGCTAATAAGTCTAAATTGTCATCTCTGATGTATTTGGCAGCCATATCATAATATGCAAAAAAGAAACCCCAGCCTTATTGCTTCAATGTCACGTGGTCTTTTCTGGAAAACTCCCGAGTGCCTCACAGGCTTCTGAACTCATGATTCCACAACAGTGAGGATATCACCGAGATCAAAGCCCGCACACCATCAAATCGTAAATCACCGAGGTGTGATCTCGGAGTCTACAGGTGTGTTCTATGTTTCAACTATCATTTAGTCGTTTTTAAAAATAAGACCACCTCTGGTTGGATATAAAACTTGGTAACTGATGGCTAGGAGTTTCTAATCTCCTCGCAATGACACAGAGTAAATAATTCAAACCAGAATTTATTTTTAGAAAGAGAAAACGAGTATTGCGTGCAAGTATTGGTGTCATCAGGCAGGTTTGTCACTAAACGATGAATTCCAAAGACCAAAACTGTCTTCAGGGTTGAGGAGCAGGCAGGATGGCAACTGAGAAGCTTGCTGGGGATTAGAGTCCTATTTTTGGACAAATGTTTTGGTTTCATTAAGAAGGAAAGTACGTCTTACAAGGCTTTCCTCTTGTGATGTAAATTTATGAGCACCTGAGGAAAAAAAATTCATTATTACATTTCATCCATTTACACTTGAGTCATTAAAAAGTACTTGGTAATTGATAGAAAGGCCTTTTTATTGGCTTTCTCTTTTATTATTTCAAATCCCCCTTTTAATTCTTATTTTTTAAATTCTGACATTCAATACATTTAACATTTAACCAGTAAGGTGGACTAATAGGGTACAAAAAGTCCCTAATGCTTACTTTGGCTAAAGAAATAGGAAAAAAAATTCATTTACTTTCTGTAGAAAATGTTGTCTGATAGGCTAGATTACTATTTTATAAAGGAATGTATGTAAAAAAATGTCACACAAAACTGCTTTAGGAATATATATATATATATATATATATATATGTATATGTATATGTATATATATTACAGTTGGATTATCATGTGGTAGCAGAAAATCTGGAACAAAACAGAAACTCAATAAATACTAATATAGATTATTGAGGAAGGTATCAACAAGGTCAGAGAATAATCTAACATTTTTGGTTAGTGATTGCAACAGTAGAAAAGAACAAGAAGGACTTTTTCTTTTTCTTTTTTTTTTTTTTTTTTTTTACTTCAAGGTATGTAAAGAATTTCAGTTATTATGGGAGGTCTCAGAGAGGCACACGTTGATTTATATGTAATGCGCTACATATTTTGTACCCCAGTGAGAACGCTGCGTGGTTGATTTTACTCGGCTAGAACAAAGACAAGGGTTAATTAAAATGACAGCATTTCTGATCAGCCAGTGTTGAGATTGGAGCAGGGTTGGAATGGCAAGACAAGAAACGTCCATTCTTCCCCTTTCCCAACATGACTAAACTGGTCTAACCTGATCGGCACGACTGTATTCTCTGTGTAGGAAAGAGCAACAACTGAGCTATGGAGACATTTGTTCTTGTGTCCCCTGGATCTGCATTTGCAAGGAAGTCTGGATAACTTATCATTTGCTCACTCCAGACCAGTGCTGTCTAAAAGGTTGTGCACATTCCCCTGTGACTCACCAGTTATGCCTCAGGGTGATGAAACTTTCATTTACAACTACCTATGAAATGAATAATGTATATTTAGCTCTCCTCATGTTTTTAGTTTTTGACATACGTGACAAATAATCTAAAAAAACATATAAATGATAGGTACACGATTAAGTTTCACAAAGACAACACACCCATGTAAGTAACACGGACCCAAAACAGGAATTTCTGCCCCCATGGAAGACCCTTCCTACCTCCTGACAACCAGGGGTAACCACTACCTTGACTTCTATTTCTATATGCTACTACTTTTTCTTTCAGAATTTGGTGCACATAAATGGGCTCTTTCATGGGGTTTTGTTTGTTTTATTAAATCTGACAATTTTTTTTTCCTTCTTTCAAGACAGAGGTTTTCTGTTGTAACTCTGGCTCTCTAGCTGTCCTGGAACTCACTCTGTAGACCAGAGTGGTCTGAAATACACAGAGATCCACCTGCTTCTGCCTCCCAAGTGCGGGGATTCAAGTTGTGCACCACTGCCTGGTTCTTTTTTTCATTACTAAAGACTGAACTCACACGGGCTGGGAAACCCCGACAATATACCCCCAGCCTGATCTATAGGAATTCTTCCTATTAGTCTTGCGGATGCATCTGTGGCAGATACTTTCTCCCTCTCTGTGGCCTGTCTTCTCATCCTGCAAATGGTGAACTTTTGTTGTATGGAATGAGACCATGCTGTCATGTCAGATCCATGTCAGATGGCCACGTACTACATCCACAGGGTGTAGAATACAGAGGGGATGGGGGCCTGAAGAGTTCAACTGCTCTGAGGTCTCTTGACCCATGTTGTCAAAATACTGTGATGGACTGAGGGTGTGGCTTAGTGGTAGAGGGCCTGCCTGAGGCTCTAGATCCCTATCACATTTAAGTAAATAAATAAAAAGTTCTCTCTTTAACAATCATATATGTTGTTGTGTACTTAGTATAACATACGTGTGATTTAATGAGCTGAGTGATTATCCATTTTTTACTAATCTTTACAAAATAGAGTAGTCACTTTAAAATATCCCTGTGATGCAAAATTAATATTGAAGATAATAATATATTATTATAAGATTATATAAGATGATAAAGATAATATAGGGCAGACATTTGAGAACTCTAAGAACATGGTTGGTTTGCAAGCTCATCTCTAAGCTAGAGTTGTTCTCTAGGTAGGAACAGAGAATGACAGCTCACTACCTTCTACAAAACTAGTGAAAATATCAGGAAACCTATTTAAAGTAACAGATATATGCTTACTTTAGTTAACAGTGATTCTTGTCCAAATATATTTTCTTGTCCAAATATATTGATATATTAGTCAATCTACAAAACCACTATGATTACTAAAACTAACATGTTCATTTCCTTTTATCCTATTTGCTTAAATGTCCTGGGCTCATTTATATACATACATATATATACACATGCATATGTATATATGCATATATATTTATATATATGCTACACATTATATATAATATATCCATAAATGGATATGTAATCTATAAATGTATGAGTATTTATATATTTATGTAATATATAATTTATATATTTATGATTTATATAATTAATATAATATATAATTTTTATATTTATATTTTATATAATTTATATATGTGTATTATATATAACATTATATATTATATATAATTTATATAACAATATAAATATATTTATAAATATAAATATATAAATATAATAGACAATAAATCTATAAATAAATCTGTAAATACTTTATAAATAATATCAATGTACATCTATTGATCCCATAAAAGAAAATGTGGAGCACCAGCTAATGCTAGCGTTAAGTACACGCATGACTGAGCAAGTCCTCTTGCAGCTTTATAAGGGACCTTGGCTTTCTAGTTTGGACAGGCTGTGGACAAGCCAGGCAGGATTTCGTGGTGCATGCTGGGCAGTGAGAGGCTGCTGCAGAGTTCTGATAGGTCTGTAAGCACGGACTCAGTGGCTTCAGAGTTCCCATGGTGCACTCAAAGCTGTCTTGAGTCTCCTGGTGTTCAGGGAAGGCCTGACCCCTGAGAGTGGAATATGCTGATGGAAATGGGTATGTTTCACTTTGAATGTGGGATCTGGGCCTATGGACTGATGTGGGCAATGTCCAGTCACAGCTTAGCTGTGGCAGCCTGTCCAGAAGTGAAACATCTTGGGAAGAAGCCAGCTTCTCTAAAATTACCTTAAAAGCCCAACTGTGCTTAAGCAGTCAGAAGTGTGTTGACTACTAGAAGGGCTTAACTTTAAATATGTGTATATAAAAAATACTGTCCAGAGAAAATGAGAACATACAGTTTGTATTTTTTGTTTTGAGATTCTTTCAATGTGATAGAGCCTCCAGGCAAACAATTTTTTTTTGGGGGGGGGGTCATTTGTTGCAATGTCTTCATTCATTAATAAGGAAAGTGACCTTAATAATCACTCACACATCCTTCCACCTGTTGACAGACTTGAGAGATGCTAAACACACGGGACTTTGTCCCCATGGAGAGGAGGTAGAGCTTTAGCCACAGCACGTGGTAGTTGGTACTGGCCATTCACTGGGTGGGCCCTTATCTTCTAGCCAAACCTCACATGGCTTCGGTGGAAGTTCCCCACCCCCAGACCAAATACTCTGGAAGTACTCTGGAAGAAAACGCCGTGGAAATGTGAAGCATTATTTTCGGAAACAAATCTTCACTGCACTGAAGCTTCTGTAAAGCATCGTCTATAGGTGACACGCCTGCCACATCTGTTTCTGTGTGTGGGAGACGCTCTAAATTTATCATTTGGGATGAGTCACCTTGTAATGGAGCCTAGTCTACTTCAGCTTTTGTGTTTAGACTGCTCTCGGGCAGAAAGTGCTGCAGTGTTTAAGCTTTAAGTAGTACATATCTAGCTTTCTGGTAGCCCCACTGCCAAGAGCAACAATAGCTAAGAAGGTACAAGATCTCCTTCCTTCTTTCCCTTTTCTCTCAGTCTGGCTTTAAAGACATAACTGGAGAGGAGGAGTCATGAGGATCCTCAGGGGATGCTGGTGTCTCCAAACAAGGAGAGAGTAAGGACGAAGGTAAGAAAGGACACTGAAATGTTCTGTGACAGGGGAACGGTTCTCGCCGGTCACTAAGCATCTGAAACCAAGTAGCTGAAACCCGAGGTTCTAAGTGCTGCTCTCAGACAAGATCCTAGGACATCATCTGTAGTGTGAAGCAACAAGGAAGACCGTGGGGAGCAGAAGAAGCTCAGAGTGTGAAGTCCTGAGTGAACGCGGGGTGGTGGCAGCCGCCAGCTTTGTTAAGGACCACAGCCTCAGACTGATGGGAGAAAGTCTCCTCCCCCATCAGGAGGCTGAGGCTCAGCAGGATGGTGAAGCCTTCCATATACAAATGTCCACAGTGTGTGCAGACAGTGTTCACCTTAGCTTTCTAGCTTCCTCCTCTGGATACATATGGTCTGAGGACTGCTCATCTACAGAGACTGCTCCTACTGAGAGGTGCTGAACCCCTCCTTGATCCAGCTGTATACCTTAAACCCCACCTGCTTGTTATATGTATGAAGTAACCCTGTTCCCTGTTCAGCTGTATGCAATAAACCCGCCTCCTGTTCAATTTAATATAGTAAGCATGCTGAGCCACCGGGGTTCTGTGGTCTCTCCATCCAAAAGCCCAGCCCACCTGAGCCCAGCTTGTCTGTGTGTCTGTGTGTCTGTGTGTCTGTGTGTCTGTATTTTCATCATTGCCTTGCCACCCGAGACAGGTCTGTGCCTGGAGCCACGGTGAATATGACAAAAGACAGTTTTTTTTTTTGTTTGTTTTTGTTTTTTTATTCTAGTTTAGCTTACCTGAATTTAAATAAAACAGTGAGCTTAATGCTTTCTGCAGCTTTATCTTTAAAGGTTACAGACACACACTCCACACACACACACACACACACACACACACACACACACACACATTGGTTCTTTGTACAAAGAATATTATTTTCTACAACTCTATAGTTTTCTTTAAGCAAATTATAATCAAGGAAGTTGGCATGTCTTTCAAAAGAAAATGTGCAGTTTTCCAAGGTAGAAGTTGATGTTGAGACAGTTGATTCTCCATTCTGACTTCTGCCTCGCCCCACTCCAAGAACGGTACGGGCAAACAGTGAGGAGTAAACAAATGATAGGGACTTCTGCCTGTGAGAATAGCAATCTAAACAGTGGGGTACCACCCCAGGGGGTAAGTAGGGCCCTCAATGGTAGTGGGATGCCACCCAATAGAGACTGTGATCCTTCCAGATCTGCTCTGCAGGCTTCCGGGTGCCAGCAGAGAGATTGTTAGCAGGTGTTACTGGGAGGAGGGTGCTGACCTGGAGAGCAAGTCTGCATTTATCAGGTCACCCACAAGTGTAGCGGAGCAGGGGGTCTCCTTTCTCCGGCAGGTCTCAAGACCTGGAGAAAGCTGGCTGCTTGTAAATGAAACTGCTGGTCATGAGGGCCACAGTAGGAATGGTGGGTTTTCAGCAAGAGCAAGTGAGGAGTAATGAGCACCTGAAGAGGTCCCTCTGCCTGTACGGGGTGTGGGGATGGAGTCTGGGGGGGGGTTCCTAGCTGGTCCCAATGGGTCTCAGGAGCAACCTTTCTTCTCCTAGGAGCATCTAGGAACCACAAGTTTTTCTTTAGGCTTCTTTCTCTGAAGAAAGGACTTTTGGGAAATGCCCCCCCCAACACACTCCCACTATCACCCAGACTGGGCAGCCTGCTAAGAGCCTGGACCCAGCACCCAGCTGCACTTTGAAAAGACTGTCTCTCCTCTGTTACATAAGTCAGAGAAATCCTGATTGGCTGTGTGTGTGTGTGCATACAAATTAAGCAGACTGGGACCAATCTGGAAAAAGCTGTCAAACCTTGATCAAGAGAGATGGGGAGACCCAAGCCACCGAAAAGGTTCTCCACCAGGTCACAGTGGCTTGCTTAGCTAGGTTTCCTTTCCCACCAACGTGGTGGTAGGGAAACAGTTACTCAGCCCTCAACAAGGGTGACATAAAACTGACTGTCTTGGAGTTTAAAGAACTTTCAGGGTACTGTCCTGATTTTCACCTGGAGCTGGTCCATTGCTCCAAAGTACCATTTGGATCCATTCCTGTTGTGGACCCCAGAGCACAGCCTGTTCCTGACTCTTATTACATCTGTGTTTTTTCATTTTGTTTTTCTGTCACACCCTGTATACATACACCTTTGTATCAACCTTGATGGTTTCTCTTCTTCCCCTGGGCTTATCTTGTTTTCTTTCCATTATTGGCTAAGGATTCTTACTGAGGCCAACTAAGCTGTGTAAGTCATGGATGAAATTGTCCCAGGTCTGTGAGTGGAATGAGCTTTAACAATACCCCATGTATTCAGTTCCTTGTTTTCATTCTAGCCTTCAGAGAGAGCTAGGTCAGTGGTTCTCAACCTTCCTAATGCTGCGACCCTTTAATACAGCTCCTCACCTTGTGGTGACCCCCCAACCATAAAATTGTTTTGTTACTACTTCATAACTGTAATTTTGTTGCTGTTATGAATTGCAAATATCTGATCTGATGATGGTCTTAGGTGACCCCTGGGAAACAGTCCTTTAACTCCCAAAGGGGTTGGTTGCGACCCACAGGTTGAGAACTGCTGAACAAAGTAGTTAGGTAGGTCCAGGAATTAACCGATATCGTGGGACACGGTAGCTTCTTTTTTCCTGTTTTATTGAAAAGGAGGTCATAGCCATAAGTTTAGTTCTCCATGTTCAGTTTTGTGGTCTAGTTGTTTCTGCGGTGATGTAAGTTGTCTGCCTCAACTAGATGGTTTGCTCGGCAAGAATGTTTCTACTTTCCAGTTGTGTAGGCAACATTGTTTTTATCCTCACTGCTCAGAGTTTCTCCTGACCCCTTCTTTTCAATTTAAGTTAAGAGTTCCTCCTGAATTGTAAACATAATTTGGAAGTCGTCCCATTTTGGTCTACCACTAACCCTCAAATTTGTCTACAGGAGACTTTTTTTCCCCATCGTGAAATGTAAGGAAATAGGAGAAGCAGGATGAGAATGTGTAGGAGAAAACTGGACCTGCCACTGGACAGAACAAGGCCTGAGACCCACGTGGACGAATCCACAGACCGACCTGCCCAGACATGCCCAGAGACAGAACTACCCAGACACGCCCAGGGAACAACAGCTGCAGACTGGCAGCCAATGGGACGCTGGACCGGGTCACCTGACTCCCGGAGCCTGTGTGTCTTGGCTCCGTGCCAACTCTACCCACTCACCTGAAGGGTCCTGTAGATGGATGCAAACAACAGGAATGGAGGAAGAAGAACCAGATCAAAGGAAGACAGCCATCTCCAAATAGAGGCAGTGGTACCTTACTTGGCCCAGAGAGCTGATGGGTAACTTCTCTGATGTCAGAGACTCACTCTGAAGGGTAGGCAGGGCGGCAAGCATACCTGACCCTCTTTCCCTTTTGCCTCTTTTTGCCGTTTGTTTTGTAAGATGGAACCTATGAAGACACTCTAGACTGCTCTAAAAAGAATATCATGATGATGAAAACAGAAAAAAAAAAAAAAAAAAGGCCTTACTGTAGTTGAAAATACTCCAGAGAAAGAATAGATCAGAAGCATCCTATGTCCGCTCCCATCCTGTCCCGCCTCTCGGTTTCTCCTTGGCCATTACATCCATTTCTCTAGTCTACGAGGGGATTAGCTACTTCCTTCACCACGTGCCTTCTCTAACACTGACCTGCCTTTGCTTTGCATCTCAGGATTGCTATTCAGTTGTATGTGAGAGAACCACCAGGGCACCCCTTGTGATGGGCGGGCCCTGACCTCGGCTCTTCAGGAATCTCTGGTAATTCTCAGAAAGCCCTGAAGCCAGCTGCTGGCCAATTAGAGCTTTCTGCATGGCTCTCATGCACCCTACTTTCCTGAGAACCCCTCCCTTCCCTGTCAGACGCAATGAGCCAATCCAGTAAGGACCCATGCTCAGGTCCTGACCAAAGAGACCCCCCTAGCGACTGCTGTTTAAAAACCCAGATGCACCCACATTTGGGGCTGCCATTTTTTTTTAATTGGTTAGCCCTGGCATGTAAGTGTGTATCCTACAGGAAATCAACTGTTTTAACTTTAAAATGGCCATAAGTTTCCCTCAGTGTCTACTTGAGCTATTTCTCGGACCTCAACAGCATGCTGTTTAAAACCATTTCTTGTGTACTGCCAAAAATTGCCCCTTAGCAAGGTGACAAACACTTTGAAGGTGCAACTATAATTCTGCTTGTTTCTTTATGTTCACATTGGGCATCTCAATACTATTGAGCTCCTAGCCAGTGCTAAATAAGTTAGAGGTATTTGGAAAATACTGGTTGTCATCCCTATGGATCATACGAAAAGTATTTGCTGTTCTATAAAGAAAAAGTGTGAAAAAGACTTATTGATTTCTCTTACTTGCCACACTCCTGTTCCTACGCTGTCATAGTAAAACCTATCTCATACAAAAACAATGACAGCAATAAACAAAATCCTTAAGAGAAAGCATACAAACTACAAGGACTGCCACCCCCCCCCCCCCAGCAAAACAACCAAACACCAGTGAGAAGAATTAAACTACAAACAATATATTCACAAAGTTGACATAGAAAATCAAAGCGTAGATTCCAGCTGGAAAGGAATTACTAAGCCACAATTACATTTGTTATCCTGGAACCAGAGCAGGTACTTGGAAAGAATTCATGATGGAGAGAGCAACAGTAGACTATTTTTCCCCACATAATCCATTTTAGATCAAGAGTACTTTGAGGCAGGAAATCTCAATCAGCGGAGACTAGCTGACCTTTGCAAAGAATTATGACTGGTTAACGTCATAGTTCAGTTCATATTGTATTTGAAACATGAAAGGAAAACCTCCCAGTCCCCATCTGGTGAATTATGCCCATGCCCCCAATCCCGCGCCTTCAAAGTCAGAGCAGAAACCACCTCTACCGCAAGACTTCAAATACAAGATGTGCAACTGCTCTGCTCCCAGCTGGCTTCGAGCAACAATAAGACAATTGAGCTAGAAATGGGTAAAATGTGGCAGGACACCTTCTCCTTTTCTTAAAACCTGTTGTTCTCATTGTGACTACCTTCACACTCTGCCAAATCAGCTTAGAATGAAGCCTGTGATAAGTGGGGATTGACGTTTTTAATCATGCTTTAATTCTCAGGTTACAGACATAAACTCATTTTATCTACCATGATACATCCAGTCAGGTTCTTTTCAAATTTACATCTTGTTGGATACTATTAAAACCGTTTCCAACTGACTGATAGCACACTGCTTCCAGGCATTTCTAGTTCAGGCCTGCAAGTGTTGTTGTCAGCGTGCCTGTAACAGAGCCCGTCTCCCTGGCTAAACCCCGCTCCTCGATTCCCTCATGCAGGCCATAGCTGGGCAGAGACCAGAAGCATTCAACTCCAAACGCTTGGCCAAAGGAGACAGTTTACAGAAACTCCACAGCGAGACATTCCACTGGCCTGGTGGGGCTCAGGCTTGGTGTTGAGCAATGCTTAGCACTTCATGTCTCCACCCATGCCTATTTTGTTTCATCTGCGAACTTAAAATGTCTTTTTTTTTCCTGCTCCAATGTCTTGCCTGCACGCTGACATGCACCCGTCCATGTTGACAGGGAATACCACTTCCTCCTATTTAAGACAAAGTTATCTTTCGTTCACATCTAATTTAAGCACTGATTTTTCCACAAAGAAACTTTTTCTTCCCCATTATCCCTTCTCCCGGGGAGCTCATCACCTACCAGCCCTGGTTAAGTGAGGTTGTAGGGGAACCGTCTTTGAACGCTGCCTTTGATCAGTGCACGAGCTACCGGTGTAAGTGTAGTGCGAACTGAAGAGGGGATAGTTTATTTTATCTTACTTTACTTCATCATGTTAACGGTTGGGGTGAAGGCACTTTGCTTTCTGAAGTAGCTCTCATTTTCATTACTGTAAGGCCTCCCTCCTGTGCAACATTCTTTAAAATGTCACAATTGTCTACACCCTGGAATTTATTTCAGACCTCACGAATGACTTAGCAAGAACTTTTCTTTCTGTTGAGCCCCCCATGGTGGGCCTCAGGAGTTTCAATACTTACACTTTTGACCCTGAAGTTTCCTCGTTTACATTCCCCCCCTCCACTGCCCCCACCTGCAGCTCCTTGCTCCCCAAGCCACATAACCCATAAACTGGGCTAGAACATCAGCAGCTTTTATTGTGCAGGTCCCTGCTTCAGTCACATGTTTTTACTCGTCTCCTTCCCTCCCTTGTCTAACCTGATATTTATCAGTGGCCTCTCTGGCAACTTTACCTGGGCAAATGGTGAGCTCTGTGCCTTGTTTTTACCTGGCTGTCTACAGCCAGCTTTTGTAGTTGGCCTCTCTGGTCATTGTCCCTCCTCAACGGCCTCAGCCAGTGTTCTATTGCTGTGAAGAGACACCATGACCACAGCATTTAAATGGCGGCTTACTTACACTCTCAGAGGTTTAGTCCATTGTCGTCATGGAGGGGAGCATGGCAGCATGCAGGCAGACATGGTGCTGGGGAAGCAGCTGAGAGTTCCACGTCTGGATCCGCAGGCAGCAGGAAGAGAGAGTGGGACTGGGCCTGCCTTGAGCTTCTGAAACCTCAAAGCCTTCTCCCAGTGACACTTCCTCCAACAAGGCCCCCTCTCCTAATCCCTCTGAAAAAGTGCCACGCCCTGATGACTAAGCATTCAAACAAAGCAGTCTATGGGGGCTTCTCTTACTCAAACAACCAATTCATCAAATCTCACCCCAAATGTCTTAGTTAGGGCTTCTATTATTATGATGAAACATCCTGACCAAAAGCAAATTGGGGAGGAAAGGTTTATTTTGGTTTACTTTTTATCATTTGGTTTACTTTTCCAAACCATTGTTCATCGATGGAGGAAGTCAGGACAGAAACTCAAACAGGACAGGAACCTGGAGGCAGGGGCTGATACAGAGGCCATGGAGGGGTGGTGCCTACTGGCTTGCTTTGCATGGCTAGCTTAGACTGCTTTCTTATAGAACCACCAGCCCAGGGGTGTAGTTGTTAACTACAATCTTTTGCCCTCAATTTAGGGAAAGAGAAAGGAAGAATAGAAAAATTTTCACCTTGATATAGAATAGAGAAAGGTGGAAATACTCACAGCCTCTTTTGGGCTTTCCTAAGCGTGGAGAGGACTAGCTGACAGTGAGTCAGACTAGCGTCTCAGCTCACTGTCTGTAAACTCAATCTCTCCAACTTTTGTTCTTTTAAGTAAGAACCAATACACTAATGATGGACAACCCAACCAACAGACCACAACCAACACCCACCCCCGGCTCTCAGGGCTTCAGACCTTTTATACCCTAAGCAAAAGTTCCCATAAACCCAGGTGGCACACAATCCCAAGAACAAGCTACACGTGCCAGGATGACGGCACCTAACCAAATTATAGCCACCTGCATCAAGCATTCCAAATCCAACTCATAAACATCAACCACACCTGGGGTGGAAACTTAAACCTAGTCATTTTGCATTCTTTAAAAAAAAAACCAAAGTAACAAAAACTTCTTCCAAGTGTTCTGCTACATGGGGGTGTTCCCAGCCACAGTGGACTGGGTTCCCCCACTTCAATTACTAGTTAAAAAAACTGCCCCACAGACTTGCCTACAGTGGAATCTCATGGAAGTGGTTTCTCAGTTGGGGTTCCCTCCTCTTAGATGACTCTAGCTTGGGTCAAGTTGGCCTAAAACTAGACAGGACACTCAATAGCGCCCTCCAGCGGCCTTCCCAGGTTTCTCTGTCTCTCCCTCATAAAGATCACACAGTGAAGACATCCTCTATTTTCATTCTGACCCTGCCCAGCCCCCAGTTCATCACCGCGCCCTCTCCTCTTCCAGCACCAACACAATTCCAGCATTCATGGAGAAAAGGCTCCTACTCCTCCATTTCCTTCTACCTATGCCCTCGTGTATTCCAGTTTTCAGTCTACACATCACCACTCTCTCAATACTCTGAACACTACCAGTGTTTGCAGTGTGTTATCAGAAAGGTCTCATTCTTCTTAAAGATCTTCGCTCTGTCCAGATCTGCAGACGCATGTTGTAAATAGAAGCAAGAGCAGAAACAAAGCTCGTTCATTTAAGAAGTGCTTCCTGAACATAGTTTTCCACCGGCGACCTGTATGTGCCTGGGATGCAAGGAGACGAATTTCAGCAAAGGAGGTTTTGGTGCTGCCCCTCTCTCTGACCGCTAAATACACGCCTCCTTATGATGGAACACTCCTAACACCGTACTGAATCCCCCCTCCCTTTATTATTCTCTTTAGAAGTCTCTTACTGGTTTTTGCCTCTACTGAGGTAACTGCCTCCTGGATTAAGAAAAATGACAGAGAACTTTTGTGTCGTAAGAGCTTTTCTTTGCTTTCACCCATTCGTTCACTTCACTGTATGCTCATTCTTTTTTCTGTCTCTTTCCCATCTTGCATCTCTCATTTCAGACTCCTCTTTCTTCTTACATTTAAGTCTGAACATCCTTAAAATGTTAGAAGAAGCATACCATTTTATCTTATCACGACAACAAGGAGAGACAGAACTTTAAGGATTTTTACTAGGGTCCCTGTGTTCATTCTTAGACATTCACAGACATCCAGTGATGTGTCTACTGTGGCCTTCTATCTCTGTTGCAGCCCACTCTTCAAACTACTTACTGAACTCTCCATTTAGGTACCCACTCCGTATTGCAGTCATAGGTACCATGTCAGTCTTGGACATTATTGAGTGGAAGGGCAGGAACTTTAACCAGGGAGTTGATTTTTCTTAAAAGGCAAGTTCACAAAGACCGGTTGAAAATGTCTCAAGTTCTGACCCTGCCTGACTAAAGCATTGTTAGGGTCATGGTGCTGAGGTGTGTCAGGCCGAAGACACAACAAGTAGAGCCTGTGCGGTCAGGGCCACCATTCCAGTGCATTTCCTGTGCTTTTGTAGTTCCCATCTGGCTGGACAGTTTTCCAGGACTGATTCTATGGACCAGAATAGAATTTTTAAACTACTTACTACCCTAACATCCAATGGACTACTCTTTTCTATTTACTTTCCTGAGTATTTCTCCTTAGCCTTACAGTCCTACTTCTCTTCCTCTGCCCCCGACAATTACCCATTAGATTCCATCTTCCCACCATTCTCACTCTGCTTCAGCAACTACCATAAACAATATCAGGATCCTGCCAATCTGAGCTCCAGGCCTGCAGTTCTCCAGTTCCGTTGAGTTTCACTCTCACACTGACAACTGCCTTTCAGTTAGATCCCTTTGGGTGTCTTACTCATCGAATTCAAATAGGACACATTCAAAGTGGATCTGATCTTTTTCTTTTCCTCATTGCAAACCCACTCTTCCTTCCTGTGTTAATTAATTGGTGCATCATCCACCTGGTCACTCTAGCCAGGAATCTGTGCTCATCCTGGCCCGCTTCCTCTCCCTCCTCCCCCACAAGTACTCCGTCAGCCAATCCTCCCAATTTTTATCTCAAGATTATTTGTCAGTCTCTCCCTTTATCCTGGTTCGGTCCACTTTGCCAGGATTCCTCGATGCTGACGTCATCCGTCCATGTGTCTTACCACAGCTTACTACAGAGGACTCTTTGCCACGTTTCTCTTGCCCAAATTCCCAGCAACGTGTTGTAACATACTTTGCCTTAAGCTCTTGTCTAAAACTGAACTCATGGTTTATTTTTTTTTATTCACTTCTCCCCCAAGTCTTCCACCTCCTGCATACACCATTATTCCATCCACATTTCTGAATTAGACGTCCATGTCTGCTCCTCGTCCTCCCTCGTCTGTAATACCAAATAACTACTCACCGAAACGTATTGCTTTTATCTCACAAGGTGTCTCAGAAGTCTAGGATCCCTACTTTCGTTTCTCTGAGCTACAAACCATCTTGGTTCTCAGAACGTATGCGTCTAGTCGTCCGATGATCCTAATTACTATAACAGATCGGAGTGTCATCCTGAAAATATTGAGCAGTTATGGCTGGAAAGTATATACCAAAGGTATATAATATGTGCTACTATTGGTCCTAAGGGATTTGAGAAATATATACTTGGCAGAAAATACGTAGGTAACTGAAGAGTAACTCATTCCGTTGTTTTAAATGGAGATAAGGAGATACTTACTTCCCAGTTAGTGTTTTTAAGAGTGTGTGTGTGTGGGGGGGGGTGTATATGTGTGTACGTGTTTATGTGCATTTGCACATGTGAGTGTGCATGTGCACACACATGCATGTAGGTGACTTTCTCTATTATTCTACACCTCATGTTTTGAGATAGGGTCTCTCAACAATCCCGGAGCTCCCTGATTAAGAGACTGGCTGGTCACCAAGTTCCAGGAATCCCCCGTCTCTGCCTCTCCAGTACCTATCGTACAGGCACGTGATACTGCACACTTTATGTGGTACTACAAGTGTAAACTCGGGTCCTCATGTGTGACAGGCATTTTACCAGCTGGCCCCTGGGCCCAGCTCTATTTCCCAGCTTCTAGTAAGCAAAAGAACTAGCTAGTATCATGTAAAGACAAAAGGACACTCTTCCCCGTCCCACTCCCGGGCATAGCAAGAACCAAAGAGACTATGACACAGTGGTCCTTCATCTAAATAACCCTACCTTATCTTTGCTGACATTCTTGCCAACACAATACACAGTACAAATATATAGAACATATTTGGCAATATCTAGGCTTCATGAAAACTGTAAATATCTGACTCCACAAAATTTGGGTGAAAATTTCCTTCAAGGGAATTTATCTTCATGGAATTCTGGGGTTTCCTAGAGTTGTTTTGACCAGAAGTGTCACTAAAAATAACTTTCTGGGAAGCAGTTTCCATGAACATTCATTTAATTTCTTCATGACAACTCAGCAAAACAGCTCTCCAGTCACGTCTCCGTTGGCTTCAATGAAAAGGAACATATGACTACTGATGATTCAGTAGCCTCCCAGGTGCTCCCTGCAGGCCTGAGCCCTCACTACAGCACACTCTGCTGAAGCAGAGAAAGTTCGTGAAAGTTGGAGAGGCACACATGGCGAACAACTCAAGCTGGCAAAAAGACTGCGGTGGTTTGACTAGTAATGGCCCCCCTAGGCACATAGATTCGAATGCTTGGTCACTAGGGAGTGATGCTACTTGGGAGAGATTAGGAGATGTGTCCTTGTCGGAGGAAGTGTGTCACTGGGGGGTGGGCTTCGGGGTTTCAAAAGCTCAAGCCAGGCCCAGTGACTCTCTCTTCCTGCTGCCTTCAGATTCAGATGTAGAACTCTCAGCTACCCCTCCAACACCATGTCTGCCTGCGTGCTACCATGCTTCCCGCCATGACTGTAACAGACTAAACCTCTGATCTGTAAGCCAGTCCTAATTAAGTGCTTTCCTCTATAAGAGTTACTGTGGTCATAGCGTCTCTTCACAGCAATAAACCACTAAGACGAAGACACTCTCTGTTTTAGTCTCAGCATCAGTTACCAGATAGGTCTACTCACAGGATCCAGAGAAAAGGTTTTCCTTCTGTGGAAGGCCCAGATCACACTCTTACCCTGTGCAGTGGAGTCCTACTCTTTACACACCTCCCTCTTACTGGGCACTTGAAGATCCAGCCTTTCTACTCACTCCTGAGAGTCCCAGCATAATCTGGAAGCAACACAACCCTAGACAGACTGCATCGCAGGCAATCTCTCTTACATTGCGTTTGAATCCAGCATGTAGGGTCTAACCGTGAGAGCCTTTTATGTTGGCACATTGATGACGGGAAAGAAAAAGAGAAGCCTGGGTTCTTTGAGGAGATAATCTTATCTTGAAGGATAAGTTTGTTTAGAATGTCAGCAGCCAGCATGAACAAAGAATTCCTTGTATGACGAAGAACCTTTCCGAATTTATTTTTTTCTTCAAGTGAATTGAAGAAAATATTCTCTGGAGGGAGTAGGGGAGTGGAGGGGTGAGGGAGTGGGGGTTAAAGGGGAAGTAGCATTAAAAAATTAATCACATTTCAGATTGCTGGGATTTACAATTAATGTGACTTTTTGTTTTTTGCTGGTGATCCAAATGGCAGGTAAAGTGTATTTTGATTTAATTATCTGCTTGCAACATTTTTCCCATACCACCAATTTAGGCCGTCTAGACAGTGTGGTTGCTCTATGGTGAATGGGCTTCCTTCTGGAAATTCCTTTCTTTTGGACCATGGAGGAAGTCTCAGCAGACCTTGGAAACCCTTCCCGCATAAGTCCTTGTGCCATTATACTTCAATATCTGTGATGCCACAATACATTAATACATCTGTATCATATTAATACTGTATTAGAGCAATGCATGGGGAATACGATCCAATAAAAACACTGCTAACCCCTGACGTTCTCACGTGGCTCCGTGAGATGAGAAACAGTATTGTCAGTGGGGGCTCGCGGAGCTTGTGTCTGCAGAAAGGCAGGAGAGGCAGCGTCCCGGGTGCCTTGAGCGGTATGAACCGCCGCGTTATCCACGCCGGCGCTGCGGCCCAGAGATAAGGAGAGCAGACAGGCAGACTAGCTGCGCTGCGGGTCCTGAGTGTTTTCATAACTCCCCAAAGCCTCCTCTTTGACATTGTTGCTTTGTCATCCTCTAGTAATTGTTCATAAATCATCGCTCAAATTACTCAGGACTCTATAACATTTCCTGCCAAAAAGTATCGCACCAAAGAGTTGAGAGGTTTTTCCAAAATAATGTTCTTATAAGAACTTGGATCTCGCGTTTTGAAGACGATAGGAAAAATCATAGAGAGAGAGAGAGAAAGAGAAAAGGCTTTTTCTAAAAGCCAAGTTTGTTGGAGATAATTTCATTTCCAAAATGAACAGCAGGGAGGCCCGAGTCCAGCCCCACCCTTTCCCTCTAACCGCATTTCCATTCCCCCTTCCAGCCTGGCCAGGCGGAGTGCGTTTCTGCTCCAGAGAAGCTGAAGTTTCTCACAAAACCTTTCCAAAGAAAGAACTGCCGTAGCTTTTCGGGTTACTGGATTCTATTGTTTTGTAAGGACTTCACAGGGACTAACCTAAAGCTTCTATGCCCCATTTGAAATTAATTAGCCTGTACTTTCCCCATCATAACTAAGAATTAAACCCAGCTGCTCACCTCAGCCTGTTCACATTCCTGGAGCATGTCGGTAGGTTTGCCCCTTCATATTTCTATGCTAGGTAGACCCGTTCCTGTGACCTTTCCTCAGGAAGATAATTTTCCAGCCAGTTCATCATTTTCATTGCTCTTCTTTGGACGTATTCCAAAGCCTCTTGTCTTGGGTGGGCCCACGGTTTTCTGATATCGATGCCTGAGCCGTGGAAGTCACATTGCTGGAGACGTGTAGCATGCTGGAAGCCATTCTTTGCAGGTGGCCTTGCTTCCTCTTACACACGCCCACTGTGCGAAAATCCAGTATAAATTAAAAATAAACTGTGTAAGAGTGTTCAGTGTAGGCACACTTCCAGAAAAGTACACTAATATATTTTAAATTATGACTGGTTTCCCAAAAAATAATCTACGTATCTACATCGATTCCAAAGAACTTCTCTTACATGAAGTGAGGAAAACAACACGCATGCTCTCATTTGTTTGTTTATGTTTACATTGATTCAAGAATGTTAATCAAATGCCTGGTATAACCTGGTATGTTCCTGAGACGAAAGAACTGAATCTATTACCTTGCTTGTCTGGTTGCTTATCCTGAAGAGTGTTCAACACAGACTGTGTGAACAGCTTTGCCACTGACATCATCAGATCTCTTGAATTGTGGCCCGTCAGTGAGTAGCAGCGAGTCCCTTAGTATGTGCTTCCTGAGGTAGCCAGGTTTCTGTCACTGTGACAGAATATCTGAAGCAACTGACAAAGGAAAAAAAATCAAAAACCACTTACTTTGTCGCAGTATTTCGGAGGTTCCAATCCGTGGTCTGTTAGCCCTACAGGTTCAGGCCTGTAGCAAATAATCATGGTTGAAGCTCGTGTTAAGCAAAGCTACACATCCAGTGGTCAGAAGCCAAAGGCGAATGATGAGGAGCTGAGCCAATGGTTTTTCCTCAAGAGCACACTTCTTGTGGCTGAAAGACCTCCATCAGGCTACACCCCTTGAGGGCATCTCTTACTTCCTATCAGGACCACTCGGAGACCTAAGGTTCAGCTTGGGAAGGACATCTCAATTCGGAATTGTAGAACGTCTCTGCTTCAGATGGATTTTCTCATCTTTAGCAGGAGAATAATAACAATTTCTATCTCTTTGGAGACTACAAATAAGATGTGTGTGTGTGTGTGTGTGTGTGTGTGTGTGTGAGAGACAGAGAGAGAGAGAGAGAGAGAGGGAGAGAGAAACAGATATATAATATAACAGTGGCTTTTCATTTTTCTGTTCCAAGACCATTCATATGGCAAAGAGTTTTATTCACTGATGTAATAACCAGGAGAACTGGTTATTACAAGGCAGCACGATGAGTGCTCTAATAAAGTTAGAAACAGAGTATCCTGAAAGAACAGAGGGTAGAAGGTCGAGTTTACATGCAGATGCTTGGAAACACATAAGATACACTATTTTTTATTATTTAAATGGTGCAATTAAGGATATGTAGAAATTCAGCTGGTGGAAAATAGGAGGAAGTAGGTATCCTAGACAGAAGACAGGAAATGCTCAAGTACAGTGCCAGGTGGGGGAATTGTGAGAGACCAGGAGCATTCTGGGCAGAAAGGATGAATGGGGGTAGGGGGTGGGGTAGGGGGTGGGGGGTGTTGCCAGGGATGTAGACAGCCAGCTAGCCTAGACTCAGCAATGAAAGCACAATTCTATCAGAATTTATGATGAAGTCAAACAAACAAACCAGTGAATGTAACAGTGAGGTATGGTTTTTTTTTTTTTTTTTTTTTTTTTTATATAGAGAGATAAAATTTAGCTATTCTTAATTAACTTCTTTGGTACAAAATCAAATATTTCTGGTGACTCAGACATATCTGATAAGATGGCAGAAATTTTAAGGTTTTAAATAACTCGGCACACTCCATTTCGTTTCACATGTATTCCTTATTGCAGTCATCTTCAGTCTCTAAAATTTTTGCCTGGTTACGTAATTATCAACTTTAACCAGGTTGCTTGTGGGAGCAGAAATGCCAAATAGTCCTATAAACGCCGTGGTTTCTTTCTTTCTTTCTTTTTTTTTTTTTTACTCCCCAAGATCTTTAATGGTTTAACTCGTGGAACTTCCATGGACTAGCCTACTGCTATCCCCCAAACCTAGAAAAACAAATCTTGAAAGCTGTTCAATTTTATTTTACTGTTTGATTTGAGGCGCTGTCTTGCTATGTAGCTCAGGGTGGCCCTGAATTCACAATCCTTCTGCTTCAGCCTCCTGAGTGCTAGAGTTACAGGCAGTATCTACCTGTCATCCACCTACTTCGAATTATATACACATCTATTATTGGTCCAAATATACACACACACACACACACACACACATACATACCTGGCAATGTACTTGAGCATTTCCTGTCTTCTGTCTAGGATACCTACTTCCTCCTATTTTCCACCAGCTGAATTTCTACATATCCTTAATTACATCATTTAAATAATAAAAATATTTATATAAATATATATATATATAAATAAATATTTATATATATCAATATATAATTGGACCAATAGTAGCAGTATATTATGTATGAATACCAGCAACAGCTTTTCCAGGTTCTGCAGTCACATAAACAGAATCAAAGAGACATCCATCTCACTCCACTGGAAAAATAAGGAAAAGCAAATCCCAGAAAACAGCACAGTTCTGTTACTATTGCAGTACCTTTTCAGTCATCATCTAGATAGAAAACCCTCTGTGTAACATCATTATGAACATCTAGTATGGTTACTAGAAGAAGTATGGTTACTATTGTGTACCACAAAGCAAATAGAGAGATATTTTATATTCATAGGAGTATGATGTAATACTGTCTGTCCTGCAACTGTAATACTAAAGGATACAATTTAAAAGGTCCACTTCCAGCAGAGGGAGTGGACCATTTTTGGTCTTGTTTCACTGAACCAACTAAACAAACATGAGGAACTCCATATGCTGAGATATTAATTGTGGAATCTTTCCTTAGGGAGCACATATCGATAAATTTGGCCTAATCTAAATCTGTGTTTCATCTACTATTAGCCATGAACTAAGCACCCACCTTTACATGCTCTCTGAATTTCTTCCTGTGTGAATTAAGCTGCTGTTTGAGTGCAGCACACTTCACGGGCACTCCACACCACTGTTGTACACAGTCCCAGAAGAGGCCTGCTGGGTCTTTTGAGGGAGACTGCTACCATTGGCCGCCAATTGAGGGAAGAGATTCACTGCTTTAAGCAATGGTGAGACTACTTCTGGAGTTTAAAAAGCCACCTTATCTGGATATTGGGAAGTTTCTACTAGCAAAGAAGACCCATCGCAACTTAGAGGAACCATGTCTCCAGCTTCAACAGGAATTTCCAGTACATTCTCCTGTCTTTGCATTGGGTTTCATTCTTCCCTTGCCAACGCCCTCAATTTAACTACATGCATGCTTTGTGGCTGGGAGTTTCACTTTTCTGCAACTCACTCTATAGCAGGAAAAGGGCCTGAGTTTGCTTTTCATCCACATCAGTCTTATAACTCTAAGAAATTAGGCTCTCACTCACGGCATGTCTAGACGCTCTTGGAATATTTTTGCAGTACTTAAAGTCACGATCAAAATACTGAAGTAAATTCTTCTTTTCACTCTCCCTGGGACATTAGGAATGAAGAATGAATATAACTATATCCCTTAGTCTTCCAAGAACAATTATAAAAAGTGATTGGTTAGGACTACCCAATGTAAATATTTTATAAATCTATAAAGAGTTAATGGCTTGGACTATCAGTGATCTCTTTCCACTGAATATGCAGCCATCAGCATTTGCTTAAACCGAATCAAACTAGAGAAAAAATACGAAAACCCTTACATTCATTCAGTAAATCCGTCTTTGTACTTCTGTTGCTCTGGACTGTTCTCTTCAGCAACATCTGCATTAGAGTTTTCCAGAGACGCAGAAAGAGAATCAGAAAGGGTATGTAGGTACAGGTGATACAGATTTTAAAAAGTAATTACCTCATGCGATCACAGAGGCAAATTTCTGTCTTCAAATTGGAGATTCAAGAAAGCTGGTCACAGCCTAAAGCCTGGGAACCAGGGAAACCTCTGAGTTTAAAGGTCCAAGAGCCAAGTGGCCTGATGTCTGTAAGCAGGAAAAGGTGCATGATCTAGCACAAGGAGAGAGCAGATTCATCCTTTGTAGTATTTTGATGTATGTGGGCCTTCAATGTGGTAGATGTCCATCCACACCGATGAGGCTCAATTCCTTTATTCAGTCTACTGATTCAAATGCTAATATCCACTCTAAGCACCCTAAAACAGTACCAAGAAATAACACGTACCAGCTACTTGAAAAGACCTTGTAATATCGTTTACTTAACCGTGACAAGTGTTGTATCTAGTACAGTAGGCAGTAATAATTGTTGTTATTCTTAGTCACTTCTGTTGTCAGCTAGCCTTTTTAATTGGGATTTAAAAAAAAACAATACAATGACAAATAATTGCAAGATGTTTGAGCAGCTTATCATTAATAAAAAAATTATTTTCTAGAAAATTATGTTTTTTTAAGAATAATAATCATTGAAATAGTCATAGAGAAAGATGGCTACTCGTTTGGAATTGCAGGTAGAGTCACACATAGACTTTATATTGGATCTCTGGACAGAAAAATTATTATGTACTTTTCTATTTGAGTTCATAGACTTTTAATAAGTAAGTACATAGCATTTCCTAAATGATACAAAAGGATATTTATTCTTAGTTAATTTAAAAAAATGAAAATGCCATTTTTCAGTTTAATCTTCATAGCCACGACTGATATATATCATATATATATATATATATATATATATATATATATATATATATATATATATGAGACATATAATCAGGAAGTACAATTTCCCCACACCAGCATTCTGTGCTTTCCAATGCGTGCGTTGCTTATCCACAGAAAACCATAGAAAATTCCGCATGCAGAAGCTTTGGGGAGAGCAGCGGCATCAACATTCCTCCGTCGATGATGGAGAGATAAGCCACATGTGAAAGCACTTGGTGCCTCAGCTTACTGTGAGTGACAGCAGTATAATAGGTTCTCCTAAGCATTAACATTCTCCAATAACACCGCATTGTCATCCTTTGTCTGATCCTAGCTCACACAAATTGTTCTCAGTGTTTCAAATTCCCATCAAAAAACTAGAGAAAGACACCTCAAAGCTGTCATGCGGAAACGGATTAGGTCCGGCTCTAAACCGTTAAACAAATGATGTAGAAGTCTCATTTATACACTCCTTAGAGGATGTTTACTGACAGGTGGGAAACTAAGACTCTCCATCTCACAGGCAATTTGCACACCCAAATCCCGTCTGAATTCTGACTCTTGAGGTCCTTCATCTGCAGTTGCTTTTTCGGCTTCATAGCGCTGCTTCGTCGTAAACTGTTCGGGAAGGTTGGGAGGACCGTTCTACATTCATTTGCATTTAAAATGAAAGACAGCTCACATTGTTTCTGTTATCTCTCTCGTTTTAAAGCATCTTTGATTTATGTGTGCCCGCTTGTCTATATGTGCATGACATACATGCAAGTACCTCTGGAGGACAGAGGGAAGAACAGAAGAATATCGAAGGAGGTTTTGACAAAAGCAAGACCAAAGCCAGCGTGGAAGTTACTAAAACCTGTAGCGCTCTGTCCACATACACGGTATCATGATATGAGCGCTAACAGGCTGAAGCCCTCAGATGGCTATGCTCGTGTCTGTGGCCCTTCTGGGCATTGACTTCATCATCCCGAGGTTTGCCTCTTGGGCTCCATTCTTAAAGCTTCAAGCATTCTGTTTGCAGGGCCTGCTTGAAGGTATGTTGACCCTGATAAGTTATCTGGTCTCTTAGGATGCGATGCCTTTTGTAACTTGGAGGAAGCTCCCCCCTAATATCCTGCATTCTTCATACTTGTAAAAACCAGCATTGTGCCTACAAAGTGTCATCCATGGCCATTGATAAGGAAACCGAAAGCCGGCCCCACACTGTCACCTGACCAGTTCCTTTCATCTTTCAGAGGCCTGGACTCAAGCTAAACTGGTACTTACGGTTTTGATGTAGAAAAAAATTTCAGAATCAAAGATTTTATTAAATATATCAAGAAAGGAACTGTCTCAGGAGCAAAAGCATGAGGGTAGGCTTCTCTAAAGGAGGGGTGCATTTTTCATATCCTGGTAGTGTTTGTGTAGGATTTAGGGAAGCTCTCTGGAATATCATCGCTTAACAGGCTTCTGGAGAACTTACCTTCCTCTACCCCTGTCCTGCTCTTTGATAATTGAGATTACAGGGTGGCTTCTGGAGAGGCCTTGAACGGGATTGCTATCTGGTATGACAAGACCCAGGAGCCACTAGCTTTGCACAAGAGTTTCAGACATGATTCTCATTGTAAATGGGAATTTGGTGAGATTCCTAGGAAACTGTAGGGTGAAATCTGGGAGAGAGGAAAGGCTCCAGCAGCTGGAGCTCTTGCTTTTCTGCTGGTGAGAGGCTCCCACCAGGCTACCAAGTGAAGTGAGAGACGTCTCTCTCCATAGTCATATCAACAAACACTTTCCCATTTTACAGATGCTGCCCCACCACTGCCTTGCATGGTATCTGATCCCTTTTGACCCTCAGCCACAGTGGCCTCTGGCATCTGGGTGGCTGAATTTGGATAAACTCTTCCCTAGGTGATCAAGGACACCACAGGGGCTCTCTTTTTGAAAAAATGAAGTGTGCTTAGAGATTTTATAATTTCATATCTTGGAGCTTGTGATGGGTGATGGGGGGATGTATCCAGTTCCTGGGATGCCCTCAGGAATCCGCCCTAGTGTACTGTCTGCTTTCTCTTGAAGGCGCTGATAACATTAACAACATACCCTCCTCATATTTACCTCTCTGCTTGCTCCTCTACTGGTCCAAATGTGTTGCAGATCCTCCCACTCTGCATTCTATGCCAACTCTGGGTATCCACGCCCTGGTTTGAATGCTGTGCTGTCTTGAAATCTCCTCTGCCAAATGAGTCAGTCCATTGGTTTTAAACTTAGCCACAAATTTTCCTGGTTGCAGATGAAACAGAGAACCCTTTCTGCAGAGTGTTACACAGATGGACACTAACCAAATCCCATCAATGCTCCTTCTCTCCCACTGAAGCCTCCTGAAACCAGTCTTTCAACTCCCATTTCTCTTGGGATGCTGGTCCTCTAAGCTCACATCAAAATTGCCCTCTGAACTGCTTGTGTAGATGGCTCCTTCAGACCATTTCTCTAAAAATTTCCAAGTTCTTCCCATGAATCTGTTCGCAAAGGCTTCAAAACCAGATTGTCACAGTTAGTCGTAGCAACCATTCCACGTCTGTGGTACAACCTTTCAGTATTGGTTTTATTATCTAGATGAACAATTTCCTGACAGAAATAACTATGGTGCTGAAGGCTTTACCTTGACTTGTGGTTTCAGAAAGAGGTTTGCAGGTTGGAAGGATTTCATAGAAAAAGTGAACTGATCACAAGGACATTTTGTGAGCTCGTCTTGATGATGAGTCTCATGTCAAATACTGCAGCTCCTATATTTCTCTGTTATTTAAGTCCCTAAAGTATCTTCGGCTCATTCCTCCCCCACCAGACATTTGCTAATACTGTTTCCTCTAGCTGGAACTTCTTTGTCTGTTTCACAGTATCTGAGTAAGTTTCCTCTAACTTCTGGAGTCCTCTATCTTTCTTAAAAAGGGACTTAGTAATTTTTTGTTTTATGTGCATGTGTGAGTGCTTGCCTATATGCACATGCATACATATGCATGTGCCTGCCTGCTTCCTGAAGAGGCCAGAAGAAGACATCAGATGCCCTGAAACTGGAGCTGCAGGTAGTTGCAAGCTTCCTGGGATGGGTGCAGGGAACTGAACTCCTTTGCAAGAGCAGCAAGTGTTCTTAACGACCAAACCATCTCTCCAGACCTACCTATTAACCCTCAAGGTTATATGTGCCCATCATGCGGAAGTATGTCACCCATGGACGGTCTATAACAGTGGTTCTCAACCTGTGGGTCGAGACCCCTTTGGGAACCAAATGATCCTTTTACAGGGGTCACCTAAGACCATCTGCATATCATGTATTTACATTATGATTCATAACAGTAGCATAATTATAGTTATGAAGTAGCAATGAAAATAATTTTATAGTTGGGGGTTGCCACCACATGAAGAACTGTTATTAAAGGATTGCAGCATGAGGAAAGTTGAGAACTACTGGTCTGTAAGGAAGCATTTGGTCTCCCAGATTGAGAAGACAGACATTGCTTTATTCATCTCTGTATGCTCACTGTCTTGGGTCAAGGGTGGCCTGCAGAAAGTATTCAACAAATATTTACTGAATGGCTGGTGTGAATAATTACTAAGTTCACTGAAAGTTTCTGCAATTAAATTATTTAGACTCTGAAGTACTCAGCCTAGTAGTCAGGAAAGAACAGATTTCTCTCCACTCATTAGTCTATGTCATATGAAATTTGATCACGTGACTAAAAAAAATAAGCATGACTAGCATAAACACATTTGGCCACACAAATCTTGCCTCTCGCTGGACACATAGCTTAGCCCTGAAAACAATCTCTACTAGCCACATGTGCAGAGATGAGCAGCGCTTTCCATTGGTTGTTGGAAGTCTCTCAGAGTTCCTCTTGAAGTTTGTTTGCAAGTTTGATGACATGGATCTTAAAACATTTTAGTCATGCAAAGTTAAGAAATGGTTAGGGCTGGGGCTGGAGAGATGATTCAGTGGTAGAGAGCACATGTTTTTATAGAGGACCTGAGTTCAGCTCAGCCCCCGTGAGATGGGTCACAACCATCCAGAGCTGTAGTTTCAGTGGATCTGACGCCCTCTTCTGACATCTGTGGGTGCCAGGCAAGCACAGGGTATACATACACACAGTCAAAACACGCATACGAATAAAAATACGACAGAACAAAACAAATACATCTAAAAAAAATGTTTAAATAAATGGTTAAGGCTTAGAAAACTGGGCAAAATAATCCATCTTAAGAATATATTGTTATAATGTCAGTTTGGGGCTCAAGGAGCAAGGGTTACGTAAAACAGAGGGACCAGGAGAAATCACAGGAGACATTCTTTCTTTCTCTTGAGCTGTGAAAGTCTCTGGAGGAAATTCCATTGTACATTAAAAAAATCTGTGAGCCCAGGTGACTGTGCACATTTCTTCTAGCTCCTGTTCTTTTTCATATTTCAGGCTCCAAATGTTTAGCTGCTAAACACAAAGGTCCTGGTTTAAAAACAAAACAAAAAACAAAACATTTTCCCTCTTCCTAAGGAGATTCAAATAGAAGAGATACCTATGGATGGATGGGGGAGGGGTTGGAATGGGTGGATCAAATGGGATGCAGGAAAAGGGAGAAAGGGAAGGGCATATAGGGAGCTAAATTAAGGGCCATTTGAGGGATTGTATGGAGACCTAATATAGTAGAAGCTTCCTAAAATATTTACATGTAAAAGGTGATCTAAATGAAATCGCCAAATAGTAGGGAAGATGGAACTCCAACTAGACATCTCTAATCACCAAATGAAGTTCTAGGAATGGTTTACATCTAATTGTTGTTGACCTAAAGGACCCTGTGGGAACCTGCGAACAACCCAGGCTATGGCAAAGGCTATTGGTTATTCACTATTGCTGAAGGCAACATCTACACAACTCATAGAACACAAAGAAATCGAGCTGGTGCCTATCTAGAACTTTCACCCCTACAGACTAGTGTTCATAAGGGTAAACACCAACCCAGCCACAAATCTTTAGATCTACCATAATGACCTTTCTGCAAGACGTGCTAGTGCAGTAGTGGCACACAGCTTGTGGGGGTAACCAACCAGCATCTAATCGGATTTAAGGACCACCCCATAAGGTGGAATCTACCCCCAATGCTGTGCTGATGGCCAAGAACATGAAAGCAGTCCAGGGACCCAGGGGAAAACCCACACTATTGTTCTGCTAAAGGAATGCAGCTATAAAATGGCTCCTAGGGATATTTTGCTATATTCATAGGTTAGTGTCTTGCTCAGCCATTATCAGGGACGACAACAAGTGCAGAGACCCACAACTGGACATTATGCAGAGAATGAGAAACCCTGGATCGCTGTCCTGAAAGGGAGGTCTCCATCAAATCCCTCTCCTCACCAGGGCCCAGGGAACCCTGTGGAAGAGGAGGCAGAAGGAGTGGAAGAGGCAGAGGGGACGGAGGACACCAAGGAAACGGGGCCTTTTAAATGCAGTCGGACTGATCCACATGACCTCACAGGGACTGTGGCAGCGCGCACAAGGCCTGCACAGGTCAGTGCCAGATGGGGTCCTAGCACTGAGAGGAGAAGTAAACTCAAGCCTCCTGCCCTAACCCAGGAGCTTTCTCCAATTGATAAATACCGGCAAATGAAAAATTAGTTTTCTCCAAGGGGGTTTCAGTGGAGGTGCACACCACTCTAAAGGCCCCGTGCCCAGCAGTGGATGACAACAAACTCGGCGGCATCTTGGAGGGGTTTTGTCTCATGATGTTTTGTCAGGGCTTCTTTTCTTCTTTGTTTACTATTACATGTCTGTGGCATATACATTATGACTTCCTGCTTTGTGTTTTTATGGGATTTCTGTTTGTGAAAACACGTGTGTCATTCCTGCATTCATATGAGCTTGTTTCTTGTGCTTTTTCTTGCATTATTAGTATTATTATTTTATTATTATTGCCCTATATCAGTTTTTATGTCTTTGTTTTATCTTATTATTACTCTCTAGATGCCTGTTAGTTTCTAACAAGGGACAGAAAGGTTTCTAACAAGGGACAGAAAGGGTGTGGATTTGGATGGGAGGGGAGTTGGGGAAGATCACGGAGGAGACGGGGGAAGGGAGACCATCATCAGAACATATGATAGGAAAAAAAATCTATTTTCAATAAAAGAGAAATAGAAAAACAAACCAAGAAATATTTTTTAAAAATTACTCTGCTGTTTCTTCACTCACTGACAAAGAGCTATTGAATTGTTACACTGATATTTGTCAAACACTCTTTTTATGCATATTAGCTATAGCGTCTGTTTGACCTACATGTTATAGGATTTACCTTTAGAATCACTCATTCTGCAATTGCTATTAATGTCCTGCATCTTTTATCTGGAGGGCTAAAACTTCAAGCCAACTGTCCAAGGAATGAGTTAAGCTGAGGTTGGAGCTGCTTCCCATCAACTTACAAGTCTCTCTTCTTTTACAAAACCCACTTAGCTCTGCAATTATTAACTTCTTGGCATGACTTGTCATTGTTCCCACTCTAGTGCATTGCTTTGAGATAAGGGATCTCCACACCGCCTGCTGGGAATTTAACCTCAGTGTGCACGTATCTATCAAACGTCTCCCTTGCTTTTCAGTTATCAGAGCTGAGAAGGAAGCATCTTTCAGGCTGGATTCTCTGCCTCTCTTTAGCAATTAGGAGCAGGGATACTGAGTCAGTTTGTTGTGTGAAACTGGACAGTCACCAAGATCAGGATTTTGAGTCATTGCCAAGGACAACAAAACCAAATATAAAAAGCCCATCTAAGAAAGATGTAGAAGCAAGGCAGCCGTGCAGAGAGATGCCATGGGAGAGGTGGCTAGCTGGACACAGAGGCAAAGTATCTACGTGCTAACTTTTGGCCAATGGAAACCCGAATCCACTGCTAGCGTTCTCTTACCTTGAGAGTACCTAACATCATCTCAGTAAACTTACTAATTTGCAAAGTGAACGTGGGCGTGTTTCTTGCTTGGAACAGTCTTTGTACCATATTGAGAACTTGAAAACAAACAAACTTCCAGATGGGAAAAAAATGTGAGTCATCGGAGACAATGAAAGACATGCAGAATGTCGCCTCTTCTACCCCCATCTTGGCATCTGATAATTTTTCTTAAAAATTCTAGGTACCAAACACTGTAGGAGGCAAATCCAAGAGGCAGAGGTTTGTCTTCAGTGTTCTATTTCTTTCCTAAAGCATATGTTTTAAATTTATTATTTGAGAAGTTCATGCATGTACACAATGTTTTGATCAATCTGCCCTCAATCCCAACCTCCATGTCCCCACAGAGCCTCCCTCTCCCTTCTCCTTCTTCTCAACTTCATGCATTTACTTTTAACCACTGAGTCTAGTTCCCGGTTTCTGGTATGTACATGGATGTATATGTACATGTAGGGTCATCCAGTGTTTTCTGAACATAACACGCCTTTTACCACATATGCATCTCCAGACTCTTTCATCCATTAATTATCTCATAAAGGTGCTGTTTTATTTTTTAAATCTAGAAACTCATGCCCCTATCTTTCTCCCTTATTATAGTATATTGCAGGGAAAAAAAACTCTTCTGAACTTATTTACCTAAAGAGAAAACATTAAAGATACATAAAATATAACTCTCAATGACTGTACATTGGAAAATTCCAACTTTAATAGTTTTCAAAATATTGACACAATAGGAATCTCAAATTCATATTTTCAGCTGGTACAAGGACATATGTTTAGCGATCTGGGCCATGTGGACATGATGGAAATCACTGTCCAGAGATGGGTTCTCCTTACTTCTCTGTTAAGAATCGCTCCAACTTCAGGCAAGTCTATGATAGCGTTAGGAATGTGCATATTTGAGAAGAGACCACCCTGACTGTTTGGATTAATGTCTGTATCTAGTTTAGCAACTGTGGTGCTGGAAAGTTCAGTCATTATGAGGTCACCTCTAGTGTGGGCTTCTGCATACATTTCAAGGGTAAAGGGCAAAGTATTTGTCTTCCTTATGTTCTGTCAGATTCTTTGAAATGCAATATTTTCTTTTAAGTGGACACATCTTCAACATGAGCCAGCCAGTTGACAGATAGCTTGCATATGCTTGTGTGTAAATACATTCATAGCATATAACTATTCAAAATGCCAGAATTGTTTTCTCAAAATTTAATTTTGCATGTTCTGGTAATTAACTCACTGTCAAACTCTGCATAAATTTGAATTGCTTCAGTCTGTAGTTTCCAAGCTCTTAAAAAGCTTGAATGGAGATCAAACAAAAACTTTCAACCTCATGAATGCAAATGACAATGTAAAACCAACTCCAACTTTTTTCCATCATGTCATCAATAAAACCTTATAAATTTGTAAACAGAGCTGTCAAATCTCTGAATTTATATATTTATAGACTCAAGGTAGCCTGCAAGATCGCATAAAAAGAGGTACAACTTCTGGGGTTCTTCTGCTGTTAAACTCATCTAGACCCACGTTAAACTTGGTGTGCTAAGAGTCATTTATTTTAAGGCATCACATCACAATTTCTTGTGACTGAAAAGTGATGCCAAAAAACAGTTCCATTCAAGTCCTTTCTGGAGAGCAGGGCACAGTGAAAGACAAGAATGCAGTGGCGGTAATTACAGATGTGAAATTTACATGAAGCCTGTTTGCTTGCCTTAGTCATATATGCTATCCCCAAACCTCATTTGAAAGCAGCATGGTAGGGTATAGTGTGATAGGTCCAGACTTTTCAAGGGAGTGGCAATTGTAAGTGATTAGGAAATACAGACTTTAAACCAAAGTTAGGGATAACGAATTTGTCCCTAATACTACCATTGCATTATTTTCTAAAGTGAGGTCACGAATCTACTCATTTATTTGATGAAAATCCATAGTTGTATGCCAGGAGGCCCCGAAGTGGAGAAGTTCAAAGATGGAAGAATCTAAGGAGCAATGGTTGTTGTAACTATGGTTACAGAGCAATGCACAGGTTTTAGGAAAGCCCATGTTAATGTATGGTCCTAGAAGAGGAGAGGCAAGGACAGAGATTTGAAAAGCACACAATGCTTCAGTTACATATTCAATATTAATCAAGAAGTAACCAAACCTGGGGGGCATACCTTGAGCAAAGAACCCATTAAAAATCAGTATGTCTGTAACAGGTGGCAACTGAGCTATTTTACCCTCTAGCTCAGGAAAGAGAAAAGAAGGATAGAAGGAGAGAAGAGAGAGAGAGAGAGAGAGAGAGAGAGAGAGAAAGAAAGAAGGAAGGGAGGAAGGAAAGAAGGAAGAAAATAATCTTCACTGCCCTTCTAGCAACCTTGAAAGAGAGAAACAGAGAAAGGAAGAAGTGTTCACAGTCCTTTTTGACTGTCTGAAGCTTGGAGAGCAGAAGCTCATAGACAACTGAACTAACATCCTACAAACCAACCCAACTGCCAACTACCACCCCACCCCTGCTCTCCTTTATACTCTAAGCAAAGCTCCCAGAAATCCAAGCGGCATGCAATCATAAGGAAAGCTGCACACGACAAAAAACTTCATACCATCTGGCTACGCTACAGTTCCTTCCCTTTACTAAGCCACAAGTTGTATGATACTGATTACTTTTCCTCTGAGGCATTCTGCTAGGCCATCTCTTCTCCTCTCTGGTCTTCAGGAGTTTATTAAATGAGAAGCATCTCTGACCCCTACAAATGTCTAATCAGCTTTTCTTTCCATAGTTATCCTTTTGCATCAGCAGAAAGGTATTCAGGAGACCTTCTCAGCTCAAATCTAATCTTTATCAGTTTTAATGGTACCCACAGCTTCTCATTTCCACTAGAAATATAAGCATACCTTCTGCCCCAGTGCAACACTTGTCCTAATTTTCATTCAGATGTTAATACATCATTATAATTTATGGGTTGGTGCAACTCTGCAATTTTTCTATTGTTCAATGTCTCTCAGATGCTGTTGTTTCTGTCTCATTAACATTCAGAAAATTTAAAGTTAGTAAAGCACTAGGTAATCCATTTCTGGGATTCTTTGTTATCCTTTTTGTCTTTCAAACATTTCCTTTGATGTCTGATTAGATCTTTCTGTAACTGCTTGTCCGGAAGGATAGTGTGTTACACTGGTAATATGCTTTACTCCATAGTATGCATATTTTTTCATTTTACTGGAGACATATGTGGGGGCATTGTCAGTCTTGATTTGTAAAGGTATTCCCATAATAGCCATGACTTCTAGTAAGTATATGATTATAGAATCAGCCCTTTAAGAACTCAAAGCAGAAGCCCACTGAAACCCTGAATAAGTATCAACAGTACGGTGTACAAACTTTAGTTTCCCAAATTCAGCTACATGAATCCCCTCTTTTAGTACCTTATGGTTACTCCCAGCAATGGGGTTTGATTATACAAGGAACACGTTGGACAATTTTTTAAAAATTCCTTGGCTTGTTGCCAAGTAATTGACAAGTTCTTTTTTAATCTTTTGCTGTTTATGTGGTACTTTTCATAAAATTTTGAGGCTTCTAACATATTTCCTATTAATAACTGATTGATCTCATTGTTCCCTTGTGCCAATGGGCCTGACACCTGATGTGAGATCTAATATGAGTAATGTATAATGAACAATCCCTGTCTCGCATTGCTTGTTGCAATTGCATAAATAATGATGGTAATTCTAAGTTATCGGGAATAAATTCAGCAGTTTCTATGCAAAACAGCTCTTTCAGCATACTTAGAATCAGTGATGCTATTAAGAGATTCAAGAAAGTCTAACAATACCACAATAATAGCATACTAATTGGATTTTTTAAATTGAAGCATATGGGCTTTGATTGATTTTACTTATTTTTTTCTGACTTGTAGCCCGACATTCCTAATTTATTTGTATCAGTAAGCAGTGTAGAATGTAGGCACTCCAGAAATAGGTGATTCTCTTACTACACATGGGAGTGTTCAGTTAGTTCTCTTTATAAACTGAATTTGTTTGCTTTTAGGATAATTGTTATCAATTTCTCCCAAATAGTTTTGTCAATCTTCATTGATTACCCATAATGACATAATCTCAGCATTGGTGTAAAATGCTACTCCTTCTGCTGGATCTGTTCCTGAAAGCTAGTGAAGTCTATTCTTCCCTTTATAATTAAATCAGTAACTTTTTCTATATAGGTCTTTGATTTTTTTACTCTGCTTATGTGCCATGAATATCCATTCTAAGATGTTTTCCTCTCTCGTCATAAGAATCTCAGTACAGTAATATTTTGAATGAATGATGACCAAAATACAATTCAGATGTGGATCTATGCAGTCCACATATATATCTTGTAGTCTCTCTCTCTCTTTTTTTTTTTACCAGATTTAACTCTTGCTCTATGTCAGTGGTTAAATGTCTAGGACTATCTAAGTTGGATTCTCCTTGTAATGTATGAAATACATTGCTTAGCTCTTGCACAGTTAATCCAATCGTGGGTCTTACCCAATTGATAGCTCCCAACAATGTTTGGCAATCAGTAAGAGCTCACAACTAATCTCTTCTTATCTGTACCTTTTGTGGCTGAATACCTTGTTGACATTTCTTCTAACCTAGATAGTTAATAGAATCTTCTCTTGTATTTTTTTCTGGAGCAGTCTCCAAATTCTAACAAGGTAAAGTTCTTTTTGCTTCATCAAACATTTTTTTTCTAAAGTATTTGCATCAGAATCAGCCAACAAAATATCATGTACATAATGGTAAATAATAGATTTGAGACATTGTTTTCAAATTACTCCTAATGGTTGCTGCACAAAATGTTGTGCATTTAGCATTCCCTGGGGAAGGACTTTCCACTGATACCTTTTGACAGTTGAGCATCGCTATAGGTTGGCATCTCCTTATCCTGCTCTTTCAAGGGGAATAGTAAAAAAAAAAAAGAAAAAGAAAAAGAAAAAAAAATTTCAAATCAACTAATACCAGATGCCGTGACTGAGGTAATAACAAAGGCAAAGGAATTCCAGGCTCTAGAGGACCCATGGGCTGAATCGCCTTGGCCTCAGCCCTCAAATCAGTTACCATTCTCCATTTTCCAGATTTCTTTTTTTATATGGAATACAGGAGAGTTCCATGGGCTGGTAGACTCTTCTGTATGATGAATTTTTAACTGCTCCTCTACCAGCTGTTTAAGCGCCTGTAATTTTTCTTTTGTTAAGGGCCACTAGTGTATCCCTACAGGCTTGTTAGTTAACCATTTTAAGGGTAGCACAGTTGGTATAGTTCCAGTAGTGGCCCCCTTTATAAATTTGGAAACTCGTTACCAAATATGTCCAACCTGTATAGTCTGTGCATCTTCCTTGTTAAGAGCATCTACCCTTTGTGATCTTATGTTATGTACTGATTCTGGGGTTGAAGTGATACTTATCCGAGATCCTCATTGTTGCAATCAACCTCTTCCCCATAAATTTATAGCTATGTTAGCCACATATGGCCTTAACATTCCTGTTTGCCCTTCTGGTCCCATACATTTAACTCATTTTAAACTTTGTTTTACTTAGGATAACAAATAAACTGTGTGGAGACTTTCTGAAAGGGCCAATTTGAATCCCATGACTCTTGGGAAATTATCATTACATCTGCACCTGCGTTCACCAACCTTTCTGTTTCAATGGCACTGATTTGCATTTTTAATTTTGGTCTTTTATCAATAGTGACAGCCTGCCAGAACACCCAGTTCCCAATGCTTCCAAATCCACACGGACTCTACCTTACATCCCCAGCAGGCCTGTTATCATACAGTCTCCTCCCTTTTGTCTACCTGGGGGGCAATCCTTCATTCTGTCACTGGGAAGGAGCCCAGCTGTGTTCCCAGTTCCTCAGTTTCCCTTTCTACACCCATTGTAACTCCCTCTCCCATATTCCTTCCAGTAGCACCACTAATTCCTGTATCATAATTTCCCATTTTCGAGGAGAAAGAAAAAAGCTGTACTCTTTCATTTTTCCTTTTGTTTTGTTTTCTTGTCCTGGCCCTTCCCATTCTTCCCATAACTCTTCTAGTTGCATAGTTACTTCCTGAACTTTATTTTTGAAAGAAATAGAAGAAAAAGAGGAGAAAGAAAAAGGAATTCACCTCTGGGAGTGAAGTGGGGTCTATCCCAGTGGTCACAGCTGCTGTAAATACTGTGCTGGCTTCTTGAACAAAAACATCCATCCATTGGTCCTCTGCCTTTATCTCTATTTCACTCAAAATCAAGTTTCCCATTATCCTCGCATTGTTTTTTTTTAATCCTTAATTTTGTGCCCCTGGTTTGAATGTCACTTGTAGCAGGTTGCTATTGGCTTTTTTACCCTCTAGCTCAGGAAAGAGAAAAGAAGGATATAAGAAGGATACACACACACACGCACACACACACACACACACACACACACACACACACACACACATCCCTCTAGTTCAGGAAAGAGAAAAGAAGGATATTTAAAACACCCTATTTGCTCAGGAAAGAGAAATGAAGGATAAGAAAGAAAGAAAGAAAGAAAGAAAGAAAGAAAGAAAGAAAGAAAGAAAGAAAGAAAGAAAGAAAGGGAAATTTTCACTGCCCTTCTAGCAGCCTTGAAAGAGAGAAAGGAAGAAATGTTCACAGCCCTTTTTGACTCTCTGAAGCTTGGAGAGCAGGAGCTCATAGCTGAACTAGCATCCAACAAACCAACCCAACTGCCAACCACCACCCTGTCCCTGCTCTCCTTTATATTCTAAGCAAAGTTCCCAGAAGTCCTAGTGGCATGCAATCATAAGGAAAGCTTCATGTGACAAAAAAACCTTCAAAGCATCCTGCTACCCATGCCCATGGACCAGAGCAAACGTTTGGAGCGCCACAGTCAAGATGGAGTAAGAGTGCTACCGAAGAGTTAGTGACGATGAGAGGAAGCAGGGGGTTGACCATGGCGGGTCTTCAGAGCCTTTCTCCAAATATCTTCCACAAATTATGGAAAGGTGAACCTTCGTGTCGCCTTGCCGGCATCCAGCTGCACCTCAGACCTACTGCTGACTAATGCTTAGTAGATACTGCCTGATGCGATTATCCATTTCCCTCTCTTTTAATTTTAATGGCGGGAGGAAGAGAGAAAATGAGAGATTCTACAAGGCTTAAAGGTACAAATGGAGCAAATTCTTGAGCATACAAAAAAAGTCAGGAGTAACTTTTGTTCCCTGTCTTACAAAGTAAAAATAAATGTAAATAAAACAAATACTGTTTAAAAGGAACAGACTCTGATTGATAGAGTGGTATATATGTGCTTATCCCTGGTGAATGACAGAGGCATGCAATAACTTCTTTATATCTAGGTATTATACACAAGGGATCGGGGTTTCAACTGCCATCTTTTGCCTTTAAATTTCTAGTAGTTTATGGCACCCAGAGTATCTCATGCTAGGCACCCAAATAAACACAAAACAACCTCTGCAAAAAGATTCCAGGTAGATGTAATTTGGGGTTTTGAATACTAGATAGTTTGAAGAAGTTTTGGGTTCCAGAATTTCCCTCACAATGTATCTTAGTACTTCGCTAGATCCAGACACTGTGATTTGGAGTTACTGGGGGAAAACATGTCAGTAAGTCATTCCAAGATCCTCTGAACATACCTCTGGGTTGAAGCTGTTTTGAGGGGGCTGAGAAGGAACCTGGCCTTTTCCTCCTGTCGATTTTGGAAGGCTCCTGTTCTCTGTGGTTAGATGTGCCCCTGGCATGTTTTCCTTCCAGGGAGACTGAATAGCAGCATTCAGGCTGTCAGAACTCCATGCCTGGGACTATAAAGTGGAACTTATAATATACGGTTTGCTCCTGGACTCAAAGGAGTATAGCCACATATCCAGTGTCCACTCTAGACATGAACTGGAGACTACATGGACAGCAGCTCATTAACACTAAAAGAAATGGCTAAATAAGGCATACATTGGGAGAGAGAGTATGGGGTGAATCATAGTCATAATTTTGGCTCTTTATTATTTATTTTATTTCCCTTTAAAGAAAAGGTAAAACATACTCTAATCTCTGTATCTGGTTCGATTTCTCATTTTGAAACATTCTTCAACTAAACTGTTTGGGAAAAAGATTATAAGTAAAAGTTAAAACTGATCTTTTTAACCTTCCAGTTAAAAATTTGTTTTCTCTTCAGTGATTTTCCTCCTACTATGTTAGCTAAAGACTGATTTATTCCTATTGCCTACCTCTAAGGTTTTCTATCTTCCCAGAAGTCATTCTCCCTCCCTCTCCTTCCTTCCCCCCTTCTTGGGCATTCTCAACATCCTTAGCGAGGTTTCATGCCCTCCATAGGAAGCCCAGACTGCACACAGTCTGCTGGAAGACAGAGGGCCATCGCAATCTTCAGATTTCTGGAGGAGCACAGCTTTGGACCCTCCTCCAATATTCGCTTTGAATCTGTATCGTACAAGCCCTGGGTGTGCACAGTTGGACAGGCCCACTCACTGCACTATCGAGCACGCCTCCTGCCTTCCTCCTCTGAAAATGCAATGGGACTAGAAAGAGCCAAACCTAGCCAGCCCCTCTTGCTATCTTCTAATCCTTCCTCTTGCTCTTACATGTCACCTAACACCATCTAAGACTTTTGGCATTGCTTTCCATGACGTCGTCATCTGAGCCAGTAGCTAAGCCAGTAATTTCATTTCTTAAGTCCAAGGGAATGTCATCAGTAAAATAATTCAAAATAATCATCAAGTTTATGAAATTGCTTTTAAAGAAGAACGTCTATGAAATTTCGTCGTCCTCTTGCCCGTGAAAGGTAAAAAACCTTCTAGAAGCTGCAGCAACAACTCCTTTGTATGGTGAACATCCCTGTCCCCTCTTAAGGTGATGACTCTCTAGATCATGGTGACTCCTGTTACTCAGACATCTTGGACTGCGATGGCCTCTCCCTGCCTCTCCTTTGAGACTCAGGGGAATCTAAAAGTTTCTTCACGCACTATAGTAGTGACACCCAAGTACCATACTCTGTGCTGGGGTGTTCGTTCTTTTGTTTTTAGACTAAGGGAAGATTAAATCACCTTTACAGAGTCTACTATCAAAAAGCACTTACTAATGCTTCCTAATTATGTTTTCACAACAGATAAAGCAATTACAGTCAGAAGTATACCCCAAAGCAATCGGAGAGAAATGCACCACTCTTACATTAAGGCAGGATGAGGGATTCTGCTTGACATGTGGCGTCTTATCCTATACCATGTCAGATCAGCTTTTGTTTCAAGTGACTCCTGTCCAGTGGGTGGGTTGACACTGCCTTCTCTTTTAGGATCTTCCCATAAACAACTCGCCACTCACCACAATTTTGGTTTGAGCATCTTGGAAGAGTCATGGGACAGAATGGCATCGTGTACGGTACACATAAGAACACTGTTTTCTCTGAAATAGACTATGAGTTTCAGATTCATGAAACTCTCATAATTTCAAGAATATGATATCTATAAGATATGAAAGCTGTAACCCTAACCCAAACCCAAATGCTTGTATTTCCTCTCTCTTGTGGAAGGATATTCATTTTCTATGTTATTAGACTACCTGAAGAATGGCTGTCAGCTTTACATTTGCACAACATATTACTTTCTATTTTACTGTGACTTGGGAATGTCATCTAAAAGAATAGTTCAGTGCTTAACAGTAAGCTGAAATCATTTTTTTAAAAATCTAGTTCAAGTAATTACTGAGTTTCAATAACAATTCCAACCAATGCTATGATTTGTGAAACCAGAGAAAACTCAAAATCATACTGCCTATAAGGTACACAGTTGTGAATTCACAGTTAAAGATTGGAATAAATTATAGCAAACAAATAGAAACCATTCAAAATCTATAAAGCGCACTATCAATTGGGCACCAGAAACTTATGCACTAATATGTTTCTAGTGTTAAAAGGAGATCTATAATAGTAAAATTGTCAAGCATGAAGCAAAAATCGCTAGAATTAAAGACATAGATATAATACTGGACAAAATCAATTTGAGTTTCAATGTCCCACTCTCAATAACGTAAGACAACTGGGTTGACAATCAATAAGAATGTAGTAGAGTTCAATGAGAATATAAACCGACTTCATCCAACAGATGTCTTCAGAGCAGTAACAGAATTTATATTGTTCTCAAGTACACATGGAAATTTTTACAGGGAAGACCATACACTGGGCCAAAACTAAGATCCAATCAATTTGAAAGAGTTGAAATCATTATGTAGCCATGGAGAATGCAGCAGACGCTTGGTAACCACACTTAGGACACTTTGCTGAAAGTGGATTAGTAGCCATGGACATAGCAGGTAGACAAGAGGCTCTGGGAAACCTTAGTAAAGTTTAGTCCAGGAGAGTGTATGATTGGTGATTGTTAGTGTGACAGAAATGAATGTCATCTGGCAATAAGGAATTTCAATTGAGGAACTTCATTCATGTGGTTGGACTGTGGGTATGTCTATGAGGCATTATCTGGAGTGATGATTAATATAGAAAAGCCCAGTCCAATGTGGGTAGCACTGGGTTGTATAAGAAAGCAGACTGAGTAAGTCTGCTTTGTCTCTGTTTCAGTTCCTGCCTCCAGGTTCCTGCCTTGAACCTTGAACCTTGAACCTGCCCTTGCTTATCTTCACGATGAACAATCCAAAAATATACATTGTAGAAAAGATAGCAAGTGTAGAAGAATGAAGCTATAGACTTATAAACTTATCTTTTACCCTGGGAAAAACCAATTCAAAATGAATCAAAGTCCTTAATGTAAGATCCCAAACTCTAAAAGTGTTACAGGAACACAGAGAAAACAGTTCAAGATGTGAGAATAAGCAAGAACTTATTGAAAAGGACAGCAATAGCTCAAGAGACAATGTCAAAAATGGAGAAATGGGAATTTGTGATGTTAAAAAGCTTCAGTACAGCAAATGCAGTAAGTGAAGAGACAGCCTACGAAATCGGGAAACATCTTTGCTAGTCACATCCCAGAGAAAAGATTTGTATCTGGAATATGTAAAGAACTCAAAAATCAAATTATAAGAAATTAGACGGTCAAGTCAACAAGTAGACTAATGAATGCAAGGTTCTTAAAAGGTGAAATACAAATGGCCAATAAACTTATGAAAATGTGTTTGATGTCCTTAGTCATCAGAAAAATGTAAATTAAAATTACATTAAAATTCCTTCTCACCTTAGTCAGAATGGCTACCATCAAGGAAACAAGTAACAGCAAGCGCTGATAAGGGTGTTCGAGGAGGTAAAGCTTCACACAAAAATCTTGGGGTATAAATTAATTCACCCACTATGAAAATCTGATGGAGATTGTTCAATATCTGAGAATGGGGTTTCCATCTGGCCCAGCTATGCCATCCCTGGACTCCACGTCAGCACACCACAAGGATGCTTCACATCTATGTCTGTTGCTTTATAGTTTACGCTCATCAAATTAATCAACTTAGCTAGCATTTGCAGATACGTTAAGAAAATATGGTATGTATGCACAATGGAGTTTGATTTATTCGTAAAGAAGAATGAAATGACCTCAATACCTGGCAAACAGATACAACTAGTGACTATCCTCCTAAGCAAAATCAGACTCAGAAAGACAAATGTTGCATCTTTTGTCTCATTTGTAGATCTTAGACTTTATAGACTCAAAACTAAGTATATATGTCACGAAAGGAGAAGCTGAACTATGTGACTATATCAGGGAGTATGATATAAACATAAGAATATATCTTTATGAAACCAATTACTATACAATGAATATATATCCATAAAAAGATAAGTCAAGCATTCTACAACCTGGGATACTAGGGTAGGTTAAAAAAACAACAATACATAATATTGTAATAACCATAAGAACAGATTAATGAATGAAAATCTATGAGTTCATGGAGTGGGAGTGTCTAACCTTATTTAAAAGATGGATTGATCCTAACGGACACCAGGCAAAGAAGGCAGATCTATGTTCTGAAGCAAAGGCAACATGAGTGAAAGCTGCTTCAGGAAAACACCCAGAAATGTAGACAGGGAGGAAAGTCAGGGAATATTTGAAGAAGAACTATTATTTGTATTAACTTTTAAAAGAACTGGAACATAATGTACAGATAGAAAATTGCAGCTGTAGTGAGTTTTTATGAAGTTAACAGGCAGTGTGGCCAATGAACACAATCAGAAGATCATTACCACGTAGAGCTCCATAATTAACTATATGGTGGATGTATCAGTTATTTTTCTCTTTGTCATGACAGGACCTGACAGAAGCAACTTCAGAAAGAAAGAAGTTTCATTTTGGCTCACAGTTTAGAGTGTACAGTTTACCAAGCAGGAAAGGGAAAGTGCCTGGGACAGCTCTATTCTCCTGTGCGGGAGCTTGCAGCACACAGCTTGTTCACATCTTGGTGGATCAGGAAACAGAAAGCTCAGCCCACATTCAGAGGTGACATCATCCTCACGCATACCTCCACTGGCTCACTTCTGACAGCTAGGTCACGTTCACATTTCACATTTCTGAAACTTCCCCAAACAACTTTACCTTAAAGCTGTATTAAGACATTTGAACAAGCTTATTAGGCTCACACTTAGAGCTTTGCATTAGTTGGGGGTCTGCTGAAAAGCTAAACACCTGGTTACGGAGTTGTCCCATTTTACCAATAAGGGACACTTAAAAGGGTGACCCTGTTTTAGGTATACTAATCTCTAAAATCAAATACTGAATGAGTGTGAAGGACACCTCTATGTTTACTGTTGCTTTTGCACTGGTAGTTACTGAAAGAAGGGAACGGGGAGAGTGATATGGGGGTGGGCAGAGGTAACCTGGCACCTACAAGTACCAGCACAGCTTCCTTGCTGCCTAGGGGGTCTATATTCACACCAGGAAAGGTCTTTGTTGAAGACACTGGCTTCGCCTTTCCTTTGCAGACAAGGCCTTCCCCAGTGAGTCATAAAGGAACACCTTATGGCTTCCGGGGAGGTGTCTTTGTTCTTAAAAATAAGCTGGGTTGAAGAAATGGTGTTGATTTCAGGCTAAATACTGGTGTGGAGACTGAGGTCTGGAATTCTCCACACCCAATCACGTAGCATTGTGCACTTGCTACATTGGCACTTGCAGAGCCAAGGGTTAAAAATCATTTGGCCGCCAGGGCTCTTTGATTTACCCAAATGAAAGCAAGTTTATCCCTGGGTTTCTTACCTCATGTAGCAGCAAGCTGTTTGTACTGAGCCTGTTGAGCTGTATCATTTTCTTCTGCTGCATTCAGACCCCGTGGAATTTGAACTGTCCGGAGTTTAAACTACTGAAATGTAAACCGATTGACTCTCTTTGACTCTTGGTAGTTTGCTTTGTAATTTAGTGTGGTATACTATTTTACTTCTTCTTAATATATTTTCTTTTCTCAAACTGTCATCTGAAATTGCAATATAAACACCATGAAGATATGTTTTTATTTTTCAAGACTTTTTATGGAACAAATTCCTGGCTTTACTTTTATTTGATTCCTTGATATATTTCCCCGTATGCGTTAAAGTGGATCTGAAAATATGCGTTTAGTAAGAATTTAGATAAATTATATTAATTAATTAAATTAATTAATTAAATTATAACTAATATAACTAAAATTCATAATTATATATATAACCAATTAAATTATACAAATTAGAATGAATGTCACAATGCGTAAATTACATTATCAATGGCAGTAACAGTAAGTCAATAGGCTCACTAATTCTCTGTGTATTAATAATGAAAACAAGAAGCTCCAGGTAAAACCCATTATCTTCTGCCCCTTCTATGTGCTTCCATAACATTTTCACTACGTCTAGCCTATCACCAAGCCATTTGCCACTCTCCTGTTACAGAGAAATTCACGCTATGGCCTTTTGAATAGCTGTGCACAGTCTACCCAAATGGGGATCTGTGGTACTCCGTGGAACAGTCATACCACGGAGTTATGGGTTTTAGAGGGTGCTTACTGGCAAAGCTCTCACCCTAGGGAGCTGGTGGATTCTGGCCCCTCCACTCTGCTTTGGAGGGGCCATGGCAAAGCTCCAAAGTTCCATCCCCTTCAGAGGGCAGGCTGCGACTAGTAGAATTGCTTATCTGTTTTAAACAATGCATTGCCCCTGGGTACTGGGGGACCCACCTTCTCCTGAACCCCGATAAATATACCCTAACCCTTGCAATAAATGGAGACTGCCTCTCTGACGGCTCCTCCCGGAATTCTGTGAGTTCATCGTCTACTCTTAAGCTCCCCGACCTGGGACCTACCTGGACTTGTCTGATCCACAGTCCGCTAGCTACCAGCTGTTAGACTGTAGGGCCAATGGTCTAGCCTCTTGCATGGGAAAGAAGCGAAGCCCTGTGCGAGCCGAAGGGGAGAAAGAAACAACCCACAGGGATCATTCGAATGCATTGCAGTGCTATTGTACACCTGGAGCTGTGCAGAACGCTTTCCTTGCTTATAATTAAACACAAAGTATTAATTTAGTTGTCTGCCCACCAGAGAGGAAAGTACCTGTGGACAAGAATCATGTCACACTCAACAGTGGGTCCTTGCCATTAGCAAGTACCCGGCACATTTGCAATGCTTCCCACATTCCTGTGGCAAGACTGAAGAGAAAATTGTGTTTGTCTCGTAGAAAGCTCTCCGCCACGCAGTTGGGTAATTCGTATGTTCTAGTTGTTATTTGCTGTTGTCCAAAATGTGTGGCTTGCATTAAGAGTCATTTTACTTTACCAAACGAAGTTTGTGGGCTAGGAAGTTAGAGGCGATTCAGCAGAGGGGTTCCTTCAGATCATATCATCTCAGCCCATTTGGAACAACTAGCGTGGTTTCATTCACAGGATGGAGTCTGGCTAGTGGTGCTTCCTCTAAGCACAGGGCTCCCCACATGATCATCCCGGGTACCCTGGGAGCAGGGTGGCCTTGGCGTGGTTGTATCTTACAGAGGCAGCTCCTAAGGTTTTAAGGGCACATGCTATGGATACTATCAGAGACCCTGTAAGATTTGTGGCTATTGTGCCCTTAGTCCAGACAGTAGCAAGAGATACTAGGGCTTGGTGGTGGAGTCAGAGCCTGTTTCTCATTAGGGTGGGAGCAAACACCATTCAGCCATCTTTAACCTACCACAGATATTTGCAAACAGCATCTAATTCTCAAGAAAGAGCTTCAAATAAATAGACAACTAAACTACATTAGGAGTGCTTGCATGTTTTGTTGCTAAGGTTGGCCTCTCTTTAAGCCAAATATTCCGAACAACTGAGGTAGGCATCTCTAGTTTTTTTTTTTTTTTAACAAAATTTAGAGTACAAATTTGGAAAGGAATCCCAGTAATCCTTGGGATCAGTTCTACCAGTGCACATTTTCATTGCAAGTTTCTTAAGAACTGCCCTCAATTCTTTGAATATATTTTCTGTGTTCACTGAAGTGACGGCAGGGACAGTTTCCTGTTTCATAAATATTTTCATTAAAATTCAAGGAAAAAGAATCCCCCCAGTGTGGACACACAGAGACTTTAAGGTGCCCTTTGGGAACACTTGATTTTTATCCATTTTCTGGGTGCAGCTACCGCAGCAATGTTCTAGAGACCCCAGCAAGTGTTCTTGGTGGCTGATTCGTCTCTGTCAAAACGGTTGAAAATGATCCTGTAGGGAAATCTCAGCTTGCCTCCATAATGCTTTAAATCGCCTTCAAGTATCTCCCTGGTGGACTCCAGGTCAGGGGCTCAAACTCACCTGCTTTCTCTATCTTCCGGGGAGAATGTAAATCTTACTCAGCTGCCAAAGCCCAATCACAGACAACAGAGGACACTGAAGTGTAATCTCTCTGCCACCGAATACCTTTAAAGGCCCAGATGAGAATGACATTAGTGGGGAACCTCAGGGAGCACCTTCTCATCTGGGTGCTCGGCCAGACAAGCTCGGAATTACGTGTCCTGGGGCACATCACGCTGAATTCTGACAGATTTGCATACCACAGGAGTCATTCTTACAAAACTCTTGCAAGAGAGCTGATCACATGACACAAATTTTAATCTATGTATATCAAATCAAGCCATTTTTGTTGCTGATGTTTTTGTTTGTTTGTTTTTTTTCAGCACAGGATTAACCATGCTCCCCTGAACGACTATTTCGTTTTTGCTTGTGGGCATCCTGAATCACATAAGCAAAATTCCCTTTTCTGAGAGTTTAGAGCATTCTTGCATAGAGAAGCCTCACTCCAGAAAGTACAAGAGGCTTCAGGGCCCCGAGTCATCTGCACTGAGCAATGGATACTCAGAAAATTCTAGAATTAGTCCCAACAGGCAATGTTATATTATTCAAAAATAGAAACATTTGGCAAAGTGGTTTGATAGGCTTACTTTTATCTAAAGAATTATTTAGGAAATTATATAATAAGGCGGTTTATGGAATGCATTGTATGGCCATGTGGATAAAAAGTAAGTTCTCATGTGGTGCCTAATGCTAAGATTGTGGTCTCATGAACCCTAATCTTAGGACTTCTATTCCTCAGTGTGCCAGAGTTTTATAGAGCACAGTAAATCTGCTAAATGAGGAATATATTTTAACTTAACTACTTTGCAGATAGCTGTCTCAAATTGTTTCAGATTTCCTAACACTGTATGGCTAACAGCTACTCATGAGCACAACAGTCAATTGAATACACTTTTAGGGAACTTTGCAACTTATGTTCTTCTGTAGTTTCATCTCTTCAAGTGTCTTTATTTGATAATTTCACTGTGATTTGATGTCTGCAGAACTGAGAAGGAATAGAGTAGGGACTTCAGACAGTAGACTCACCAGAGTCTCAAAATAGCAGATTTTAAAAAAATTCAGGAAATCTAAAATCTTTATTTGCTTAGCACTGTCTGTTTTACTTCCATTTCTCTTTCTGTGAAAAAGCTCAATGAGCAAGGCAGCTTATAGAAGAAAGTTTATTTGGGCTTATTGTTCCAAAGGGATAAGAGTCCATGATGCTGGGAATATTGTGGCTGCAGGAAGCAGGCATAGCGCCTGGAACAGCATTCGGGAATTCACATTTCTCCCGTGAGCAGAAAGCAGAGAGAGCAAAGTGGAAATGGCACAAGTATTTAAGCTCTCGAAGCCTGCCTCCAGTGACGTACTTCCTTCAGCAGGGCCACACCTCCTAGACTTCCTTAAGCAACGCCACCGAAATGTTCAAACAGCAGCACCTATAGAGTACATTCTCGTTCAAATCATTACACTGTCCATCATTATAAATAGTATAAAATATTTTAAAGGTACATTGTTAAAAGTTACCGTATGATCATTCCCTAGTGGTTTTTGGAAGAATGGGATAACTTACTAGTCAATGTAAAACCAAAGGCTGAGAATAGAGTGGACGAGTTTATAGTCACATTTCCCATGAATAAACTGGTGGGCTTGGTGCTTGGATCAGTAGTAATCATTGGTCACTTGGTTGTGCATTGTAGGCATAAAGAAAATGGCGTGTCTCAACCTGGAGTGGAAAGAATATTGTAATTGCAGGAGTAGAGTAGTCTTGTTGCAATTATTGCAACCTGGGCCTTCCATTGACTTTTGCTCTCATCTCAGATACTGTTAACAGCAACATCCTTGACTCTGTTACTAAGGTTGCATTGGAGAAACCACGTCCTTGACTCTGTTACTAAGGTTGCATTGGAGTAACAGCAACATCCTTGACTCTGTTACTAAGGTTGCATTGGAGAAACCACATCCTTGACTCTGTTACTAAGGTTGCATTGGAGAAACCACACCCTTGACTCTGTTACTAAGGATGCACTGGAATAACAATAGCTTCACAGGGATGATTAATGACTTAATAGGAAATGGAGAAGCTTCCAAGCACCAACTCAAACACAGAATAAAAGTAAAATATTCTCTTTTCAGAAGCCAGTCACATTTTATTACAGTGTGTTCCTTACCCGAAACTTGTGTGTAATTATTTCACATCCCTTTATTTACTGCAGTGAACTCTTAATGCTGAGCATGCTTTTAATTTGGGGAGAAGACTGCCTATCACATGATTTCTTAGACTCTAAGCTTTTGATGTTGGATAGTTTGTCCTTAGTAATGGTCTAATTATCCCACTAGCGGAGACATTTTGTTTCAAAGGGATTATTCATGGCCTGAATCGGATACCCCGAAGCTGCCAAGTAATAAAAGAGGTGGTTAAAATTCTAAATCATCTTGCCTAACTACTAACTGAAAGCCAGTCAGTTGGTGTTATTTTGGTGACCGCACTGTCTCTATCCTCTTGAAGAACCGCAGAACTTCAGAGGTGGGTCTGGTGTCCATTTCGTTTCAAATGGTTGCTACAGGAAGCTAGGATTCTATCCAATGTTTACCATCCTTTTTCACAACCATGTAGGACCATCTTTTTTTCACTTAAGTCCCTAGAAAGTTTCTCAAAGTTACAGTGGATGAGGACTCTTAGTTAGTATCCTTTTAAAAGAAATGTTGAAGTGTCTCAATACAACCTTCAATTGTTAATTTATTACTTCTTTGTTCAGTCTTGATGCCCCTAGTAGCATCGTTAAATTTTCTCCTAGTAAGTAGTGTTTCTTTGGTGAGCTCATGCATGTCTGTTCTGTGCTTTGATGAATTGGAAGTTCCTACTTCCTGGGAAGCATGTCTAAGCTCTGTTCTTCCAGATTTTGAATTTAGCATTGAAGAAACTTTGTGTGTGTGTGTGTGTGTGTGTGTTATATGGCTGTTTTGCCTGCTTCTATGTCTGTGCACCAAGTCTCTGCCTGGTGCCCAAAGAGGCCAGAAGAATGTGCTGATTTCCTGAGAGTGGAGTTAGATTATTGTAAGTTAACACATGGATGATGGGATTAGAGCCTGGGACCTCTGGAAGAGCAACCAGTGCTCTCAACTGCTGAACCATCTCTCCAGCTCAGAAAGAAACTTCTTGATGTCATGAAGTAGCTTCTGTCTGCCTCCCCTCCCTACATCTGCGCACCGGATTATAACATAAGGCGCAACATGAGAATAGAAGAAGCCATGAGTCCCTAAAAGAGCTAGAAGTAAGTGTCTACACCAAAAATCCAAGGCAGAGAAAACACTGAAATGGGAAAGCCAGAAATAACAAAGGAAGAAAGCAGACCGGCAAGCCCGAGTGTGCCCCGAGAGTGCACAGAACAACTTGAACCAGATCTAGCTTGTTCCTTCTCCGCCTCAGTGAACGAGCCTCTGGGCTTCAGTTGGCATTCTGTGCTTATGTAACCTCAGAGCCAGTCAGCATTCAAAGTGTTACTCTTCCATTTCCCTGTGTGATATAAAAACAACTAATTGCTATTTATAAAAGAGCTTTCAGCCCCAGGATAGTCAGGAAGTCACCTCTCAATAAGATCAAATCACGGCATGCTTCCTTTCTAGACCACATCTCTCTAAAGCCAACGTGGCTACCATTATGTGGCAAATTATAACATGAAATTAACATGACTTCAGTCATAGTCAAGTGTCAGACACAGCTCGCTGGGCAGCATGCCATGTCCTCCATTAGCAATAGCTCTTAATATTTTGAGCCTTTATCCCCGAGAGGAGAAAAAAATTCTTTCTCATACTAGTGTTTTGAAATAAGCCAAATATCCTTGACTAAATAAACAGTTCTAGGTTCGTTTCCATTGCAGGTTTGTGCCTTTTTAACTCTCATTTGCTGAATTTTTAAGCCTTGCTTTGGCTTATTTCTCAGTATCTTTCCCCCCCCCCTCTCTGAAAACTGTTGTTAAAAACTTGAATTTTTCTGGCTTTATATTTTGTATGTCTTATTAGGTTCTTGGTTAACTGTGGTCTCATCCATGTCTTATCTGGTGAATGATTCTTGATTCTTGAATTTACTGGCAAGTTCTAAGGTAATACTTTATTCAGTTTTTGGAAAATTCTTCTGATCATCTCTTAACAAGTATACAGTTAACAATTCTTGGCCCAAAGGGTGGGTGTAGGGCGGTAAAATTGGTGTTTTCCAGAGGAAAGCCTTTATCTTTATGTCTCACAGACTGTAGGAAGGTTAACTCAGTCATACGAACAAATGTCACATATCAGAGCGTTTATGGGGAGACCACTACTCAATTGTCTCAGCCTAGAATGAGCATGCCTGTGAAGCTCAGGACAGGGGACCCTGTTTGAGAGAATGAACTTAGGTCTGGCCATGTCAGGGTGTAAAAGAAACTTGCAGCATCCAACTCCATTGATATAAACCCTCCTGTCCCTTTTAGAAAATTCAGTATGCTGTAATAGGAAAAGATTTGTAGCCAGAAAGACTTGCATTGCAATTCCAACCATACCCTCTATGGCCTCATCTCTAATACCAGAGACAATGAAGTATCTTCATTACCATAAGAGACACTCTGGTATCTGCTTTACTGCCAGACGGGACAGTTCAAAGGCGCCAGTTTTCCTATGTTGAGTCCTTTAATAAAATTGTAGCTGAATGTCATCTACTTAGACCATTTAAAGATAGCAAAGTGATTATTAACAAAACCAAATCCAAGTTTGTGAATGAGATAGGCATCAGGACCCAGGCTCCTAAAAGGACCCTGGTTCTTCTGAGCAGCAGGAACTCTCTTAGCTGTTTTCAGAGATTTGCTTGTACCCAAGCCAGAGAGAGCAGTTCCTAGGAAAACCTGCATCACTTGTGTCAACTGATTGAAAAATCTCTTACTCATCCAGTTTTAACTTTGGAAAAGGAATTAAAATCTGGTTTGCTTCCTTTGGATTCCTTCTATTATACCACGTAGAGTTATTTTAAGTCAACCAGAAAGTCTGCAAGGACATCAAAATGAGGTTCCCTATCCCTCCAACCTCAGTAATTAGGGGTCAAGGCTTTAGAGAGCGTTGGAATAAACCCTCGAAGCAGCTGCAGGGCCCTGGAGTCCAGAATACATGTTCCAAGTCCTTCAAATAAAAGGACCCAATAAAGAATTTCTTTTCACAGTAACTAAAAGAGCTTCCATCTCTCCAGTCACACTGTGGCTACTGAGACCTCAAACATGGGCTAGGTTCCTTTGAAGCATCCACACTGAACCCCAGGGTGGATGTCAGCGAGCACCTGACTCCTGATTTATTTCCAGCTTTCCTTTTATGTGGTATGCGACCAGTTGTAAATATCTGTGAGTTTAAAACTATTTTTTATTGATATTTTCTCACATTCCGATTTGAGTACCATCGCAAAATCTTGATGAAGTTGACTTCAGATTACATCTGGCCACTGGCTACCACTTTCCGTGCTGCCACCTCCATCCCGGCTACTGTTACATCTTCTCTGGAAGACTGGAGATGTGACAGCTTGGTAATGGTCTGGATGTTTTCAAAGTCTGTTTGTGGGAAACGTGATGGTCGGTGTGGTTGTGACGTGATGGCCCTTTAAGAGGTGGAGCCTTGTAGGAGGTGCTTAGCTTATCCAATAGGCTAGTGATAAGCCCCAGGCTGTAACTGAAGAAGAGAGTGTGGGACCCCATCTCTCTGGCTTCTCTTGAAGTTGTAACACCTTGTACCATTGTGACCTCACCAGAGGCAAAAACAATGGGTCTGGCCAAATTTGAGCTTCCATTCAATTAAAAGATATCCTGTTTTCCTTACAAAGTTAGCTGCTTCCGTTCTTTAGTTACACCACTTCAAAGCTGACCAACAGCATCTCACAAATAGCACAGATAGTACTTTGCCCTTTCTTCACATGGCCTCAGTTTGTTAGCCATGCTTCCATAATGAAACTGGCCCTCATTTGGCAACCTTAATTTGCTCCTAAAACTCTTGCCACTCAACAGAAAGCAGCTATACTAAAAAATATGTATGTATGTATGTATTTATTCATTTATTTCTGTTTTGAGATAGTCTCATATGACCAAGGCCAGCCTTGAACGCTATATAACCCAAGGAGATGAGCTTGGGCCTCTCTGATGGTCCTGCCTCCACCTCCTGAGTGCTGGGATCACAGGTGCGTGTCATCATCCCGGATTTTATGCAGTTTTGGAAATTGAACCCAGGACGTCACGTATGTCATGTCAGCACTCTACCAACGGAAATCCATCTCTACCCCTATATTTGATCAATTTTAATGTTTTTTTTTTGGTCAATTTAAATCAACTTTATAGCTAGAAAAGGTTTTAATTGAACAATCTTCAATTTTCATTATATTGTATAAATAACACCAAATTAAAGGTAAAATAGTTTTTGCAGAAGATGTAATGAAACGAATGTTTATGGTATCGGACACAAGAAGGCAGTGGTTGGCGGAAGATAAGGGAGACAGTGGAGTGTAAGGTGGTATGTGCCTTCTGTATCAAATGCTTTCTTACTGACTGACGTTTTCAGACACTGGAGGGTGATGAGTAACTTGCACTCAGGCCTCACTTAAAATTTGCAAGGCTAGCAGGGAGCCAACGTGAGTACAAATAATAGCTAAGCATAAGAGCACTTGGATGGATGTAAAGTCTCAGTGTACAGAGAATGAAAAATTACAAAAGATGTCACCATTTGTCACTTACTATTCTTAGGCAAATAAAATACTTTTAGCGTGTCCAAATGTGGCTCACGATTCAAATTTGTTCTGACGTTTGATGGTTAAGAATTGATTACTAAAAGCTGGTGGGGGAAAATTGTATATTTTTCTTAAAACTGCAATGTCAAAATATCAACTCTTGTAATTTTTAATGTATGTGTTTGGGGTATAAGGGTCAGCGGGTGTGTGTGTGTGTGTGTGTGTGTGTGTGTGTGTGTGTGCATGTGTGTTAAAGCCAATCCCCTGTGGGTTTTGAAGGACAAGGTTGTTAGCAAAATTGAAGGATAAATTTGTTATCAAAAGTAGAGTCATAAAAAAGTAGACCCTCTTCATTTATCAGCTTTAACCAACATCAACTGTGCTTTGCTTCATATTAGAGCAACATTTACAAAGGTATGTGCTGTAGAAATCCTTTTCTAGGTTGGGCTGTCTTACTACAGAACAATCGATTGTAAATTTGACACTGTAAGCGATCATCATTTTATTCTGCTCATGAATAGCCTCAGGAATTTGAATAAAAAGCAGCAGGCATGTGTTCTCTCAGCCCTGGTAAGGCTGGGATGGCTTGAAGGAACTGACCCTGCAAGTGACTTACACAGCCAGGCACTGGAATCATCCCCAGGCTCTCTCAGTCTCTCACGTGTTGCATGTAGCCAGGGAGATTAGAACACCTGCAGTCTGCCTGGCTTCTTCCAGCACAGGGGCTGCTGACTCAGAGGGGGCACCTCAGAGGAAATATCCAAGTGCAGGTATCTCAAGAGAACTAGATGGGAGCCACATAGTAGCCTTTCCTGAACCAGCCAGGAAATTCACGGAATGTCACTTTCCCCTTTTCCTATTGGTTGATGAAAAAAACCCTAGCCACTAATTTAAATTTCTGCTTTTGTCGCATTGAAGAGTGGCAATTGTTGCGCTGTAGTGTGTCCTCAGTAGGTGGTAACGGGCGAGTTTCTTTTCTTCTTCTTCTTCTTCTTCTCCTCCTCCTCCTCCTCCTCCTTCTTCTTCTTTGCAGTGTAATAGTTGGGTAAATTGTTTTCTCTTTGAACAAGTGTTCTGTGTTCACTTGTTCAGAATCAGAATACTGACCATTTTGTGCTAGTCAGTCTTTTGTTATTGTAACAAATATCTGAGATAAATCACCTTACAAAGAGAGAAAAGGTTTATTTGGGTTCACAATCTTGAAGGTTCAGTCATCAGCTGGATCCATTGCTTTTAGACCTCAGGTGGTACTGGGGGGTATAGGAATGTGGCTGAACAGAACTGCTTGCCTTTCCCAGAAACAGAGGGAGAGGAGAGGGTAGAGGCCCTAAGGCAGTGGTTCTCAACCTTCCTAATGCTGCAACCCTTTAATACAGTCCCTCATGGTGTGGTGACCCCCAACCATAAAATCATTTTTGTCATTACTTCATAGCTATAATTTTGCTACTGTTATGAATCATAATGTAAATACCTGATATGCAGATGATCTTAGGGGACCCCTGTGAAAGGCTCACTGGACCCCAAAAGGGGTTGCGGACCCTCAGGTTGAGATCCACTGCCCTAAGGGCTTCCTTGAAGACAATTACTTGAGGACTCCTCACTAGGCTCCACCTTTAAAGTCCACTGCCTTCCTCTAACACCAGGGCTGGGCCAAGCTTCGTGAGGATTTCTCCCGAAAGCTTGATATACTGGTGTATATTGTTACACAGTGTATTTTTTAAAAGAAGGCTCACAGTGTGTGAACAACTAATATCTGTTGCAGGTGATTTGATGGGAGGTTGGTGTGAGCCACAGCCAGAAAGGATGTGCCTGCCCCAAGAAGGCTGGCGGCTCCATCCGGATCATCTCAGTTTTACATGCACGCTGTGGTATTAACATTGTAATTCTATAAGTGGAGATGGATTATTTTTTATTTTAAAGTTCAGAAGCAGCACAACTGAACTATGCCTATGCAGTTTTTATCTCTCTCATTGCAGCATCTTTTAATCTCTGGTTTGAACACCAGGAACACTAAATTTCACCAAAAATGCTTATGGAAGAAAATTAGAGCAGAGCCAGCCTGTGGCGAGGAACCCATTTGTTATTTTCAGTGACACTGGCTGAGTTCCTTCTTAAAATATAAACTAAACTGTGATAAAATTGCATAAAAAAATGAAGTGGAAAAAGGCATCTAAAACATAAACCAACGATTTTTATTAGATTTTACAGTTACAAAATCAAGGTTCTAAATGTTACCTTTCCATCTCCGTGTTTGTTACAGATTAGTAGCCAGTGATTACTGGGCCAACTCCCATTGATGAAGACCCTTTGAGCAACAGTATCCTACCAAAATGGGCTTAATATGGAGACAGTATCCATTTTCCTGTCTCATCTCTTATTAAAACACAGTTGTTAGCAGACACAATTCAAACATGTTTATGGCTCTTTCCTTTCTTCATGAGTAGTGTACACACACACACACACACACACACACATGCCTTTTGATGCTTTATGCACAAGGTTGAATTGTTCCCAATCACTGGGGGCTTTGCTGGTGCTTTACACATTGTTCAGCCTCAGTTGGTATCCAAGGGCAGTAACATGCCTGAGGGGTTTGAGCAACAGGCACATGGGCATTAGCCTCCTAATTTGTAGGCCTCCTCCTGGTCCTGCACGCCATGGAGGGCTGGTTTGCCTTGAAAGACAAAGAGAGTCTGTGTATGGAATGGTAAGAGGTGGCCTTATTTGTGTTTGCTAGAAGAATACTCTAAAAATATCATATGTCCATGGAAAATTGAGTGTAGATTAAGAGTTTTCCTTTGCACAGATTGGTTGAATTCTTGCTGGGGTTTTGTGGTAGGACTCTATGCTAACATGCGTACTTTCCAACCTCTTTTTCCAAGAATAAGAAAGGAATGCAGTTTCAGTTTCTACAGGAAGAACGTACCAACATTGGCAGCATGGAGTCGGTATCACAATTTCCAAAGTGCATTTCAAAGAATCACAGCTCTTATATCCTGATTTTCATCCTTCAGTGGATAGTTTTTCACAGTAAGACATTTGGTGAGGAACGTGTGGTTGGTCTGCGCAGCTGAAACAAGTAGATTTTCAACTCTGTTAATGGCTTGATTTCCTTAAGCGGCCTATAGCCCTGGTTGTACATTGAAAACAGCTGGGGGGATTTTTGGAAAATACTGAAGCCTGAGTCTCATCACCACATCTGGAATTCATCATTCTGAATCGCACCTGGGCATAGATTTTATTTTTAAACATCATCTTATAACTTGCTATTTATCATGGTTGAAAAAAAAAAAAGAAAGAAAAATCACTCTTAAAAGCTCAGGCCTACAATTATGAAAAATGTCAATATAGTTGAGATTTAACCATGTTTTTATCATGTCTCAGGACAACATTCAATCGAGGAAGAAAACAGGATCTATGCTAACTTCCCTTATTATTGTCATGCAAATATTATATGCAATGATCTGAGATATAAAACATGATAAATGATTCACTGAACACTGTTATAGGCTAGAGATATAATCTCTGTTCTCATATCATTAAAGCAGCCTAGATATTATTTAAGTTTTTTTAGAATTATAGACACGGATATATGAACTTATAAAGGAGGTCATTTTTAAAAGTATATATTTTTTATTTCTTTATTGAAAATAATTTTTTTCCTACAACATATTCTGCTCATAGGTTTTCCTTCCTCATCCCTCCTAGATCTTCCCCACCTCCTATCCCTTCCTACTCCAGCCTTCTTTAGAAAACAGGCAACTAAAAACAAACCAGACTAAAAGGGGGAAGCACAAGAAACACTACACACTACATAACACACACACACACACACACACACACAATCTGTAAAAACACAAAATTAGCAACCATACTACCAGTAAGGTAAAAAAAAAAAAAAAAAAAAAAAAAGATCCAAACAAAGCAATATGAGACAAAAAAATATCTCCAAAAATACCACTGAGTTCGTTTTGTGTCGGACATTCCTGCTGGGCATGGAGCCTTCCATTAAGTGTGGTTTGCATATCCAGTGAGACTCCCTTGGAGAGATGAATTTTTCCTTGGCAAGTGGTTGCTGATTGGAGACAGCTTGTTACTTAGAAGTGGAAGCTTTGGTCCATATCCCCCTCTCAGCATTGAGAATCTGTCTGTGTTAGATCTTTGCAGGCCCTGTGAGTGCTGCCATAGTGTGTGTATATATATGTCCCATAAATACACAAATTTCATATATATATGTTTATATATATATACACATACACACATATATATGGATATATATATATATATATATGAACAGATCTCATATACCTCATAAACTTGATGAACTTGAACTTAAAAATTGCTAATGTATATCTTGCAAGTCACAATTAGCACGTCCATTTTAATTGACAGCAACACACTTTGGGAGTACAATGAGATATTTTGATGTATTTATAAGGTATGGAATGATGAGCTCATTTATATGTTGGGATCCAAAACCATCAAATTGCCACAGGAGGCAACAAATGTTGGTCACCAGGAGTGGGTGAACTCTGGAGCGGGGCAGGAGTAGGAGCTTGACCAAGGGTACAAAGTTTCGATAGACAGGAAGAACAAGGGCAAGTGATCTATGGTACCCTGTGACAGGAGACAGGGTGACTTGACATGTTCGAACATTGCTACAGCTGCAGCGTTCACACCAAAAGGTGCTAAGCACAAGGTGCTGGATATGTCATAAAATGCCATTTTTAAATGATAGGTCGAATCTTCACAATGCAAACTGTCATAGGTATTTGAAAGTATTTTAAGTTATTTAATCAGTACATACAGTTCACCTGGAGCTGAGCGACATTAGCACAGATTTAAAAGCCCCTACTATGTATCCCACACATTGCACATCCAGAACGTAACTACAGCCTGGAGCATTCAGTAGTCTCTGTGGACTTCCCTGAACCTGGGTCCTGCTTATGTGGTCAGGTCACTGTAATCCAGTTGATATAAAAATAAAAGCTACTATAATTTGCATGTTGGAGTAGAACAGAGGACATAAAGATTTCGCTGACTTCTGTTACTAACAAACCTGGAGAATAGCCTCTAGCTAACAGCTAGTTAAGAGGGCGTCACCATCCAGCAGGAGCTGGTTGTCTGCTGCCAGTTAGTGAGTCCATTAATAAATCAACGATACTGATCCAGTCACAAGCAGAAGGAACTAGCACTCTGGATACAGCCAGATGTTATTCACAGGCATCCTGCAGACAAGAGGGAATCACCCCAGAGAAAAATATAGGAAAGGAAGCCACAAGGTTACTCTTCTATTTCTCGGAGCCTAATTCAGCATTTTTATAAGATTAAACAGAATTGTTCAGAAAAGTTTCTTGAACAATTTTAACAGATCATTAACAATACCAAAAGCATTTTCAAAATTTTAAAAATGAGCATATTTTGTATTTTCTAGTTCATGTTTCCTATTATAAAATAGATT